>JAVDPK010001072.1:180136-222890 GCA_034780415.1 Cichlasoma orientale | reverse complement strand
GTTTTTGTTTGTGTGTGTGTGTGTGTGTGTGTGTGTGTGTGTGTGTGTGTGTGTGTGTGTGTGTGTGTGTGTGTGTGATTTAAACTGCATATACTGTACTGTGCAGCTAATTTTCCTATCAGCCTTTTGCAAGTAATGAAAATGCAGGTAACAGTTTGGGGGCTTCGCGTCACACTTCGAGCTTGATTCAACTTCACATCTGTGAAGGGAGGGGCCCACAGGATAGTCTCAATGACAAACACACACACACACACTTATTACTCTTTAGCTGAAGTGGCTGCTGACTGGTGTTTCCTGTCCGATAAGTGTCGTGTAAGTTCATGAAAGTGTAGCTCAATTTCCTTTAAACTGCCCCCAAGTACACAGTACCAAAGTGTCATGCTTTTGAAATCAATAATGCACTTTATAAATTACAGTACAAAGATTCCACATCAACAAGCATGAAATATACTCAGGTGAGGTATTTTTGAAGTATTTTCAGGTCGAACCACGCCTACAGATTTTGCTCTCGCGTACTGCTGCACCAGTTCTCAGCAGCTGCCAATGGTGGCAGCGATGCTGTAATGGTAAAAATGTTGACAGTTGAGATTTGGATCACGTGTGCCATCTCTGTCTTTATGTCATTAAATGTGGTCCTGCCCCACACTCAAGCACATGCCCACATTACCGCTCAGCCTCGACACTCATCCATGCCCAACAGGAAAGACAAAAGAAAAAAGGAGTGACAGATGGGAGGCTGAGACAGGAACCATTTTATGAGACAGATGTACAGCACACTCATCTTTATGGGGCTTTTCAAAAGCACGGTTTCCTTAGTGTCAGAAATAGAGAAAGCATTTTTTAAGTTACATTAGCCGCAAATACAAAGTTTTGTAGGTCAGAGGTGAAAATGGCATGGATCGAGTTTTTACACCGTTTTATGTCCTTTCTGACATAAAGCTTGCCGATTTGTGTGTCCTCCCGAGATCAAACTGGGGATCTTTCGCTTGTCCAGCAAATGTGTAAACTACTACGCAAATACAACATGTGAGTAACATTAGAAAGGGAAAACAGCTTTCCAGCTCTGTAGTTCACTAACCCGTTAGCATGTGAACATTTTAACATGAAGACGCTGCTCGTCTCCACGCCGTCCTCTCAGCTGTGATGCAAACTCTGCTGCAAACAATGCAGTCAGAGCAGCTCCGCTGGACAAACTGCACAATTATGTGATGACAGCATCTTTTTCTGCATCCTGACATACAGGCTGATATATCAGTTGAGCTCTAGTTATGGGAATGTGTCTAACCTCCACTCTATCGGATCCAACTATTCAGTGTTAACTACATTTTTAGGTATCTGATAACCACGAAAAAAAATGTGTAACTTTGTTACTCATCTTGCAATCTTCATTCAGCCTATGAATGAAGATTGCAAGATTGCAATCTACCTAACATTATTTTACAATTTCAACCATCAGTATATTAAAAATTAGAGAAGGATATTGATGCATCACATCTGAGGCTGCAGCTTGCATGTCATGATTCATCTGTTTTACTTGGTTCTGACAGACTTGCCTGAAGGCCATTTAGCCCTGTATGTTCTATATACAGCTAACAACACTGATGGCACCCTGACGTGATCCACACTCTGACCTAAACAACATTATACAGGCATGCTCCATCTTGTTCCAGGATGTGATTCATTAACAAATGTATCTGCAACTAGAGCACCAACTCTATGTAGACAATTTAAGCACAAGTTAAATAAGCTTTTAAAAGAGCAAGGACCTGCGTGCCTGATTCCTTACTCCTCATCTCTTGGCTTTAAGCACTTTATGGAGCTAATTTCATTTCAAGCATGCAGTCCTCACGGGAAAGACAATACTCTTCAGGGTCAATAAGCACTGTACTTGCCAAAATGTGTTCGGGCTTTTTATTGCATCAGAATTAAAATGAACATCATTATTTTTATGCTGCACACTCTAATGCAATCAATAAGTGAAAACAACAGACATTGTTAGGCAGTTGACTGTATTGATCACTTCATGTGGCTCTGGCCTAGAAAGTTATCCCAAAGCTACAGGCTCCAATGGATGAGACTGACGTGGAAAAAACAATCCAACCAAGCACACATCTCTATCAATAGCTGCGTGTAATTAAACAGTGCTCCCTTTACACAAACTGCCAGGGCCAGCAGGTCAGTTTGTTCAATGTGGTCTCACTTAGTTCAGAAAGTTAGACAGGAAGTTAGACAGCGGCGTTGCTGCCAACACTGGCCTGTTTCGCTGCATTCTCAGCATTTTTCTCATTAATCAATCCTCTAAATTTTGTATTCCAAACGAAATCGCCACTCGGTCTTAACCACTTCCTGGATACATTCCTAATTTAAGAAATGCCAAGAGTGCATCCTCTTTTTTGGAACCTCTCCTTTCCTGGCAGACATGTGTTGCGCCAATAAGTGGTGGGAGTGGCCCGAAGTGTGTCCTTAATCTCTTTATCCGTGCAATTCAGCCCTGCTTACTGTCTAACAAAAAGATCTTTTCAAGGATCTGCCAAAAAGTTTATCACCTTCTCCTGTTCATTTGCCATTTTACTACATCATCGTTATTATTCATACACCCATTATTTGTCATGTGACTTTGTATGACTTTACAGAGAATTTCCAGGTATGTCTGTCAACATTTCACTGTACCTACACCTGAGTCACACCTGAATGACAACACGGCATGTTACATGAATATGAACCAGCTTGCATTCCACTCTCAACTGATACTACTCACCCAACCTATTACTGTTGCACTGTAGAAAGCAACATACTGAACTGGCATACCTATAGGTGTAAACATAACATATTGAGCCTAAGAAAACCGCAAGTTTGATTTTTTTCCCCCCAACTAATACAGTGTTGGGACCTGACGTTACATTTTGATACAAAACTGCAATTAATGCACCTAAAAGAGCCTTCGAGTGGTAATATTGTCTATTGGCTAGCCAGTGTACACGCCTTACCGTGATATTACCTGGCGTTTCTAATGTTTGCATCCTTGATGTTCTAATAATCTCAAAAATACAGTTTAATTGTGCCATACGCTTCACCCACATGCCCAGCAACGCGTCCGTGCGTGTAAACGCAATTAAAGAAAACCCCCATTTCACGGCACGACATTAAAATAGTCAGCTTGTAGCGTACTTAATTTGCCCTAACTGGGGAAAACCCAGTCACCATCACAGAAATCACTCCGACCATCTCGCCTGAGCCCACAGTCCAGGCTCCAAAAGCGGGGGAGGCTTAGCTACATACATACCCACACACACATACACAGCAGCTAACGCACACACTTTTACTAATCACGGCCAAGTGTGCCCGTCGCTGCACTTGCAATGTTTACTGCTCTTTAAAAAAAATTAAATCAAGGAGCTCCGGATATCATTTGCTTACCGAAAACACGTCAACGTCGGTGGCAGCCATGGTGCGGAATGTATGGTATTGGTGTGCTGAAGCAGACCGAGCAAAGGCGAAAGGGAGCAGCCCTTGTCTCTCCGTACTAGCCTGCTAAACTACTGACTGAGCCGAGCTGACAGTGATAGGAAGAGAGGGGCACAAGGCGAAGAGGCGCTGCTAACTGGGCAGGGAGAGCGCAAAGCTACGCGACAAGAGGACTCCCTGCTACTTCGTTTCTGCTTCGCTCAGGCACGCTGAAGAGTTTTTTATTCGCTTTAAGCTTCAGCTGGACAACCATACTGGTTTAAAAGAGCTACAGTGATTTTTTAGCTTAAAGTATAACTTATATATAAGACAATGGGTGGGGGAAAGCAGTCGGTTATTACAGTTTTCAACAGCTGTTTGATAGAGCACTGTTTGCGCATGCGTGCGCACATTCCCTATATTTTTTTGGCTTTTCGCATGTAAAGAAAGTTTTTTTTTAAATAGCTTCTCATCATATTGATTAAAAAAATTAACTCCCAAACAATGGTTGCCATGTACTTTATATTGAGCATTAAAGATTTTCCCCTCGATGTAAAAATAAATATTAATAGCTAAGTTAATGTCGTGTGTGTGAACTATCCCGCGCATGAATGACATCTTTGGTTGTCACATATACGTTTTCAATATGGCCACTTCTCCCATTCGCTGCAGGAATGTCATGTTGCACGTACTGCAAGCCAGGGCAGGTGTGAGCAGCAGAAATATGTGTCGGAGAGCGGTGGAGATCATAAAAAAAAAAAACCTGAGCATTCGGTGCCAGTTAAAATCCGACATTCATATTTAAATTAAGTTAATTAGGCCAGAGATTGAGTTTACTGGAATGTGGATCAGCCAATCAGAGAGCGAGAAAAATCCGTCACGTGATATGTGTCTCAATTTCCAAAATTACTTTTTCTATGTTGTCTGTACTGCACTGTTTCACATTAAAAATCTTTTATATGTTGTATGTGCGCTCATGTGTGTATGTGAAACTAACTGTCTTTATTCCAAATAAATAACGATATTTTGATCATGAGTCATAGTGGTGGTTAAGTTTTTAACATCACTGCAATAATTTTTTAAGGAACACACTATCAAACCTCCAACAAAAAGGTCAGGCCTGCATATGCCAGAAACTGCAGTTCCTCCAATGGCCGCTTGTGGCTGGCTCCACAGGTGAGTCAGTCAGTATTAACTATCATGTTAAAGCATCCAGCTTTACCTTTAGAAGAATAAAGAAGGTGAAAAGGAGTTGCACTGTCTTTGTGGGTCTAGAGAAAGCGTATGATAGGGTGCCAAGACAGGAACTGTGGCACTGTGAGGGGTGTTCAGGACATGCATGAGGAGACAGGTGAGGTGTGACGTAGGACATGGGTTCAAAGTGGGGGTGGGATTGCACACTTTTTTTGCAGTGGTGATGGACAGGCTCACAGATGAGATTGTAGACCTGCTATGATGATGGAGATGGTGGCACAAACAAAAAGGAGGCAGAGCTGTAGATGCTCACAGTTTCACTGAGGCTGAGCACTTTGGAGACAATGTTAGAGAGGCAAGGCTGAGATGGTATGGACATGTGCAGAGGAGGGATAGTGGAAATATTGGACAAAGGATGTTGAATATGGAGCTGCCAGGCAGGAGGAAAAGAGGAAGACCACAGAGGATTAATGGCTGCAGTGAAGGTAGACATGCAGAGAGCTGGTGTGACAAAAGAAGAGGATAGGGTGAGATGTAGCAGATGATCCACTGTCTTGACCACTAAAGTCAAGTCAAGTCAAGTTTATTTCTATAGCACGTTTAAAACAACAGCAGTTGACCAAAGTGCGGGACATTTAAAATAAATAAAATAACATAAAAGATAAGATAAAGATAAAGGGAGCAGCTGAAAGAAGAAGCTGAAGTGCCCAACTTTAGAGCATTAACAAGAATTTTAAAAGCCAGCTACAAAAATGCTTTCAGCCTCTATGGATGGTTTCCCCGTCACGGGGGAGGTTAATAACTCATCCACGTGAATACTGAAGTTTGAGGTGTGGCCGCTTTGATTGACAGGTATGGAATCAGTGGACCGCTCTGCATTGATGCATTTTAATGGAATTATCTAACAAATATGTCCGGCTGCGTGGTGCAGACCATCAAAGAAGTCTTTGCTTTAGTTTTAGGGAGTCAAATTTCAGCATTTTATTAGACTGTTGAGCACCTTCCACCCTCTTGTCCAAATATGGCAACTTCTGGCTCAGAAAAGAAAAGAAAAATGATGACGATTCAAATCAAATGGGTGTGGTCACAGTA
Organism: Cichlasoma orientale; assembly: GCA_034780415.1. Taxonomy (NCBI): domain Eukaryota; kingdom Metazoa; phylum Chordata; class Actinopteri; order Cichliformes; family Cichlidae; genus Cichlasoma; species Cichlasoma orientale. The sequence continues at coordinate 217,160 of JAVDPK010001072.1, read as the reverse complement.
GCTCTCTTTTATTTACACTCAACATATTATATAACCTGTTTTACGTCATCAGAATACAAAAGAAGATAAATAATGAGCGCAAATTTGATTTTAAAATTATGTAATTAGATTGTAGTCATAAGGATTATTTGATTTTAATTCTTTGTTTAATTTAATTCTTTTCGGTGTTGAAGTATAATCCAAGAGCAGATTACGTGTTTTTATTTTTATACGTATTATGTCACTAATTACAAACAGTTTGTTTTTGTGTGTACAATAACTACATTTCAACACTTCGTGTAAAGCTAATAAAATTTATATATATTTTAGCCCATATGCCAAATTATTTCTCATTATCATTTATATTTCCTAATAGCCTGCGAGCGGGACCAAAGAATAGTATTCCTTTTTATTTTACCGAGGCCTACATTATTGATTTATCAAAGGCTTTCAACATAGAAGTGTTCGACTACTTTATCTATAGTAAAATATGTGCATATATTATTCAAATTGTCCACGTCCTCACTTTCCCCGGAAAGAGCCTCCTCCAGGTGTAGGGAGGAGAGCGATCGCCAGGTAGAGCGGTCTGCACCGTCACACAGACAAAGGTTGGAGTCTGGATTTTTCACGTTTTTGTTTTACAGCTTTAATAATGGTTTTGTCGCAAGAATCCATCCTGTCTTTGCTCATAGAGGAGGGGGGCAGAGTGAAGAAATCCGACTTGGTTGATAAGTTCAGAGGTTCGGTGGACTCCGTCGATCCCGATGAAAAAGAACGGAACAGGGATATTTTCAAGACTTTTGTCAACAATGTTGCTACTGTGAAAGAAATCGACGGTGAACGGTATGTTGTCCTGAGGAAAACCTATCAGTATTTGCTGGACGGTCCAAAGAGCTGTGTGGTAAAGTCTGAAAATGAAGAGATCCCGCTGACAGGTGAGCAGCAGCGCCCACCTGCGCAGGCTGGAAACTCTGAGGATCTGGAAGAGGCGAATGAAAGCGGTGACCATCCGACAGAAATGCTTTCTCCCATAGAGCAGGCACTGCAGAGGAGTAAATATGCAAGTGTGAGACTTAAAAGGGCGCTGAACGTTGAGGTGAACCAGCAGGATAGAAATGAAAGTAAGTGCTCAAATCAACCCATCAAGAGCAAACCATACGCCTTGCCTCTGCGAATGCCCCCCAGCACCACTAAAGTGGAGACTCGCAAACTTAAGGAGGATACAGATGAACCTAAAGAACACCCAAAACCAGATGCTTTCAGGGACAAGAGAAGGATGCCTTCAATGGAGAGGGGGAGTTGCACCGGCTCACCGCAGCTCAGGAGGGCAGCGAAGAGCACCAAGGCGTCCGAGGAGCACAGAGACCCTAAGATTCCCTCTGTGGTTCCCCTGGAGCAGTCAGAGCATGATTGGCTGGTCAAGTGTGCTGCCGGCCACTGGAGCCAGGTTTACGCCCTGCTGCTCAGAGACAAGCAGCTGGCCGAGAAGAAGGACTTCATGTCAGGGTTCACTGCTCTGCACTGGGCAGCCAAGTGCGGGAACAGTGACATGCTTGTGAAGATCATCGACACAGCCAAGCAAGGAGGAGTTCACATTGACGTCAATGTAAAAACACATGGTGGCTACACGCCTTTACACATTGCTGCTTTGCATGACAAGCACTACATCATTGGCATACTGGTGAAGGAGTACGGAGCCAATATAAGCGTCAGGGACAACTATGGCAAGAAGGCCTACCACTACCTTCACAAAGACGTTGCTGAGAGCGTGAGAGAGATGCTTTGTAAGCCCAAAGGCCAGCCGGCACAGGACGGGGCCGCGCATGAGAAAGATGAGCTGGATTCGCTCCCGGATCTCCCCAAGGGCCTGCATACAATAAGCCGCCTCTTTCAGCCAAACGTGACAGGCCACAAGAAGAAGCACAAGCAGCGGCCGGGACTGTTCTCCCTCAACGACGACCCCAGCGAGGAAGGAGAAGACAGCAGCAGCGGCGGCGGCTTCAGGAGCAGGCCCATGTCAGATGTTTTCATGTGAAGGCAAAGCCCTTTACTGACTGAACACACACCAGTAACCTTCAGGGCATTTGGTTAACACTTTCTTTATTTTTAACCTACTTTCTGTAATTATTATTATTGGGCTAATACAAAAAAATGTGTGGAGGGATTCTCTAGAAACGCAATATAAGTGATTTCTGGGAACCCTGAGGTTTGTTCACAGACTCTGAGTCAGCAAATGTAGCGTGTGATGACACCTGCATGAGGTGAATGCCAGACACTGGTGGATCCTTTGAGTTGTCCTATTACTCACTTGAAGGCGTCCTCGCTTCAGTTTGTTTCTTTTGAATTGAACTGAGCTTTACAGTTATACCCATGTATAACATGCTTATCTCATAGAGAATTATATGTTTTTCATACCAGCATCCCAGTTCAGGCCAATCAAAACCACAGAGCAGATAAATCGCTGGTAAAATTGTGCCATGAATTCCCTTCCACTGTCTTTTAACCACAGACTTTAATACAGTTGATCTTTTTTTCCAAAGGCCCCGTTTTTTAAATTCTGTTTTTGATTTAAAACTACAGCGTGCATACCGACAAGAAGCGAATGCAGAATAAAGACACTCTGTTTCCGATTTACTGAGATCAAGACTTGACTTGCCGTGTTTTCATTTATGAGTAAGAGATGAATGCAGTGATCTCACAAAGCGGACGTGCACAAACAAAAAGAAAAAAAGAGGATGTGCTTGTTAATGAGTGAATTCAACTTCTAGTAGGGAAAAAAAATCATCACTGTGTTAAGAAAGGACGGAAATATTTGTGCCCCTGAGGAAAATTTAGAAGACTAACTTCTCTACTGCTTCACTTTATCATAGATTAATTATTAAAGAGTGAAGCATTAAGAAATGCCCTTGAAGGAAGCAGACTCTGGATTTCACTGTAACATCATAAAATTTACTATAAGAAAAAAGAGGGGGGTACAACTTGTATCATTCATTAAGGCTGTGCAGGTGCTCCATAAATCATTAATGTCCCTGTACTTGCCAATAAATTCTTCAGGTTTGGCTCCATCTTTTGACTTGTTGAGACAGCCGTGAACAAGCCAGGTAAGCAGCTGGGATTGAATGTGTGTGCGCGCCTGAAAGAAAGCATTAATGGCATCAGCAGAACGAGCAGAGCTTTGCTGCTTTATTTCCCGTCTCGCTCACTGTAGACATGCTGCTAACTAGACGTAAACAAGACGCAGAAGAGGGGAAGAAACAGCAACTTTCAGAAATAGTTTGCCTCCTGAGGTCGGCTCACTCTCCCCGCTGTTCGCCTGTCCTCGAGTCTTCTCCCTCTGCTTCTTGCGTGTCTCGTGATGTCACCTTCCCGGCAGCATGCATTGTTTATACGTCAAGATGATGTTTCATCGCAGAGCCTCTGGGCTTTATTAAGCAAATGTCCTTTTCTGTGGCTGCTGCTGCTGTGGGGAGAAAAGCCAACACGGGGTCAGAAACGAGACACGGAGCGCCGGGTGAGGAAAAAGCAGATAAAAGAAGCAGCAGCATATATATCTAATGCCAAACTGTTGATGCAAATGAACAATTCTGCAGTGCAGTGCTGTGAGTAACATATGAACTCATACATTAAATTGTAGCATTGCTGATATACAGAGGAATCCATAAGCAAATTATGCCCGAATAATGTTGGGCGTATTAGACTTTTAAGGTGCATCACATTTGTATAAGTTTCAAATATCAAATGACAACAGGAAACTGAGGCTACACCAAAACTGGATAATAACTCCCATCATGGATTTGCAGCTGACAGATCTGCAGCAAATGTGTGACGCTGACACCAAAATCTTTGAGGATTGTTTCCAGCATGCTGTTGATTCCGTGAAGAGTTCTGAGGGCAAATTATATAATGACTCCTTACAATGTAAGACAGTGAACTACAACAGGCTTTTCATATTTATTTGAGCACATAATGTTGGGGGGGGGGGGTTGTTGCATTGTTGGAAATGTGTAAATCCAGAGAACTGTCTGTAAGGTGCTACAAAGGTGGAAACACCTCTCAGCAAGTCGAGTAATAGTGGCTTCAGTGCTAAAACATATAACTGAATGAACAGCTCTGTGACGGCGTCAACAAAATATATTTAAAGACATCATTAAAGCACTTTATGGCAGACCAGGTGTACCAAATAAAGTTTATGGCAATATCCTCATTGGGAAAGGTCTGGCATTCACATTGTCATTGTACACTGTTATGCATTAAGTTAGAGCAGGGCTTCAACAGAAACATATAGCGGCAATAAATCATAGCTGTATATCATTTTACCATTGGCTATTTGGACTGAGACCAAGCTTTTGTTAGCCTTCATAACCAAGGTGAGTAATGGCTGCCGGGGGGGTGGAGGCCAACAGAAGGTGTGCTGGCATTCCTGAGGGCGGAAGGGTTCAGAGTTCAGGTTGAAAAGTGAGCTTTAAAACCACTAATCTGAGCTCCTGGCAGAGATATCACTGAGTCATCATCAGCTTTGATAAACAAGCCTTCTGACCTCCTGCAGGCGCTCTGTCTTCTGGTCATTTTAACACAGTTATTTGGTTACACAAAGAAAGGGGGGGGGGACACATTTTCCACTGTTGTGGTGTAGATTCCTTTGCTTGTGTTGATATTTTATCCACTTTTCTGTTTCCCCGCATCACTGTGGATGCAGCCAGTGATTATCAGCTGCAAAGCTCTTCATTATCTAGCACTGTGACAGAACTGCTGCTGCTGCAGTGTTACACCATCCTGCATCCTCCTGTCTGCTGTGTATCTTTATACTGTCTTTGTAATGTTGCTGAACCAAATTACCATGCAATTAGCGCCTTCTAAACAAGATCTCACTTGTTTAGGATGCTCAGAGTTTTGTTGCATGTCACTGCTGCTTCTATGGGAATCTGGTTGAAACTGCTTTGCAAAATGCTCCAAGTGCTGCGTGGTGTCTCTCCTTGTCCACCTGGGGGATTTCTCTGCCACTTTCCAAAAGAAAACCAGCCATTTCTTTTCTCATTTCATTTTGCGTCTCTTAATAAGCATTTGCTGGCATCCCCGAAGGCATCCCACTGACTGAACAAATCGGAGCAGCGAGGCCTGAAAGACGAGAGGAGGAAGACGGCATCAGTTAGTGTTAGTATGAGACCACACAGGCTTTTTTCACAAAGGATTAGTTGTACGTTTCTATTAATATGCCTTTTGATGTCGGTCCAGACTTTCTTCTTCGTTTGACAGAAATACACTGGCTTGCCACTTTATTAGGTATACCTGTTCAGCTGTTTGTTAATACAGATATCTAGTTAGCCAATTACATGGCAGCAACTGCTTGTGGTGTAATGGCGTGGGAGATATTTTCTTTGACACACTCTGGGCTCCCAAGTACCAGCTTAGCATTGTTTAACACCACAGCCTACCTGAGTATTGTTGCTGACCATAAGCATCTCTTTATGACCACAGTGTACCCATCTTCTGATGGCTGCTCCAGCAGGATAACGCCCCATCTCACAAAGCTCAAATCATCTCACTGGTTTCTTGAACATGACAATGAGTTCACTGTGCTCGAATGGCCTCCACAGTCACCAGGATTTACTCCAGCAGAGCAGCTTTGGAATGCAGCGAAATGGGAATCAGCAGCAACTATGTGACGCTATCACGTTAATATGGACCAAAATCCGCGAGGAATGTTTCCAGCATGTTTTTGAATGGATGCCATGAAGAATTAAAGCAATTCTGAATACAAAAGGCGGCTCAGCCTGCTTCTAGCAAGGTGTACGTAAAGTGTCCAGTGAGTGTAGGTCACATTAAGAGAATTTCTCAAAAAAATGCATTTTTCATCTCCAGCAGTATTTTTTAAACCAGATTTAATCCGTGGTTGTGTCTTCGACAAAGACAATGAATATATATATATGGAATATATAATATTTGACTGAAAATGCAGGTTAAATACAGAACAGGCTCACAGGCGTGAGCTGTGTGCCTGCACATTTTTGGATTCTCAGACAATGCGTTGATTCACCTGTAGAGGGCAGAGGCGAGCTCTGACTGGAAAGACCAAACAGGATCACACGTTTGTGAACTAATAAGATAAACATGTTCTGTCTATATTGCTCTCACACATTGAATACTGGAATAGCAGCATCAAGCATGGATCATTTTCTTCTCTTTTTTTGTATTCCTACATATGTATGCCATTGTTTGCTTTGAGGGGGAAAAAAAGAAGGAGAAATGAGTGTGAGCTTAATTTATTCACAATATTACAAACATGATGGAATTTTAAACTCCAAACAGGCACAAAACAACAACTCTCAACAGGAAACAGGTGTGAGACACACCAGAAGAGGGTTTAGAAATGTCTCTGCTGCTGCTGTCAGCTGGGACCCACTGAAATGTCTCTGCTTCTCTTGGCTTTAAGACAAACTCTGCTTGTATCAGTGTCACAAATCTGCAGCGTTTGAAACAAACCCGCCTTTTCCTTCAGCTAAACACAGCTGTGATAGAAAGAGAGAAACAAGAGGTGACTCGGGAAGCCGCGCACACGTACAGCAAGAACCGACATTTGTATTTATCCACGTGCGGACGAGAGTTTTCTATTTCTCCAGAACGCTGGTCGTGTGCACGCTTTGTAAATCCAGCAGGATGAGGGGAAAAAACACGAGTCTTTCTAACCCATCAGCCTTGCTTCAACACAAAGGCCAAAAACAAGCATATGTTTGTTTAGCAAACTGAAGCGGTCAGTCGTAAATCTCCAGAGAAACGTTTCAGGGGTGGTGGCCAAGGTGGACAAACTGTTTACCACAACAGCATTTATCAAGGTGAAAGGGCTTGTTGTTTCAGAAAAAAACTCATTTGTTGTTAATCACTTTCCTTTTTTTTTTAAATTTTGAGGCCGCTAATGCGTCTTTGTGGTCATTATTACATAAATATAACATACATATAACACAACTAATGCAGTGGTTTCTCTTTTTTTTAGCCAACAGGTGTCATTTCCTGAGGGACGATAACATTTCGATCATCTTCACAGGAGTTTTGCTGAAAGCTAACACAGCGAACGCCAACAGGAGTTCTGTCTTTCTGCTCAACAATCACCCTCTACACACACACACGACATTAAGACATTCATGATCTCTCACACACACACACACACACACACAGCACAGCACACACTGTGACAAACAGCAATATTAAACAGCTCTCCAAAGTCTTGGACTGAAGGGTCGGTAAAAACAAAATTAATAAAACTATGAAAACCAGCAGACGGATTTTAATGGGGAAATCGAGATGCAGTTAAAGAATGTGTGGGTGAAGTGTATTTTTTTTCAAAAAGAACCTTTTAATTTAAGAAAACGGTGTAAATTGAAACAAACCTAAGGGTCACGTGTTTAGAGGGGGCTACACAGTGGAGGTAGAGAACAGGGAACGAGTTTAAAACACCTGAAGTGAAGATTGTGGACTTTCCTCATTTAAAAAAAAAAAACGTATTTCAAGTATCACGTGTCAGCTCTGCAACAAAAGGACATTGGGGAGCAAAATACTCAGTGATATAATTGTTGCTTACTTATAATCTGCCTTTAAGAGGTTTAGCACCTCCGTATGAGGAACTATTCCAGCATGAAATCATCGAGGCTTTAACAACACACGTATGAAATTAGCCGGAAAAGCATTTGTACACAATCGTTCATGCTGACGGGCGTGCTCGTGTACCTTTTAAAGAGATCGTTTCAACATTCCTATTTAAAACAAACCCGAAATCATAAGAAATATTGGTTAAATGGATGGAGTAAGGCTTTCACTTGAAATGATCTTGAAGAAATGTGCATTTAGTTATCTTTACAAAGTGCTTTTTTTTTTTTCCATTCACCTTTTTTGGTTTTTAGTGCCTTAATTTTAAACACATTTAAACATAAGAACAGTTAAAAAAAAAAAAAAAGATTAAATCTTCTACATCTATTGTACATTTTGCTGACATGATACAGTACACCACCCTCTCTCAGACTACTCTCTTCTGCTGAAATCATCTCGCTGCTCAAATACAATCTTAAAGCTTCGTAGGTTTCCACAGGTGCAGATACAGGGCTGTAGGACTGTGAAAAGCGAGGGACAGTTTCTGAATTGCTAAAAAGTTTCCACACAGCAGCTCTAATGGAAAACGTTCCACGGCTTCATCTATCATCAAGGCACACAGAAGAAGAAAAAAAAGAAAACGGTTCAGTCCTGTTCAAAGTGAAAGAAGTACCGCAGTGGGACAAGTCTGGAAACAGTGGTGGGCGGAGAGTCGGTGAGCATTCATCAGTCTGGGCAGATGACAGGAAGGTGAGGACCTTCAGTCTCAGCGGTCATTATCGCTCACCTCATGTACTGCCTATATAAACAAATGGATATCAGAGTAGCATTGTGGGTCTGGCTGTAGCTCTGCCAAACTCTTTTCAAAGACCAAAGAAAATCATGACAGAGTGCAAAGGCTTGGCGAGATCAGCTGGACCTCTATAAGACAAACAGCCAAACATGTCTCTACATGTGTCTCTTTTTGAACAAGCCATCCACATTTTAGGCAAGTGAAGCAAATCCAGAACTTCCCCTCACAGGCTGTTGGTAAGGGCCTCCAGCTGCTCCTCTCCCAACCTCTGCTTCTCCTCCAGGTCCTTCTGCCGGATGAGCAGCGACGCCTTGGTCTGCACGAAGCACCGGTAGTTCTGCAGCTGCTCGGTGGACAGCTGGCGCGACAGGAAGGTGGAGACGAGGTTTTCTCGGCGGTCCAGGTTATCCTTCAGATCTTTGGCGTCCTCCCTCTGTTTGCATAGCAGACGATGGCGACTGTCCAGAGATTGCTGTGTGGAAACATAAAGACACAGACCATCAATTCGACCTCATATAGTCTCCTCTCTATTTTAAGTTGCACAGCTTGATCATAATATGAATGCATAAAGAAATGCTCTGCTGTATGAATACCTAAAACAACTGTGTGATATTTTGTGTCATGTTTTTGGGTGATTTTTTTTTTTTTTTTTAATGACAGGCGATATCAAGTTCAAGGTAATAAGGAGCAGTGAAAGTTGTATGATCACGCTTCAAATAGCCACAGGACAGTGGGTGCAGTGTTCCCTTGTGTCAACAGAGGGCAGGGTAGTTACAAATGTCATCGAAACCAGGACGGAGTTTCGATGAGTCAGTGTAAATACCAGTGTTGCTGATAACAGTGAGAAAACAAATGAGCCCTCTAACAAGCCCTGGGTATGCAGCATGCTCAGCACTGCTATTACAGACAGAAGAGCTAACAAAGAGCCTGTTCACAAGTAAATCTAGAACTCCAATGCACCCATGCTAACATAAAATGATGCTGGAAATACTGAAACATGTTATTCAGAGAGGTAACAAGGCAAAGCACAGAGTGTGTGTTACATCTGTGATGCTACTCCCGAATTGATGCTTCTCCTGAACGATTAATTAAGAGAGTACAGAAATGATTTAGGACAACAAAATGAGCAACATTAAACCTTTTAAGGACACTATCAAACTGCAATCCATCAAAAATCATCTTCAAACGTTTGATAAGCTGGAAAGTGGCAATTAAACCCAGATAAACTCAGCAGCATTTTTTTTTAAATTCCACAAAGTGAGAAACCTTGACTCCATTACAGCTGCCCTTCAACTTTTCCCAAGTGGCATGTTTGCTTTCTAAAGTAAACAGAACAAGAGTATAGCTGAGGGCATGGGAGCAGCTGCACGCTTCTAACACTCGCTGTGGTATTTTTGCCAGAAGAAGGACCAATTGCTGACAGTATGCTTTTACTCGCATGCATTAATGTGTATGTGTGAACAGCAGCAGCATGTGAATGGGATTATAATACACATGCTTGTGTATTTGACAGAGTCAATTAAAAGATTCTTATCAGATCCTTGGAGAATTAAAATCCCTGCTAAACAATTATGAAGCTTTGATTAAAAATATTCAAGCAGTAAAATTTTCTCTACAAGCGAAGATGTGGCACTGTGAACTTAACAAATCTCTAAATGATGGGGATGTAACGTAAGTCAAAAGTTCTGGTTCCCCACCTTCTCCTCAGCATCTGTGTTCTGGTCCACAGTGGTCAGGGCATTCTGCACCCTGGCCAGCCGAGCAGACAGGCACAGCAGCAGGCTGACCACCCTCTCCAGGTCCCCTATGAACAGGTTGTACCTCTCCAGCTCCACGGGCTGACAGCGCTCACGGACTAGCACCTGTAGCGTCTCCCCACGGGTTGTGTTCTCCTGGACCTCTACCTGGAGGGCACCACACATTTCTTCCAGTGAACGCAGACGCGCTTCAATGTAAGACACTAACAAACGCTGAAATTCAACAAAGAGAAGAGAAATGTTTGAGAGATTTTAGACGAGGTCAGATAAATATAGAGACACAAGGTGAAAAGGGGACAAGTGGCTAAAATGTGGAGAAAGAAATCAAGATAAACCACTTAAAATATATTTTTTTTTGACATTTGCTGCCACAGAGTCATAGATGAAGGTATACTGTAATAGTAGTGACTGCACAGGGCAGCCAGGAAGAGGGGAGAGTTACTTGCTAAGCCAAACATTAGACAAGTGGGAGACGCTGATAAGAGGCAGACAGTATATCATGCGATAAGAGACAGAACACTCACTGCTTGAATAGTCCACTTAAGGCCAAATAGCATCCAGATGGTATCAATATGAAATCACCAGAGGCTCTGGTTTAAAAATTAAAACTGAACGAGGCCACAGTTCAAACTGTTCACACAACAGCAGCGCTGGTTCTGCTCATATCTCCTGTCTGTCTTTCTCTCATTTCCACTGCACATGTAAAAGCAGTGGTTTTAGACATATAGAGCATTTTTATTCATAAAGCAGACATAGTTTTGGTCTCACTGGGTTGTCATGAATGTTTTTGAAGTACCTTCTTCTCCGTGATGTCAGCTTCGCTTTGCAGGTCTGCACTCTGAGAGTTCTGGCTGTCAGAAGCAGAGGGACGGGGAGATGGATCAGACTCTTCCACCGTCTCAGCACTGCAAAGAAACATGGTTATGTTAACACAACTTTCTTGATTTCTGTCATCTCAATATAGACATGTTCAAAATGTAATGGTTGTTTCAGCTAGGCCGTTTTTGGTAGCTTAACACAGAGCAGACTCGGCAAGGTTCAAATGTTTTCTGCATTATTACAATACACTGAAATGCCAATCCCACATTTCCCACAACTGAAGTGTGCTTACACTAGCAGAAATAGGAGTGTGTGCACAGCAGTAAGCAAATAGCCAGGTGTGTCTGTGCATGAGATGTTACACAAGGTAACATGGCACCAGTGAAGCTCAGTTCTCGGGCCAATTTAAACTAGTGTCGAGTTTCATGGAAACCCATTAAATTAGAAATTCTAATTAACTGGGTCCTGCTTCCTAAACACTTTTGGAAAACATGTCAAGCAGTTCTAGTAATATCCTGTTAGAATGGCCATTATTATCCATTATATACTTCATTTATTTCTTCTTCTCATTAGTGAAAACAATTTCACACCAGCGCAATTTATATTTTCCACGAATGTAAACTAATAAGAGTCATTCCTTCAGTTTAGTCTTCCACTGCTGGCTTTTGTTCTGGAGAATCAACATTTACCTTTCTGCTGCTTTCTGCTCTTGTTTCTTCTTGTAGTGCTCCTCCATGAGCAGTGTGTCCTCTGACAGCAGCTGCTCCATCAGCATCAGCGCTGTCTTACGATTGGTTAGTGGGTAGAGCACTCTAGCTAATGACTGGTCAGCTTTGACAACCGCTTCTACGAGCTCCTCCCACTTAGGTCTCTCAGCGGGCGTTTCCTGGCCCTGCATCTCTCCTTCTGGTGTTCCCCTCTCTTCCATCTCCTGGTTTTCTCCCACATTCTCATCTTCTATTTCTGGATTTTTCTCCTCTTCCTCCTGATGACTGATGTCTGCGTCAGAGACGGATGTGCAGGGAGACGCAGAGGTTTCACTCATCTGCTTAAGAGGGACTGAGCCGGTGGAGTCGAAAACACTGTCTGTCAGCGGTGAAGTCTCGACTTCTTCCATCTCTTTTTCTGATGGGAGAATCCAGAGTGAAGGATCTGTGGTGATGCCACAGCTCAAAGACACCTCATGGCTTGAATCGGGTGGCTGGCCATCACTGCTTGGTTCATCCACAGATTGCTCTCTCTCTGATCCGGTCACAGATGATATGCTGCCTCTGCTGGAAGTAAAACAACTCATGGTTAAGATTCACACCTGATGAAATTTACAAAATCACAATGTGATGTAAAGTTTCTTGTTACTGATTAATTCAAATAAGGAAGAAAGTGGTGTGGTACATTCAATTAGCACATTTTTTTCCACAATGGAAACAATTCCTGCATTCATATGGGTCTAATCTTACCTGGAGCTCGACCTGTTTTCACAAGGAATCTTTGTCTGGGTGGGGGTGGACGAGGTGGATTTGATCTCCCTCTCAGTGATCTCTAGACCTCTGGGGGATGGTGGGTTAGAGGAAGTCTCACCAGGTGGTTTACTGGACCTGAATTCATCTGTGACAGGGCCATGAGGTCCAGGAGTGGCAGGATGAACCTTAGCCTGAGAAGAGGAGGAGGAGGAGACAGGGGAGATGGATCCACTTGAGTTCCTTGATCTGACTGTAGCATCCTCCCTTGGTTCAGAGTTCTGCTTCAACAGGGATTTTCTCTGGGTTTGGTTTTGTGGCTGTCCCTGAGTGTGCTTCTGGCCAACAATCTCTGGTTCTTTCCCCATTTGCTCTGAAACACTTTGTTTCTTCCTCTTCCTTTCCTGCCCCAGGGCTTCTCTTTCATCAGCAAAATTTGAAACGCTCCTCTTGTCTCTGTCTGATCCTCCTGTCCCACTTGAATACCTCCACAGATGATCCAGCTGTTCAGAACTTTTACTCAGGGCAGGCAGTTTTGTTAACTGGGACGCCCCAAGCTCTTCCATGGACTTTCCCCTCTGTGAAACCACACGGACCTGCTTATGGTCCACAGGGGCTGGCTTTCCCGAGGATTCCTGATGGGAATTCTGAGAACTGAAATATGAACAGAATCAGACATAAAGATTCACGGCAACTGCAGTTACTATGGAAACGAAAAGTATTGCAAAGCAATGCAACTTCTCTGAGCACAAACATGAATCATTTCTAGAAAATAAAAACATCAATGTCCAAACTGGAGATACAAACTTAAACTGGTTCAGTCCATTACTTTCCTTCTACAGTCCATGCATAAATCTTTTGAAAGGATTGTTGGATCACTGGAGCAGGTTCGTGTTGACTTTCCAGCACCACAATGAAACAAGTTCAACGTCTGTGCCACAGCGCACACATCACTAACACTCCTCTGACCTAAAATCCAATAAAAGTGTCCCAATTTGTCTGCAGCACTGGTACATACCTGCTGGTTTCCATAGTATTAGCTGGTAGTAGATCCTCCTCATAGTCATTTGCCTGCAGACCCCAAAAAATTGCATTAAATCTGAACCGTTTTCTCCTCACAAATTACAACAGTACCAGACAAACTTGCTTTTATTGCATCTTTTTATTGTTAATGTTCTTGTTTTTTTTTAATGCAATGCAGGCTCTAAATTAATTTACTGTATTTGTGAGAAGAAATCTACCAGACAGCGACTTTAAAAGATCCATTGAGGATAGGAAGTTTTCTAACAGTACTGCAACAAACCAGTTTACCTGAAGCTCATGTGGTGTTGATGTGGAACGGTTCCTGAGGAAACTAGGTTGTTCTGGCTGGTCCAACAGACTTTCTGCTGAAGCAGACTTTCCCTGAGAAGGACCTTGGCTCTCCCTCCATCTGGACTGATTCTGCTGGCCAGCGTATTGGCCTGAACAAGATTGTGCTGAGAAGAACTGGGCATACCTGTTTTGTGAAATTTAAACAGAACATTTTAAATGCTTGATTTAATCATACTACAAAGGCAGAGCCAAACAAGCTTCTCGGCTGTACCTGATCGAGCTGGTGGAGGAATCAAGGATTCGGCCTGCAGAGTGGGGTCTGTGGAGCTTCTTCTTTGTATTTTTAACTTCTTGATTCCCTGATAGAGGCCTGGGACCGGGCCAGTCAAATGGTTTTTCCCCCAGAGAGTGCCTCTGTCTGGGTGGAGGTGGTATCTGAGGCGTTGGTTGTTGGGGCTCAGCCACTTTCTGGCCCGTCTTACGTTCCATGTAGTCCACCAGGGCCTGATGTCGCAGATGTTTCAGGTTTGTCTTTGAGACATTCGAGGCTGAAAGAGCTCGACCTCTTTTCTCAAACATCTTCCTTCGTGCTTCAACCAATCCCTGCTCTTCTTGCGGCAACTGCTCCTCTCCCTCATACTGAACTGCAAATAGGTCATCATTTTCATTGCCAAATGAGCGGCAAGCTGAGTGGTTTGGGGCGCCGCCAAGCTGGTTAAGTTTCTCTGGTTCGGAGTAACACATCTTCTTCTGCTCAGGTGTCAGTCTCTTCCTGCCTCTGATTCGTGCCACCTGGGGCTGGGCCACATTAATTGGTCTCCCATTTTCCTTTTCAGTCTTTTTGTCCATCTTCGTCTGATCGTTGATGTCTTCTTCTTTTATGCTCCCCTTCTCCATCCCTTCTGAGGTCACAGAAGGAGTGAGCGTGTCGGTAGAAGCCTCGGAGTCCTGTGATGAGGAGAAAGAGTGAATCACTGCAGGCCTCAGCTCAGGTTTTTGCCTGATGCGGTTTGGCCATGACAGTTGCAGGTCCCTCCTTTTAAATGATGTCTCCCTCAGGACTTTAGACTGGGCATCCTTCAGCTTTTCTTTGTAGTATTTTTTAAATGAGTCATCCAGGGTGTTACAGGCAACTGAAATATCATCACCTCTGTTATTCTTGCTAATGTCGCCCTGCAGGGGTGTCTCACTGTCATTTACTGGTGCATCACCTTGTCCTGTTTTGTTTAAAACTATTTCCTTGCCTTTTATATTAAGACCAGGATCAGTCTTAGGCTGTAATGCTGCCCTGTTGGCACCAGTGAGGTGGTACAGAAGTGGGGTTGTTTCCTTGTTTATCCTCTCACTTGCAACATCCCCTAAGGGCTGCCATTTCCCTCTCTTTGCATGATCCTCTCTCTTGTGATGGCTGGCCAGTTCATTGCTGATCAGTGATGTAACCTCCTTTGTTGGCGTGGCTGACTGTGGTGAGCAGTTTTCGTCAGGTCCACAGTAAAATATAGGGTTGCTGGCAGTGTGCCGGCCAATCTCTCGATTTTGCGTCGAGTCGATTTCTTCTAAGGCATCGAAGCTTCGAGAGGACTGCGTCAACTTAAGGGAAGGCCTGTGATTCTCCTGGTCCAGGCTCCTGGTGATCAGATCTTTTCCCTGGGTAACAGAAGTGAAAAGTTCTCTTTCATCTGGAATCGTACCACTGGAGGAGCGAGAACTCTCTTGGAGAGGTCTAAATAAATTGTCCATTGTGCTGTGGCATCTTTCTCTTAGCTTGTGCGTCTCCAACACAGTGGAGACTTCACTTCCAGCCTCAGACTCACAAACAGAAACAGAGTGTGTCCTCAAACCAGATTCAGACAGCTTCCACACTCCAGTGACAAAGTAGTACTGACCCTTGTGCTGAATGCTGCTGCTGCTGCCGATAAGACTCTGACCAGCATTCCCCCAGGGGCTGGCAGCTCGGGCTGGCTCTGAACCAAGCCAGTCTTGAGCAGAGTGTGCCGTTTTGCACTGACTTTCAAGATGGCGGTTATTAGCTTTGCTATAATGGTCTCCATTAGATCCACCGCTGCTCAGGGGTTTTTTGAATGTCAGATGCTCAGACTGGCTTGTGCCTCGAGGAATTGATCGGCTTAGATTGTTTGCTGAATTCTGCTGCTCAGAGGCAGCTTTGTTCTCTTTGATGGCTAGATATTCTGAGTTCAGTGGCACCCTGGCTTGATCATTAGGCTGGAGGTGGAGTCGGTAGCTTGGTGGCACCTGGGCCTGTGGCTGCTGTTGAGAGCCTCTCCACACTGGGTACACTGGTTCAGAACTGAAGCTTGAGTTGCCTGTATCAGCGTTAGCTGTCTCAGATTTCACTGCACACTGGAGCTGTCGAATTTGGGGTCTGGCCTTCTGCTGAGGCTGCTGGTGTTGAAATTCAGTACTATGATGGTGGATGTTTTCCAAGTTTTTAGTAGCTATGAAACTATCCAGGCGTGCTGGGACTGGAGGAGGACGGATATGAGGGTAAGAACTTTGGGCTGGAGTCCCCAATTGCATCTCTCTTTTCAAGAGTGTTTTGTTGTTGGTGTGGACACTGTCAGTGCCATTGTGGTTAAGGTGGTTTACATTAGTGTTGGTGTTGCTGCAGTATTGCTGGGAGATAGCTTCAACAGAGTGATAGAGCTGGTCCATGGTCTTTGAGTCAGACTGCAGAACCTGGGTCGGATGGTAGATGGACTTTACATACTTAAGATCAGCATAGTGGCTGAAGGAGTTAGACTGCAGGTCCTCTGGAAGAAAGGGAGATGGATAGTCTGGGGCAGTGGATCCACCAGAGAAGGAGCTATAGGCAGAGTCTCCTTTGCCGTGTTGGTGGTGTGCAAGTTGGTCGACGATGCTACTGTTGGACTTGGCTGGGGAAAGCCGGCTGACAGGCAGGCTCAGATGATGCAGATCCACGTTGCTCATTCTCTCAAAGTGGAAGTGGTAGGAATCCATGGAGGACTGGGACGAATGGCAGGAAGGGAAGGGCAGGATTTGTAAATATGGTGTACGCGTATGAGTGCCGACGCATATGTCTTTCTTGTGGCTGAAACTGAGGAAATTACCACAAACACATCTGCACCAGGTTGTCCGTCACGCTGAGTACTAATTAGGTCATTTTCCTGCCTCCTTTTTCCGTAGTCAGAACCCTGTGAAACAGTCTGCGCCTGGGGAGGACAACACAAACACAGCACAGAAGGGTTATCAGCCTGAAATCTCAACTCAGGATTCATGTTCCAGTAATAAATGTGGAACGAATGACTGCTCAAGAGTGACAAAATATGTGCTCAGAGAACAAATAACTGAAAGGTTGATATTATTGTCTATTTATTAGCCTTAAGTAGTCTTCACAAACATTCCATCTCATCACTCTTTAACTGCTTTGCTCAAGGCAAGGCATGCAAACTTATGTTAGATTATCCACATCACATGTCCTGTGGCTCAAAACTACACAAACAAATACACTGGCACTTTGAAGGAAACCACCTTCAGCCAGACTGTAGAGCATGTTTGTGAAAATGTATGTTTTTGCAAGGTGCTTTCAGCTCAACTGTGCCAGGGGAGTGGGGAGGCTGCCAGTCAACACTAAGTCACCAGTGAAAAAAATTTGCTTTGCTTTAGCATTTCTAGGTCAAATTCCTCCGTTGAGAAATTTAGTGTGATCCCTTATAAGGTGTAAAGACAAATTATATACTGCTTTACTGACTTTTCTTTTTCCTAGAAGAGAGCTAAGAGCAGCACATTTAAAGTGTTCAAGTCCTTCTTGTTAGGTTCAAAGGCAAATAACTTTAAGAGCAAAAAAAAAAAAGAAGAAATATAATTGATGGCTATTTGAATCAATCAATCAATCAATGAGTCAATCATCATAGTAACTTAATATAAACAGGTTAAGAAATTCAAAGTTTACATAATTATAGTACCTGTGTCTGCCTCAACTTCTAGTCAAAGCTAACGCCATTATGTGTTACGTGAGTAAGACAGGTTGTGTGTCCTTTTTTGTTACAGTTCTTACAGTATACGGCAGCTTGGTTTTGTAGGTCAATGCAGTTAACCACCTGCTGAAGGAGTTGTTTTGCATCAATAAGGCCTCTAATTAAGCTCCCTGAGGCTGGCAGAGCACACTGCAGCACACAAATGAAAAAATGTCAGGGATTTCATACAGAACTGCAGAAGCATCTGAGGATTAGTCATGTGACTGGTGTATAATGTATTGTTGTACAGCGGTGTGACCCATAAAAACAGATTTGCTTTCCTCTTATTCACTCTACACCTCAGTGTTTGGTTTATTTATTTAGTTTGCCAAACTACTTTAATTATACGAAAATTCATTATACTCTCCTTCAATGTAGATCTAAAGGCACTTTTTATCTGCAACATCATGGACTATAAACTCCCTAAAACACTGCCCACCTAACTGCTCCACTGTAAATGTATCTGTTCTGATTTGTATATACTACGCTAATGATGCAACTGTGCTGCTGTTGAAAAAAATAACATTCAGGCTTTTTAACTTGAATCCACTGCAGAACTCATGCATACAATGTATTACGACTGCTGCATTGGATATATATACGCAACAAAAATATAAATGCACAGACCCAAAAGGTTAAGCTAAACTGACCTTTCCCTCAACATGCCCATGCACTCCAGGATGAATAGGACAACATCCCAGGGGCCACTACTGACAATCTGGTGATGTCTATGCGCCGCAGATGCGTGACACACTTGGTACTGAGTGCTGTGAACTCTGATCGCTGACCACGCTGTGTTCGCTTTGTGATAACACATGGACTGTTGCATAAAGATCTGAAACACTGGTTGCTACTGAAGCCTGAGACAGAGTGTATAAACAAATTGTTGTGCTTACACGTTGTTGATTAGTTATGAGATGAAATAGGAAAATGTTTTGTGTGTTTATATTTTTGTTGAGCATATGTTCATTAAGACTGGGATCTTTTTAAATTTTTTTAGAGGTTTCATTATTACAGGAAATATGCTCTGACCGTATAAATTTCATCAAAAAAGGCATCTCATACAAAAATCATCTGACGCACGGTTTAAGCTTTACAGTGGACTCTCTTTCACTTTGTCATCAAAGTTTAAAGTTACATACCTGTCGTGCACACACAAAGATAAATGCTGCTAAAATAACAAAGTCAAGCCAACCGGTTAATACACAATGACACCACAGCTTGAATATTAGGTTTCACTAGAGATAGGAATTTGTTTCGTTTGTTTCTCTTAAAAACCACACCAATGACTTAAATCTCCAATGCAATCACTTGCAATGAGGATTTTTCCCCCCCCAGTGTTTCCAGGTTTTTTGCCTGGTATTAAAAACCTGCATCAAAGATAATCCTAGGTGGCCGTTTTGCATACACACAAAACCCACCTCCCAGGAGCCTTTCAAACTACAGTATTAAGGGGGATTCCATGTGTTTATGAAGGGCCTTCTGATCTGTAGTGTGTCTCTCTGTGTGTGCCGTTGTATGTGTGTGTGTGTGTGTGTTTTCCAGCCATCCTCTTTCCACTGCGAACAGAGAGAGGCTCCCAAACAGGGGAGCGTTGAAGTGGAAGTGATGGAGGGGACAGGCAGTGACAAAATGTACAGAGGGGAGAGAAGGAGGGAGGGTAAGGCAGAGGGTGACCGGTCCAGACAAATACTCTCACACGCAAACCACAACAACAGACAACAGACGTGAACAATGACAACAGGAAAGCTGAACACAAGCTAGAAAACCAGACCAAGTGTCACAGTAGCAAGGCAGAGAGGGAACTACTCTGGATATCAACTATGTTCAGATTAGTTTGCAAACTTATAAACCTTAGGGAACACCGCGAGAAAGAAAGGAAAAAGCAAAACTCACCCAAACTTTGAGTCAAAGTCACTGCTCTTCCTGATTTCCATCTGAAAAAGAAAGAGTTTCCTAGGTTTAATCTTAGATAAAGATTTGCCAACTGATTTCCATGCTTGTTTCTCATTCAGAACATTGTTCGACTTCTAAAGAGGGACCAGACCAAGTAACCAGGAGAGCCAGATATTAGAGAGAAGACTTCTAGCGGGTTCCTTCTCCCCCCACTGAGACCCGAGGCTGCCTAGTGGGGGCCACTGATTGGCTAGCCGATGACGTCCGGCTCTCCGATGCACAATGAGCGCAGCGGAGGGAATATTTCACTGCTGCAGATAGCTGCTAGTGCTGCCGGCCGCCTAAACAACAGAGAGAGAGGGGAGAAAAAAAAAAAAGAGGCCTCGCATTCCTGGCTGGCTTCAAAGACGGAGCACAGCCCGGGCGCCATTCATTCCCAAGGCCCTGAGCCCAGCACATGGAGACTAGCCAAGGCAGGAGGGAGGGAATAATGGTGGTGGGTCGGGTGGGTGTATGGGTGACCTCCCAGCCTCCACCCCAGAGGAAAAAAAAAAAAAAAAGAGTCACAAAGACCAGCTATCCCCCACCATCACCCTCATTTTCCTCTTTCTATAAGTTTCCTCTATATTCTTTAATAAACCGTTAATGACTGGACAGTTATGAAGACATTACACAACTAGAAACATCACTTAATTTATACTGCAGTACAACTGGTATGAAACTCATCAGTACTACAGTATATTTTAGATTTACTATTGAGATAAGTGGCCTCTTTTTAAATCTATGAAGATAAACCATGTTCCCTATGCAGGGAACAGGTTTGTTTTATTGAACTCTAAATGAGCAGGAAAGGCACAATATTAAGAGAAGATTCAATCCCTGGCATTGCAGCATGACACTGACGAGTCCATCACAAGTGTCAACAACAACCTCATCTGTCAAAACTCCCGTGTGATTGTGTAGTGTTGTACAAAGAGCCTTGCTGCTTTCACTGTTGCTTTCTATTGAGGCTGGCACCACTAATGCTCAGCTATGCAGGGTCTTTGTTACTGTCAGCTGCATCCATGATGTACTGGTGGTTTCAGTGCTGCCGTGGCTGACTCCACCTGTTGTTAATGTACTCTGACTTTTGTTTATGATTGCGCTGAGACAAGGAAAGAAATATTAACGTGTAAAACTGTGGCGCTGCTATTATTTTTTCACTGAGATAATTAATATAATAGCACTAACTACAGCCAGAAATTAATGTAGATTATATTTCATAAATCATTAATTCTAAAGAAAGAAAATAGGCGAGCAAAGACAGTCTCATGTAAAGTATGCTGAAGGCCGATTGTTGAGCTAGATTTGAGATTAAATCAATTTCCACACGTGATTACAAAAGAACTCCATTAGAGGGGTTGACCTTAAATATTGAGGTTAGGTGTAAACAGGGATAAGCTCATGTCCAATTTCTGCCTGGCAATTGAGCTAAGTACTATATCATGGTGGATGGAGGGGAGAGTAAGCCTTAAGAACTGCAGGAATTTAAAAACCAGATTTTTGATGTTTAAAAGAAATGGTCACGGGAGGAGTGCTTTTTTTTTAAGAAGATGAGATTCATAAAACCAGCAAATGGGAGCAAGAGAGAGCAAACATGAGGTTAGGCTGAACTAGAGAGGCAGGAATGAAGGATGGGAGGGGGGTGTTAAATTCTTTCAGGTTTTTTTTTTTTTGTCTTTTATTGGTGATTATGCGTTCCAGCGTGACCTTCACCATGAAGCCACGAGACTGGACCACCAAGCCTCTGAGAAGCAGAGATGGCTCTCAGAAGGCAGAAACAGAAAAAGTGCAGATGATAAGAAGATCAAAAGAAATGACAGGAAAATGAAGAAACAGCAAAGAAAAAGAGAAATATGAAGGGAGAAACCAAAACCATTAAAACTGTTAATCCCGCTGGCTCTGCTGTGTCTGCTGAGGAAGATGATAACAGGTTGGTCGGGGGACCCCCGGACCACCACTGATGGCTCTGTTATGACCTTGGAAATTACTGTTGGTACTGTTACTCTTAATTAGAATACTGAAGAATGTGTTTTCCTGGTATCATGTCATTGCAGCTGTCTCATTTTTCCAGAAGGCAAGCATTTTCTGCTCGAGTGATCAAAGCAGAGTAATGTCGCATAGCTGCATAGCCGGCCATGTTTTTGACTTTGGAAAATTACTTAGTTTACCCAGGATCCATAGCAAATTAGTCCTATTTAACACAGTCATGAACTGGACAGCTTTGTACAACAGATATGGCTTATATGTAGGCCACATTCAAAAGGTCTATCTGTGTAAAGTCAGCCCCTGGGTCTTGTATTGTAGATAAGTCAAAATGTCTGTTGAGGAAAGCGATCTATGATTATTCCATTATTATTTTATGCCTCTGACTTCAGTTTATACTGCATTCATTAGACTAGAGTGACTACACTAATTGCAAATTTGCAATCCTTTTGGGAAAAAACCCCACAAACAAAAAAAGAACACCAGTTTGGAAACCAATCTGGTGTTCTTCCTACAGAGCAGAACAGTGACTCTGTCTGAGAAAAGTTCAACCATAGCAAATAGACATGACAGATATTTAAGTTGACAAGAAGCAGACCAGCACTTGGGAGTGCAGCTTTGACTCGATGTGCAAAATTACAAACCAAAGAACCCCTTGGCTCATGAAGGCCTTCATCACACTATAAACCATGATATTCTTCACTTACTCTCAGTGAACTGTGTACATAGTACATAGTACACAGTCCACTGAGATCCACAAAACCTAACTACCAAGGAGACAGAAAAGACTCTATGCAAGCTCAAATTAAATACCAGTTTGCAACATGCAACAACAAAAAAACAGATGCTCGACAATGACTTCACTTCTGGACTAGAGCCTCCCAGGGCACCAGCAAGGCATCATTCCTATTGTCCTCGATTAAACAGAAGCAAGGAGGAAGCCGTTTTTGAAAAGCTGGAAGTGGATGTGTGCTGAGCACTGACAGAGCAAAATGTCTAGTAGCGGGAAAGGGGCTTGCCACGCAGCATTATCACTGGCACCAGCAGTGCGCTTGATTGTGCGTGCGTGTGTCAGACACACATATCTACAAACCACAATGATTAAACAGTGTCTGTGAGAGCAGGGGAGAGAAACTGTGAAACTGTTGCTGGGCAGTGCTCACATCAGTGGCTAAAATCTCTAGCTGACCAAGACAAGCTGTCACACTCTAATAAGCTCTGCATTCCTGCCCTGATCTGGCCTAAATACTTGACAATATCAACACTGAGTCCCCTCCATGGTGTTGTTGTTTTAACCAGAAGCAAGTACACAAAAAAAGAAAGTGATATGCTTGTACCACCAAATACTGAATGCATGTTTGTGCAATTATGACACTCCTTCTATTTTTGCATGGATGCAAACTGCTAACAGCCCTTTAGTTAAACTGTGCTTACAAAAATGCTCAAGATGACACACACAGAAAATCCAACAAGGGAAGTAAGTGCATATTAAATACCCTCCTCCAAAGTATTTCTGTATCATCCCTGGTCAATGATTAACCAGGAACTGCATCATTCCTTGCTGCATTAGGCTTGTGAGTGATAAACTACTCTCAACTGGCCTCTGAGAAGACAATTACTTTTGTATTAAAGACCCCCCAGGGGTCTGCAATATGATCTAGTCATGGTCAGTTTAACTGGATACTGTAGGAATTCCACTGCACTAGAATAGTACAAGCCTCCAGGCCATTGAGTTTTACTTCTGTGTAGGCGAGTCTGCATGGGGCCTGTCTAAAAATGGGCTGTGCAAATTCATAATTTCTGCTCCATATCCTTTTCAGTCTTTGGTATGTGTAATAAAATCTGAGAACATACTGATCTAGGTCAAAATTCAGATGTACAAAGATTATAAATACAGCCTGGCTGATGTTAGCCTATTACAAATATATCCTTGATATACTGTATGTAAAAGCAGATTACTTTATTAGATATTCCTTGCTACTACTGGGTCAGAACCCTTCTGTCTTCGGAACTGCTTTAATTCTTCATAATGTGGATTGTACAAACATTCCTTAGAGATTTTGGTCCACATAGCAGCACACACAGGTACTGCAGATTTGTCAGTCGCACATCCATGAGGCCAGTCTCCCATTCCCATTCTCTTTTTTTGGACCACTCTTTGTAAATCCTAGAGATGGTCGAGTGGGAAAATCAGTAGATTTCTTCCCAATTCTGACCTTCGGTTTGAACTTCAGTGGGTCATCTTGACCGTGCCTACTCGCCCAAATGCACTGAGATGCTGAAAAGTGATTTGCATTAGGCATTTGCATTAATGAGTAGCTGAACAGGCGTACCTAACAAAGTGGCCAGTGAGTGTAGTCATTTCAGTTTATCAGGCAGAGCAACTCCACTGTGAACATTACTATCAGCATGGTACACATCACAGATGGCAGTCTTTATTTGGGCATGCCACTTTGGGTATATTAATGGCAAAAATATTTTGCAATTAATTTTTATTATTCATCTGTCCAAGAGAATAACACAATTGATTTACAATGCCCTATCTCTCATTTTTAATCAGAAGACCCCCCACTATAAGGCAGCAGATAAAATTACAGCTTACAACAACAATGGAGCCACAATGACTGAAAGTGAGAAAGAAGAGACCAGGCCCTACAAGAAGCTGAGAACAAACACCACAGGAAAGAAAAGCACAATAACCAATGACCCACTTCCCAGTTAGAGGTGGGAAAAGTCTCAACAACTCCTTCATTACGGAAAAATGTTATCTTTAAAAGAAAAGGCCTCTATTGTTCTTGGGTCCTCAGTGTTAGCCCTCATAGCTCAGCCCTCATCTCTCAACTATCGCTGAAGTTTAAATAGGGAGGATAGTGTGCTCCATTTGGTCTTCATCCACAATTCAGCTCTGTCTCAACTCAACCAGCAGGGAACCAATTATTTAATTTTCACTATTGATACGTAACAATTGTTTTCTCTTTTTAAAAAAATATGTTCCATCTATAAAAAGACACAGGTTCCCTTCTTCTTTGTTTTATCCGGCCAAAAATCAAACACAAACATTCACATCTGAGATTTGAGAGATCTGAGAATGATAGATCTGTTGGTGCTAACACATATACCACAGTTAAAGCACAAAATATTAAAAAATTGATTTTGTTTTTTACTATTACTTCATTTCTTCATTCTTTCATACATGAAAGTAAGAAAATATTGTATAAACATAATAAATATGAAAATCAGAGGTCTTAACTATTACGTTTTACTGACCACTTTCACTTCTTTTGCTGAGATTCTCCACCAGGGAGCTCAGTGTCGCCTGACGGCAGCAAACATCTCTTCTATGTTACATAATGAGCTGTGGTCTGGCTATAGACGCATAACAAACACTGGATTTCACACATGATGGCATCTCTGCTGGGGCTACGACACTGCGTGACTTCACCATGAACACACGAGTTCCCAGGAAAAGAAAGTGACTTTATTGAGCATGTATTGTTCTTGTAAGATAACCTAGCAATATCTAATCTGCCACTAACATCTATGTCATGAACAAGGGCTCTGTATTACCTCTAACTTCAAATTAAACAGAGCAAATAAGAATACATGGCATTGTATGAGTAAATACCATCTTAAGGAAAGGCCATGTGAGGACATGTGTTATTCATAAACAAAACACTTAACAACCATTAATGAAAACACTTGCAGACAAGATGTAAAACTAATCAAAAAGAAAGAGTGCAGAGGACTTCGAAATCCCTACGCAAGACACTATACATCTGCACCTTCTCAGTATATATTACACTACTCGTGAAATGAATTAATGATGGTAAACCAACGCAATATCATGGCAAAGCGTGTAACAGACACACCGGTCCACTGTGTCCATTTCACACTTTGCCTGACCTAGGCATGAAATGACATGCATGCAAAACTTGCAGTAATTTGCAGTACCACCAGGGCGTGATGTTTTATTTAAAGCCAACAAGCTACACGGTTGATGTGCACGTAAATTTGGCCTCCATACATCTATTGCTTCGTCTTTTGTTTTAGTTAAACAATATTCGTAATGTAGTATCGTTTAAATGGCTGATAATCAACAGAAAGAGTGGGAGAAAGTTGTTCGCTGGAAATTAAATATCGCACCCTCCTGGTACTGCAAGTTACTGCAAATTCTGCATGCATATACATTTACGCCTACGAGAGGCAAAGCATGAAATAGACACGGTGTCTATTACACGCTTTGCATGGATACTTGGGTTGGGTAAACCCAGGCAAAAGCTGTTAATGGACACACCTCATCCAGTGTGGTGTAGCATAAAGCATAAAGACCAGGATAACGATAAGAACCTGGTTCTAAGGTCAGTTTTTTCAAAAGTGCATGAACCAGCTGATGTCCAGCTCTCTTTGTGTGTTTGCAAAGGAAATTATTAAAAAGCCAATTAAATCTCTTTTAGTAAATATTACTGCAGAACATCTCAGATGTATTAGTAGCCTCAGCATAACTCACATGTCTACTTCTGTACTTAACTTGGATTCTGAATTGGAAATAGTACTTATTACACATACCAATTATTAAGGGTAAGTACAGACTTTCGTCTATTGAATGGACTGGGGGCAAAAAATTGTACAGCAGTTCATGGTTCCCAGATTATGAAATATAATTATGGTGGTAATCTCTGGCATTTGTGCTGGAGTCATCACGATGTCAGCGAAATGTCTCAAGTTCATTCTTAGTGGATCCAGTGCTTCGGTTTACTGCTCATTCTCGTGAGTCTAGCTTTACTGCGCATGTAGTGCCAGTTAGCAAATGTAAGCAGATTATTTTCTTATAACTGAGTTTACACTGTCTTCTCAAGGATGTCTTTCAGTCAGTAAGACAATATCACAGACCATATGATGAAATAATCCACTATCTGCACAATATTGATCAGCACACCAAACACCTGACAGTTTATGGCAACATGGCACTTGGTGCGTTATCGCAGACAGGTTGGCTGGTTTGGGAGCTTGGCAGACGCACATGGAAAGGAATGTGCTTGATAAGCAGTTAGGGCATGTACAGCAGGTAAAATCAAACAGGATGTTATAATCATTACACAGATCTCCACTGGACTTTTTACTTGCTCTTTCTTTAGGACTACATCCCAACCTAAGTCAACTTGGATAATTCAGTTATCACTTATGGTAATAGTTAGCACACAATGGCGTCTCTTGTGCTCTAGTTTCCACTGAAAGAAATTCTCAATTTCTATATAATTCTTATTAAGGTCGCTGACTGCACTGCTCTTTGTAAATGTTACTGATACTGTTAAACTGGTGGTGGCTCATGCAGTGATCTCACCTATGATCTGTTGGCCTGTGTAGATGGTAGGTGAACATATCTGATAAGATAAAGCTTGCAGGACACTTCCTGGTAGAATACAAAAGTACACACAGAAAGATCGCGGGACTGTGAGCCTGCAGGGTTAGATTCAGCAAAGCAATGAGGTCACTATTTAATTTAAAAGGTGTGATTAGATCATCTATGTCGGGCACATTTTGAGACAAACACGTTGAGAAGGGAGCGCCTTTTTTCTATCCATGCTACTCAACACGGCTTTGTTTCGATTTGCAATCCAAAGGTTCTCATCCAGACAGGAAAAGCAGGGCTATCGCGAAGCTTTGTTATATCATAAGGACAAAGTTGTAGTTTCAATACCAATTACATAATGATGTTAAATATTTAATCCTGTACTGGGGGAATATGCAAGGGAAGAAGTGCCAAGTTAATAACGTGCCAAGGGCGAATTTTTGCAAAGATGCCTAAGCACTAATTATGAGTGTTAGCACACTTTAGATTTATTTGTTTGATTAATCAGAATTTACTAACCCTTCTTCTCACAACCATTGTAGCAACATATGGATGTACTAACCTCATGGCTAGGGTTAGTCACTGGAGTCATGGGAAATCCCAAACTTCATCCCCATCAATGTGCTGCCACACTGCTTGTAAATCTCTACATCAACACACTATCTTATTCCCTTTGAGACCCTCCTAGTACATAATTAGAAATGGGCGTTTTCCCCTCTTGTAATTGTTGAACCTCCTGGCTAAAGTCAGGTTACAGTATAAATGACTGGTGGAACTCCAAGACAACAGCATTCCTGATCTGGCCTTACTGCTCCCTTGTACCCATCTAATATCAGGCAATTATCAGCAATGAATGGACAGTCGTACAACAGAAAGTAACAGAAGCATTACACAGACCGGTTTTGATGGAAAACCCACATTCCAGACTCCAACAGTAAATACACTCCCTGATTTCAGACATGCAGGCAACAAGGAAGAGCTCTACACACTCACCAATTCAAGTTTAGAAGACTCTCAAATGTCAGTCAAACACACCAACACAAAAACTGTTCCCACGAGCTGCTGTCACAGCAGGTTCTCAAGCAATAAATATTTACCACATTTCCCCACTCACTTCTATTGAAGCTTGTCCAGTCGACAAATATAAATGTGGGTTCCGGCTCAGGTCAGATTTTTTTTAACTGCAAAGTCGTCCGACAAACAAAAATTATTGTGCACATTATATAAAGATAATAGCTGTGCTGTGATTTTGGCTAAATGGACAATTAAAATGATCACACAGACTGAAAGAAAGCAGAAGGATGTTTCTCATTTTTTTCTTTCACACAGTGCACACACTTATTCTGGGTGTTGCAACTTGCTGAACAGTACAAAGGAAGAGATCGAGGTGTGCCCGGGGTGAGAAAGGTTATTGATACCATTTTTTTTAATGAAGTCACTAAAGGGCTGTAAAAAGTTAATAAGCTGGGCCACTGTGACAATCCTGGTTGTGTGTCAGCAGGATGAGAGTAAAGTTAAGACCGCAAGTGAAAAAGAATTAACATCCATATCCCAAAACTGGCATCCAAACATGCAATGAATGCATATCCAAATAGTCAAATATTCAGCTACAGCCCTCGTTTGGTTACCTCAGAGGCTCCACTGATCCTTAATGCACACTTGTGCTTGTGTTGGTCCATTAAACCAAACCGGCATCCAGTCACAGGTGTAAAAGAAATAATATTTAACCAATAAACTCTGCCAGTAGAACATCGCGCCTTTGCCCTACTTTAGGTGAATTCCTTTCCACAAAGAGTGCATAAATGCAGTCACTGCAGTCAGTGGAAAAAGCTTACTGACAACAGGAGTCATTCACGCATGGTGTTTTTGCTGCTGGGCATGTAAGTGACATTAAGTCTGGAAAGGAAGGAGACAAATCAGAAAACAAACATGAGCATAAAAAAGGAAAAGGTGTAAAAAAAAACTGTTTGATCACTATCTAAAGTGGCATGATGAAAGAAGCAGACATGCATCTAATCTCCCTCTTTTGACCCTGACACTATGCTTTGAGAAGCATGAAAAGGACAGTCCAGATACAGAGCAGTAGCTTCAACAAGGACAAGGGAAAATTTGCTCAGTGTTGCATTAGGAGATTTGAATTGCAAAACAACTGAAAAGGGAGATAGAGGCACTGTGTGAGGGCAAACTGTAAATATGCACTTCCCCCTCTGCCTCCAACATGACAGTGAAATCAACAACAGGTCTGATCCAAAGCATATTTTTGAGGAAGTAGATTCAGATGTTTAATCTAGCGCCCACTTGGCCACTGTGACCTGCCTGTTCAGTTTAACGCCCTCCAAATTAAACCGGGAACATTCTCCACATTTTTGTTTTCGCTCAATGAGTGCAAATTATCAGGCGCACCCACCCCGATAGACTGCCGAGATTAAGCTTACTGGTAGAGCTGCGAGCACTAACTCAGTTAATTAATCAATTACTTAAAAAGAAAAAATTACTCATTCTTTTCATAATCACTTGATTTAATCCATATCAAGCACACTTACTCTTTATAGACTCTCAAAGGAAGTAATGCGACATCCTTTCACTATCTTTTGACAGTTTATGGAGAAAGAAAATTGAAGATTTTAGCTGCAGATTGACTGATGTCACTTGACACTTGTGTCTCCCACTCATTCCTCTGACACAAGTAGGATGATTTTCAGTACCTTTCCTTTCATGAAGGATGCATTTCACCTGCCTGGAACATAAACATTAATGTAAACCACACAAATCCAGGAGTGAATACAGGTTCTCAAGAAATAAATCTGTTTGGCAGTTACTGGTCACAAACCATTTAGTGTCAGACTTTGAATTCCTCTTTATCTAAAGAAGTACTTTTGTGCATAAACACTGTGGGTATTGAGTCACCAGGGAAATTTAGCCACGATAGACCATAGTCCAGTGCTAACCACAATAAACTTTCTGCTTCCTAACTTATAATCTAAAAATGCCCAAAGCACACAAAATAACAAGTGGTTTGATCACATCTCTCAGTGTAGCTGATTTGGAAAAACAGCTATTCCTGATAGCCGGAGCTAATAAGCTGAGTCACAAACTCACAAAACATCCTGAACATTTACAACATAATCTAAAAAGCTCAAGCTACTATTATGTAGACCCAGTAAATGGCATCTAGCAAGCTGTAAGTTTACATCCTCACTCCTGCTCATCACTCTCTCCATCCCGCATACACAGTCTACACACACATACAGTACATACAGAAACTTAATGCCAGAAGCTTTTTAAATTCTTAATTCTCACTTTTAACAAGTTCAACATATTTTTCCATCACCATATAACGAACAAACCAGTACCAAACACTTCGAATGA
The DNA here is from genome assembly GCA_034780415.1 of Cichlasoma orientale. Taxonomy (NCBI): domain Eukaryota; kingdom Metazoa; phylum Chordata; class Actinopteri; order Cichliformes; family Cichlidae; genus Cichlasoma; species Cichlasoma orientale. The sequence continues at coordinate 186,828 of JAVDPK010001072.1, read as the reverse complement.
AAGCTACTTCCTTCAGCCTTGTTGCATTCCTAAAATATCTTTTGACATGACTGAAGGACAGTTCCCTTTCAGTTGATTCCTTCAGTACAACACATATGCACTAACTGAGCAATGGGATATCATACCACTGCACAAGTTGGTACATAGGCTGTCTGCAGAGTGCTAATTATGAGTTTTCCATGCTTTATTTTTTGCTTTGCATTTTGGTATGACTACCAAACCAAAGCAAGCAAAGAAGAAATCTTCAGTTCACCCCTGTCCTCAGGAGGATGTGGTTTCTCTTGCATAATATCCCTTACTATATGTGTCGTTCAACTTCTTCAGGGAACAGAAGTTATAGTCATAACAATTAATTTTACTAGTCCCAGATAGATAGCTGGCATCAAGATCGTTTTGCCATCGTAATGCAATCACAAGCAAAGAATTTTTCCCTGAACAGGCTGATAAGGCTCTCAAACTAAGTAATCTTGGGTAAGCGCTTTTGCTCTGAGAAGTTTTCTTTATGCTGCAGAAAGCTATATAATGAAAAAGAAACAACGCAAAGGAGAATTATTATTTTATCCGCAGTACAGTAGTTCTTTGTTACAAAGTGAACTGATTTTTCTGCATACATCCCACATGGAAAAGGTGTATCAAAAGAACAAATGTGTGTCTAATATCCTGATAATTACAGAGCACCACCCACACCTCTGGATACACCTCCCATTGTACCAACCAAGTATTTGCCAAGATGAAATACTTGGTGTTAACTTTTAATCATTCTGCTTTTGAAACATATGCAGTAACCTAATAGTGCTAATTATCATGCTCAGGAGTCAAGTGATTTCTAACCCCTATAGTCTTTCCCAGCACCAAGTCTGCCACCGTGGTTAATTTTGGGGTGTGGATCACAATGGGCTTATGTTACTAGCTGCAGCACAGGTTTCCTTCCTCAAAGCAGGGGACGAAAAAGGGTAAAGAGACGGAGTAGTAGGAGGAGGAAGGTTTGGGGGAGGCTTTAAAACAAATCACACAGAGATTAAACTGCACTAGAAAACAGTGCAGCACAATTTGGACTTTGTAACCTGGTACAAAAAATAGAGTAATATAGAAATAGAGAAGTGGCTACAGGAGTGAACATTACTGTATTCGCCAATAAGCAGCTATTCAAGGTAGAAAAATGCAATTTCAGTATTTTTGCTTATATGATTTCTTTGTCTACACTCTGTTGTTATATTTAATGTTATATATGACTGTATGTCTTGGCTCCTTTTGTTTTATATTTTTCTTGCGGCTTGGCCTGTTCTAGTCAGATGGCAGATTAATAGTCTGAAGGGTCCAAAGGAATAAGACAGATTGCATGCCATTTTCAACAGGACCATTTCTGGCAGAGAAAAATAAAAACAAATCTGTTTTAAATTACTTTAGAAGGGCAGCTCATGATTATAGTCATTTTTCCTTTAGTGTCAGTTAATTAAATGTCAAAAAAAGACCAAATCCCAAAAAGATATTAATTTCACACTGGTATAAATCAGAGAAAAGCAATAAATTTTTGTCATTTTTGTATGAAAAATTACTAAAATCAAAAATTTATTGCAAATTATCAACATAATCAATCAACTGCATAATCGCTGTAGCTCAAATTAATTTATAATTTTGATGTCTGCAATGTGCTGAAGCTATTCCAGCTTTCACTGGACAACCACACACACACAAAAAAAGACATCAAGTGGCTAGTTCCAGCCATGTCGGACAGCTGTAAATGCCTCTTTTATTAGTCAGTATCACAGCCACATTAATGCGTCCCTGGCCAGCTCAGGTCTCACTGACAACCCCTCACCCACACCTTTTCATCAGGGGCTATGAAACCTGAGAGGACCCTAAAGCAAACCTGCAGGCACGGCATAGACCCAAACACACACCCAACAGGCTGTCCGCCTTCCTGCATTTCACTGAATACTCTGTAGCGAAAACCACAGTGAAAAATCTACAGTGTAAAGCCCAGTGCCATTCATTAGAGATTTTTACAACTTCGAAGTAATAATCTGTGATCAGTGAGGGGCATGTAAGTCCAGCGTTGTGCTTTGGATTTGGATTTGTATGATTGCTGTATGTGTTACCGCTGACAAATAATGCAATGCATTAATGGCCTAAGTCTTTATTATTTTTGTCTAAATCATTATATTTTTAGCGTTTCGTTCCGTTTTTTTGGCTTTTCTGAAAAACCTGAAAAAAAATGACTTAGGTGATTATTTTAAGAGGGCGATGATATCAATTATGCACAATTTAACATGCTCAGTCCAAATAATGACAGAATAATCTGTTTTTTTAATGCAGAAAGAAAGAAAAGTTGCACATTTAATCACATATAAATCTTATCTCATTTCAGAAATAGTGGAACGTGTACTGCAGTGAATTTGTTGTTTGATAAGCAACAAGAAATCGCAGTGCAGAAATGCCAAACTAGGTTTTAGGCGACAGAGAAAGAGTGTCATCATCCACCACAGAGCTGAAAAAGTTGCAGTCAGTATGATTATATATGTTCTCAAAAAGTGTATGAAATGTTCAGTGTTTATGTAGGAAAATATTAAAGTTATGTTTTCACAGTCCAGGTTCAGCTGGGCTTTACTTCTGAAAAGCAATAACACTCCTGTAAATGTCTGAAAATCAAAAGTACCCAGTGGAGGTTTTGACCTCAAGCGTCACCATGAGGCATTTTTTTCTGTTTGGTTGTATTATGCACACAAACAATCTGTCAACAATTTTGTGTTTTTCTGTTTAAAAAAAAATGCAGCAATGATCCAAAGACAGAGAAACAAATAAAATACCCTTTTATTTTGTTTCTATAAAAGACAACTCCACAGGGCACCTTACACTACTTTGTGCATGTAAAAAAACTTTTACTCCATAGTGTGCTGCTCCACTTCTATCTAAAAAAAAAAAGCAGGAAAAAGGGATCCAGGATGTATTTTTAAAACCTGCCTACAACTGAGTTACTCACATGTTGTACCACACACATGCACCATCCACATGTGACATATGACCTTGCCACATAACAATGAGGGGCTTATAAGTCTAAACAATAGAGCAGGAGTGGTCCTGTAAGAGAACCAGAGTAGGCAGGCACACACATCACCATACACACTTTCCAGCCTGCCTGAAGGGGGTCTCGCCCTAACCAGCAATAACCTCAGGCAGCCATTTTTCTCCTTCTTGTCTGTCCATTATATAGAACTTTAAGGGGTCTTTCTGCTCCTTTGTCAAAAGAAGGAGGATCTCACGATAGCTCACAACTACAGACAAGTGAGTGGTCAAACCCATCATAAATAAGACCCTGTCACTGGCTGTAGAACAGAGCCCTGGAGTAATAGACAGGAAACAAGAAAAAAACACGGAGAGAGAGAGCTGAAAAGGTTCCATCTGTTTAAGTTTGGTGAAAGGTGATGAGGATAGCTTTGCCTGTGTTTCTCAAACACAGAGGATTTTAAAATCAGCCCATGGAAGACCCCTGAAATGTCTGGAATGCCAGCCATGCATGAGGAGACGGAAGATGATGGTCAAAGAGAAAGGCACGCAGAGGAACATCTTCATTCTTAAATCTGTAAATAAAAGCTCTGACGAGCTGAGGGTGATAATAATTTCTTGCAGCAGCTTTAACTCATATACTCCCTTCAATATACACGGATTCTGCACACTTGCAAGTTCTGTTACGGTTATTAGCAAATGAGAGACTGATGGCCTTAAATCACCAGTTATGCCTCTAACCCCTGATGTCTAACATGGAAAAATGTTCCTTTTGCAGCATACCAGGTGCAACTTAATAACAACAGCCTCAGACATTCCTTGTATTGTTTATTAGTTATTAATCCTGTTGGAGAATTTGGGCTTGAATGCGCCCTCACAAGCAGGCTTTTCCCTTCCTCCTTTAGCCAACTTAAAAAAAAATTAAAAAATTAAAAATCAAACAATCCACCCTGATTTCCTCATCAGGTCCTTACTGGAAGTCACTGCAGCGCAAGTAAGCATGTCTTAATACGTGTACAAAACATCAAGTCACTCGAAAATGCTCATGAATCATCTCGTCAACCTTCCCAAGGACATGACTTTCAGCAGCCTTACAGACTGGACCACTACACACTAAACCTCCACTCGAGCTAGAGCAAATAATACATTACAGCATCACCACCACAATCTATGCACGATTTAAGAAAGACTAACTTCTGGATGGCATAACCTGTAATAAAGTCAGACTTTATTGCCCTTAAAGTCTTGATAAGTACACGTCTGCGGACTTTGGTCAGCAAACATGTTTTTGCTTTTAACGGAATCAAACAAGCACATTTTCACTTATTTTTTTATGCTAACTAAAGCATCTTGTTTTCTTAATAAAAGCACTGTTTACAGCATGTACATACTCAGTCAGTATGTGCTAGGCAGGAACTATTACAGTACAAGATATTGCCCAGATTGCACTTGTCCAGAATGTTTCCTTCTGCGATCGGTCCAGACAAACACCGGCCTCTTTGGCTCATGCATCCCGGAACTGCCCAAATATTTTTAACCTTTGGACTGAGACATTTCAGACGTTGTCAGAGGCTATGCGGAAAGGGATCACTCTGGATTCAGTTCTGGATATTTGGGGCGAAAGCAGCCACCCTTGAATTGTCAAGTGATCCTTACTCATTGGTCCGGTTTGTGTTATTGCTAGCAGAAAGACTGATTTGTTGAACTGGAAACAAAAGAAGCCATCGACCCAAAATATTGTGATATTTATGTTCATATTGTACCAAAAAAAAAACCCAATAAAGAGAGTTGGGGGAAGAAAAACACTGCTTACTATGTTCACATAGTTCTTTCCTATATCTGATTACAGCATGTCTACGTCAGTCCTTTCACTCATCAAAAGACGCCACTGAACTTATCACCCAATACTATGACTCATTCACTATATTATTTTTTTCCTTTTACAAAGGTACACATTTATCTTCCTGGAACCAACAATGCCAGTTAGAGTCTCACATGATCCAGGTTCAAAGAAAGAGGTAGAATTACATCAGTCCAGTTAAGCATAATGGAAACCAATCAGGCTGCTGACTGATTTAAAACTCTGACACCTTCCTGTTACATCCTATTCCATTATCTCACTCTGAAACCACGAGCAAAGTTCAAAGTGAGGCTGATAATGGTTTAATTACCGTACTGTTAAGTAATATGATAAAGATTTCTTTAGCTTTTGGCTGCTTTTTCGCTGGAATTTAATGAGATTTTTGCGTGTAATCCCATTTCATCTGGATCAGCCACAAAACCGCCATTTCTGCAGAAATAATTGGACCCTATTTGAACTATAAGCTCACACCCACAGCCAGACCAGTCTGTCCATCCACTCAGGGGTAGGTTGTGTAAAAGGTCACAAAAAGAATGTAAACATCCAAGTCAAAACCGCATACATTCAGCCGCACTGTGAGTAATTTTCCACTGCTTGAAAAAAAAAAAAACCATAAAAACAACCATCCACACCAAGACGAACAAAAACGCACCACACACAGGCGTGAATTCCTGCAGCATTACAAAAGTCTGCTATGACTTTACTACACGATTGTGTTTTTGTTTTTTTTCATCTTAAAGAGAGAGAGAGACTGAGATCAGGTTTCAACATCCAGGCTAAGTTTACATGTACTGCCCATGGCTTTGTGACCCTACTCTCATTTATAGCATTACCCTTCTGTTATTTGCTTCCATCTTTTGTTTCCAGCTTTCTTTCTTCTTTATGCTTCCTGCAAACAACACCTGCTCAGTCTGTAGTCCAAACCGCCACCTGTATGCAACCATTGCCAAATATTTGTCTGGCCACACGCTTGCATGCTTTGACTGTTCAAGTGCTGCAACATAACAGCAGATTTGGATCAACAGGTGTTTATGTGAGCACCACTGGGTTATTGTGACACAGTGCACGTGACTCATTGGTCGTTCTGCATGCGTTACACCTACATAACTGTATACGAATACCAGTGTATGTGCTTCTACCAGGTCAGACTCTATTGGTGTTGCTGGGATTGCACCAGGTCAGCAGCCTGAGCATGGTATCCTCCAGCAGTGGCAAGAGCTGCAGCACCAGCACACAGAGGCCAGTGTGCTCCTCCTGCTCCCACCATCCCACCATCTGACCAACCTCACAGCATGAGTGCTTCAATTTCAGCTCCAACACAAAACACCAGTGTCTTGTTTCTCCCAAAGCATCCCTGCCCCGGCTGTGGCGCCTTTTGTTCCCGCTTTAAATAAAACATACTCCACTCATTAGCTAAAAGCACCCCCCCCCCCCACACACACACACCTCCCTGTGCATAATTTAGGGATAGGTATCAATTTAAGGCAAAGAGCTGAGGTTAGCATAGGACAGTACCATTTTTTTTGTTTTGTTTGTTTCTCACTCTACTGTCAAACAGCAGCAATGCATGAGTAAGATACGACACAGCAATTAAATGTAGTGATAACAGTAGTTAGGGTTTTGGTTTGTTTCTCTCCCGTCCTCAGTATCCATTACAAGCTTTTACATCAGCAGCTTATCAGTCAACTGTCAGCTGAAATATTGCTTATTTTCCTCCAGCTGTTATTTAAGGTGGTTTACTACATTCAGGAATTATAATGTCACTGATATCGATTAAAAACAAAGGCACATACCTGAAGATTTAAAACAAGAATATAACTATAGGACT
>JAVDPK010001072.1:151949-171848 GCA_034780415.1 Cichlasoma orientale | reverse complement strand
TATATATAAGTATAAGTATAAGTATAAGTAAATCCAAGTGCCATTTACCTTTTTGCTCCTTAGATAGTTGCTCAGCCTGGTCCCAAACCTCTGTGGCATACAGAAAGTTGGAGGTGACCTGGACATAACTGGCAGCCATCTGGTGGATCCGCTGAGGTATGGTCACAGACGAGCTAGTGCTGCTGGTACTGCTGACTGCTGGGTAGCCACCTGCTGTGCCCGGTGAGAGCTTGGGAGATACTGGAGAGGGCATACCTGCTGTCTTGCTGCATTAGGAAACAGAAACAAGCAGATATGGTACTAAGTTTACTGGCACTGTGATGCAGAATCTGCAAGTCTTCACTGGTAGCAGTACTGATGTAATTGCTGTCCATTATGGCACAGGACAGACAGATGATGTCTCCTTTACTTTATGCATCAGAAATTAACTGAGGATGTGACTTACTTTCCCATTCCAGGAGAGGGAGCTTGGGTGTTACTCAAAGAGTTCTGTCAAATGAAATAAGAGGAAGCACATTATGTACAGAGAGGAAGCACATTCACAGAGGAAAACTTCATTTCTGGAATTTTACTGCACATCTTCGGTTTTGAACGTCTACCAAGAAAAAGTTAATACAAGTACCTTTAGGTGTTCGGTGAGTGTTTTAGAATATTTTAGAGCGCTGTCCTTCCTCAACTTGAATAACCGCAGGTAAAGAAGAGACTGGCATCGCAGGCTGGAAGCAAAAATGGATAAATATTGATCAAAACTAACGATCAGAGATTTGTGGGCAGCTTAAACACACAGCTCCTCTTAAACAAACAGCCGGCGTTAGCAACAGCCAAGCAATGAGTAATTTGAGAGAAAGATGACGATAAAGAGTTCACCACCCGATGTCATTCAGTGTACTCACCACAGCACAGCTAGCCTCTTGTCTGCTGGAGTTGCATCTGGGGCCATGTAGCTTTTTAACTTCATAGTGTATCTGAATGCACAGACAAAACAAGATTTTAGTTTTTGTTTTTTGTTTTAAAGGAGAAACAACTGTTCAAACAAACGAAGCACTTTAATAACTGCAGTTTTTAAAGCAGCATAAATATACAAATATATAGCAATCCATGCAGCAAAGCCAGAGATGATCTCTTTTTAGTCCAAAGTTTCTACTTCTTTGTCAACACCTGGTGCTCACATTACCCACAATGCAAATCAGGCACTGGTGCGGTGTGTTATGCAACCAGTGCCTCATGCGAGCTTGAGCTGTTTGCCCCCAGGCACAGATGAGAAGTGCGCTACAGGTTTTTGGAGCCACAGAAAGTTTTAACACAACTACATCCATATATGCAGTGGAGTTCACCTTTAAACTGTAGTTCTGTTCAGTGAACAGTTATGGTTTCCCTTACTTGATAAGCTCCACCGTTTCAGCATACATGGGGAAAGGAGACTTGGCCTCTTGGGCACTCTTCTCTAGTGCGTTGCCACATTCAATGAAAGACACCACAGCATCCAGATAATAAACTGCCTTCTCAAAACGGTCAAACTGTGAAGAAGAAGAAGGAAACACATTTAGGGATCAAATAGTACACTCTCTTTTCAGACTGGGAGGACAAACACATGATGATAATTTGACAAGGTTTTGGCCTGATTCTGGTTTGAATCAGAATCAGGAGAAAACTTTATTGTCCACTGCTTTGCAATGATTTTGTGTTAAAAAAAACAGCAGCGGCTAAATAACTTGATTTTGAGAATAAGATGATAAAACAGAGACGGATATTTCATAATGCAAGTGTACATAATTGATACCAAACGCTGAGGTAAACAGAGCCACCTGCTCATCTTACAATGACCAGGTAATAAAAGCATTTTTTTCCCAGGACATTACGCTGGAATAAAATCAGCTTTGAAAACTGAGCAAAATTTCACAGTCACTACCAAAAGCCTCTCTGCAATCATTTCAGCGTTACAGGAAACATGTTAAAAGTGTTAACTGTGTTATTACGTGTAACATAAAGCTCCATGGAAAATGTAATTTGTTGTTTCACAGTCCTCTCGATTCACATCTCAATTACACCAGACATTTGGGCCTTGCTCTTACCAGTGCATCTGCATTGTGTTTAAGTTTCTTGGCCTCCTGTAAGTAGTGATCTGCTGAATGGACCCTGAAAGAGAATAACGAGCAAGTTTAACAAAACAAAAGCAATCATTTAACACTTCCTGACATCGTGTCATGGCTCACTTTTTTACATTAAGATCCAAACATAGAAACTTTGAAAGAATGCCATAAAAACATTCTCTTAACTCCTTAAACAGCTCCCCTCTCATTAAATCAAAATGGGAAGCAAAAGGTAGAAAAATAAGAAGCAACACTATGTTGTTGCATTACCGCGGCATTAAAAAGGCAGCGGCTTCCAGCAGTGCGCCTTTTAAAATGGAAATTTACATAACTTTTCTGGCATGCAGGCACATCTATTCATGACCTCCCCAACCTCCTGCAGCTTTATGCATCAAAGGCAACTCTAGATCCTCACAGTTCTTTCTCTGTGCCCCGCTGAGGGGTTAGCCACAGTGGAAAGAGCTCCTCTTACCTGTCCTCAAACACCAGCTTGGATCTCTGAGACTTGGAACCGTCCGTGGAGAGTGGAGGCACAGCCAGCTGGTTATCGCAACCCTTTGAGGATTTCTCCTGCAGAGAAGTGAGGGGGAAAAAACGTTTTAGGGAAAACAGCCTGGTTTTTAAACAGCCTTGCAGAAAAGGTGAGCGTGACAACAAGCTAGAGGATGGGATTATACAATTATATAGAGACCGAAATATAAAATCACCCCCACCCCACCGTCTGCGATTACCTGTTGATTTTACATACACACTCTAAATATCTCATTTTGGTACCCTAAGCCATGTCCTTGGCCACTCCCTTTTCTCCCTCCACAACGTTTTCCCCACCCCATGCATGCTCTGGCATTTAAGTTGTTTGAGGAAAACATAACTGCACAACTGGCAAGATGAAGGTTTGCCCTCAAACTTCACAGTATCTGCAGTGTTTTAGAGGTATCAGCAGAGATAAAGGCTTCTCATGCCTACCTTGCCGTCACGTGTGCTGCGTCCCTTGTCCTCTCCTTTCCTGTGTTTGGAGGTGGAGCTGCCCTTGGTGCTGTGGCTCCCCTCTTTTCCACTTCCTGTCCCGCTGGACAGTGACGTGGAGGACTGGCTGACTGTCCTCTTTCGACTGGGATGCTCGGCCTTAATTGTCCGCTGAAGACCAGACATGGAAGGAGAGGGGACTGGCTCCTCTTTCTTCTCTGAGGACCTTTTAGACCTAATGGGATTCGAATCATTATTGCATTACGTATCAAATTGGCCCGTTTTACAGCACCACTGTACTCTACATAAAACATTAACATTAAAAAGATTAAATATTAACATTTTTTGTAAATAAAAACCAAGAACATAGCAGCATAATGTTTAACAGGTACAGCTTGAAAGGGCTGAGATCTAATGAACTTACTGAATAAAGCTTTTATGATGCTCATTAGCGTTTACTGGGTTTATTTTGCCACTTGTATGATTAGTGGAAAAGACAAAATGAAGTACTACTGTCACATTAGGCTCCTGATATGCTGAGGGTTTATGAGCAATAATATTTGGGACAAAAACAAAGATTACTCACTCTTTACTGCTGTTTTTATGATGAGATGCAGACTTATCCTCCAGCTTGATCCGCTTGGTCTCTGGCTTGGTGCCTTCCTCATCATTCTAAACAACGATGAAAAAAAAAAAAAGAAGTCAGATTTAATAGTCGGTTACACACCTCCGATTGTTATCCCTAGACGTCAACTCCTTTGAGGTATAGTGCAACTGTGCCAGATCATCATTTTCCTAAATGACTGTTACAACCTAAAATATCCCGGTCAGAAAGATTTTAATTCTCCATCTTTGGTAGGTTCATAGCTATGATTAAAGAAAAAATGCACAGTCATCTAACAGCACTAAATCCAGGCCTGGAACTCCACCAAATTGTAGTCAATTGTTCTTTGGCTCAAAAGCACTTTCTTGCTTTAATGGAAATCTGGCCGCGTGCTATTCCAAAGATGCTATACAGGGGAAAAAGCTTAATAAGTGAAAGAGATGCTCAATAAGAAGCTCTTATTTTGCTTGGCTTTCAAGTAGAAATGGAATGTATTTCTTATTAAAAAAAAGCACTAAAATTTGCTCTACCTTGTGTTTCCTCTTGGCCTTGCTAGAGCTCTTCTCAGAACTCTGTTTGCTGAAGTCTTTGCTGTCCCTGTCTAGAGAGTCCTCCCTCTCCACTTTTATCTCTGCAGGCTCCTTGTAGGGCCGCCCTGGGATCCTGGACAGCAAGCTGAGATCTATAGGAAATGGGAAGGAAAAGGAAGGGTAGGGTACAGCTTAATTTGGTTCAAAGACAAGAAAACCATTCTGTTTAGTGTTCACTACAGGTGGACATCTTCACTGAACATTTTACAGGACTTGTGAGCAGTTTCAACTAACCTATCTTGACTAATAAAACTTGCTGCTGAGGCTGTCTTGCAGGGTAGCGGTCCTCGGGGTCACTGAGAGGAGACAACAGCTCTTTCTCTTCCATAGGTGAAAACACGCACACAGGTGTCCTGATACTCTCTGTGTACTTGGGTGTCTGGGACGACGACGGGATGCTGTCATTTCCTTCAGAGTCTGACGACGAGGAGTCTGTCTCAACAAACTCACGAGACTTCTGAGAAGTCTTGGTTGCTGCCTTGGGCTTGCGCTGGGCTGCAGTGCTGGAGGGAGTGGGAAGAGTGGGCCTAGGAGAGGATTTGGGTTCTTTTTTGATGCTTGGTTTGCGGGAACCCTTTGTAGCAGCTTTGGGCTGATGAGGCGGTATCTCTGGAGCCGGCTCACTCTCCACCCTCAGACCTCCCTTTGGTTCCTCTACCACAGGAGGCTTCTCTGATTTTTTAGGCTGCTTTTTACCCACTCGGATACGTGGATTTGTGCCACCCTCACTCTGTGCGGGTGACTTTTGGCGGCCACGGCCCCCTTCTGCACCCTTTTGGGCTGCCCGTAGGTCCCTGCTTGGGGTGGGTGCTGCTGAATCTTTTGACCCCCCTCCTTGGCTACTATAGCTACGCCCTGAGCTGTTTTCTCGTCCGTCTTTCTTGAATTTGGGTGGAACATTATTGTTGTCCACTGGAGATGAGGGGGAGAACTGCTTGGTTTTCTTGAACCAGTTGTCCAACTGCCACTTGTTTGACATGGGTTTTTCAGGCTGGAGGGACAGAGGGAAATACAGAAGAAACAGTGTTATTGAATGAACTCCTAATAAAGCATAAGAGACTAGAAATAAGAACAGTCTGTCATATAAATATTTTATTTCAAAATAGAGGCAGAGAGAGTTAATTGAAATTATTACAGCTTTTATAAAGTTATTGAAAAAAGTATTACTTCAGGGGAGGCGGGCCGTGGATGCTCGTTGGCTTCACTGTCTGTCGTGCTGCTTTCACTCTCGCTGTCGGAGCCCGAGCTGCTCTCTGAGCCACTGTGGCTGCTGGAGTCGTCCCTCGATTGCTCAGCTGCTTCACTGTTATTGCTGTTGAACAGGAGAAGATCAAACATTGTCATATGATGTATGAGCAAATATCTAAACCTCCATGTGAAGACTTTAAGGGATCAATAATGGCATTTTCTGGACAAGTGACTGAACACCTGTGGAGATTAATTGTTATCACAGCAAAAATCGGTTTACTTCTGTAGGCATTTTTTAGGGTTTAGAAACAGTCAGTATAATGAGATTAATGCTAAACTGAAACACCGGTGTACAAGATTCCTTGGGTAGTTTCATGGGTTTCATTGCCCCTCATTAATACACAAAGTGTGCACAAAAAACCCAAGACTTGCAATGTCTGTCTCTCTCTCATTTACATTGCAACACACATGCCAGGATGTAGCTTTGTTTTATATCCAGCAGTACAGTTAAAATATTGTTTTGAATTCAGGCAAGTCTATGCCATCAAAAATGAGATTATTCCATTTTAATGTCACTGTTGAGCTGCGTCACATGAACACAAGACACAAAATGGCAGAAAAAGAAGATGAAAGTTATTGAAGCTGTACAGTTTTTCTTCAAAAAGATAGGAAAATTAATTCAAGGCCAAAAAAAAAACTCACCATAAGAGTCTCAACAAGCATAGCATTCAGATTTTTAAAAAATTGTTTTCTACAGTTTACCTTGCTGATGTGTTCCTTGAGGCATTCTTGGCAGAGCCCTGTTCACCATCACTGTCCTCACTGCTGCTTAGCCTTAGGTCTTCCTCCAACCTACTGATATGGGAATTATTTGTTATTCGTGTTTTACCACAGCAGTTTGGGGTTACCGTGATTACTTATGGCTTATAAACTCAAATATTTATTGTTAAATTATTCCACTCACTACTGTTGATAAGAAAAGAGAAAAAAGAAGCAAAGATGAAGCACTTACGTGGGCTGGTCATCGCAAGCTTTGGCTTGGTGGCTACTGGAGCTCTTTGATGAACTGCCTCGCTCTAAAACGCACACACAAAAAAAGATTTGCATGTTTAGAAATTAAAACAAATGTATTTTATTATTTCCTGCGTGCGTGTGTGTGTGTGTGTGTGTGTGTGTGTGTGTGTGTGTTACTCACTGGGTCCACTTGGGAAATTGTGAGTGTCCTGAAATAAAAAAAAAAATAAAGTTACTTTATTTAACCTTTGTGTTACGATATGATGTTCCTCCTTGAGAAATAAGCCACGATACACACAATATACTAAAGTACTTAAAATGGTTGAGCTATCTAAAACTAGTTCCACTTCTCATTATATTCAGCTACCAGGAAAAAAAAAGCCTGTTTGATTCATACAAAAGAAAATAAAACAATTAGGGCTGCAAAGATTCATCGAGCAACTTGAATAACTTGATTAAAAAAAAACAAAAAAAACTTCGACATCAATTTTTTTCCTTCAATTAATCCAGGCCTCTGTAGCGCTCAGGTGTCACCACGTGAGCGTGAGCACTTCACCCACATTTGTGGCTAAAAATAAACCTGCAATACAAACGGATCTGTGAATAAAACGCATTACAACATTCAGCCTTTGTAGGCCCCGGTTTATCAACAAAAGGACTGATAACACAACAGCAGCAGTCAAGATGACGCTGTCACAGACGGAGTCTGTCTACACATATACAGCGATGTACAAAGAGGCGGAGCCATTAGAGACTCTGAGTTCAAGTGGAGTGAAAGAAAACGTTTTTCTAGCGTCCAAAAACAGCAGCTTTATTAAAGCCTTTACTGGGAAACAGCTGGAGGAGCTCTTCATCAAACTACCTGCTCAACAAGCGCCAACGAGAAAAAAAGATAACTTTGTAGCTGCTCCCATCCACCGCAGTTTGTTTTACACAGAAAAATATACAATAAAGCCACAGAAGTTAAAATAAAATATGCAGATGAATTTTTAATTTAGTCTGATACGATGTTTAAATCAGGCAGCTCGCTGAAGGCTCTCGGCAGTCGTCCTGCTTTATATCGCAGTGATAGTTGCAATAAGCAGGGGAGAGTAGAGGGGCCAGTAAAATTCTGAGCCAATGACCCAGTGCTGTTAGGCTGGACACTGAATTATTATTAACATTAATTATTAACATCTAGACCATCAGAATGTCGGATTTCTGCTGCAGGAAACACTGCATGAAAGCACAGGGCAAACCCCAGTTCTGACACTGGTGATATGCTCGCCTTCCTTCAATGCAGCCACCACATGCTCATTTAAAGGCTTGCAACCACACATACTCACTCATTCACTAGTACACCTAAATACACAGACAAAACACATGTGAGCACAAAAACACATACACCACACAAAAATCTCTCTCAGCAGATACAATTCTGTCAGAACTCTACTGATGTAAGTGCCTTCCAAGAGGACGGAGAAAAGGCCTTTTTTTTTATGTCTTAGGTTACGTTGTATGTATACCTCATTTTATTTGGCATTAAAATTTTTTACATTTAAGAAAATGTTTTCTATAAAAATATGATTTTAATATGGCTCGTAAATATAATTAAAGAGTTAATTTTTTTTTGACAGATGATGTATGCAGTTAAACTATTAAAAACTGCAGCCCTAAAAACAATGAATCATTTTTAATTCATCACAACACAATCATATTAAACAGGCACAGGTGCTAAGCTGACCTTGGTGGGGAATGGAAACTTGGAGGGCTCTGTTTTGCAGGGAGTGTGGATGGCTGTCAGAGGAGGGGGCCACGACTGAGTCATTTCCTGAATTAAAAAAAGAAAGAAAGAAGAAAACACGGAAGGAAAAAAAAAAGAAAATTAGCTTTAAGTTGTGAGTAATCTGAGTGGTTCATTCAATTATTTGGCTTTTCTCTGAAAAATGACAGTTATGTACGTACCTTCAGAATTTCATCGACACAGTTGGCATCACCGGCTCCCTAAAGACAGAAACAACATGCTTATGAGACGTATAAACAAAATGATCTCAGTACAGCAAGTGCGAGGTGGCTTCCATTTTGAGCACCATTAGTCATCCTAGAGGTATTTTGTGAGAACTAGGAGTTCATTGAGACCATGTGTAACATGCTGAGAGGTCATTTAATGTAGTCATTGCATCATTAAATCAAACACGCTCCACTGCTCTAACAAAGTAAGCTATAAAGTCTACACAAGGGCCATTTCTAACGTACAGCGCAAGGAAACCTTTTAAGTCTAGGCAGAAATATTCTGCTCCCTATTGCTTACATTACAGCAAATTTCTATGGCTTTAATTAAAAAAGGAGGAAAGATTACAGCATACAATGTTCAAATGGGCATCTGCCTTAAGACAGACTTCAAACAGTGTTGAGCTGCTCTTTAGGTGCCATGCAAACAAAGACCACATTCTTTGAATAGTGAACATCACAGGTTCAGTGCAGATTAGTAGCAGCAAGAAACTGAAGGAGAGCAGATGCAGCCTTACCTCTACAGGCTGGGAGGGGATCTTAAGTTTGGTAAGTGAGGCTTTGCCGTTGGACTTCATCTCTCCCATGGTGCTGCTGTGTGACTGTCCTGTGTAGCTTTCTGCTTGCGAGCTTTTGGGTTCTGCTGTTTCCTGGCCATCCATAGGCCGCACATAGGCTGTGGGTTTTTGCAGCATTGAGCCGGGCTTGGACATGAGAGATGGGGGAAAGGCCTGACTTGAGTGCTGTCCACTGGGGAAGGACGTGTGAACCCGTGAAGGTGAGTCCCAGTTGGCCTCTCTGTCTCGTGGGGACTTGGAGCGGTAGCGCTCCTTGCTGTGATGCTGCTCTGCAGACAAAGAGCTCCGCGAGTGACTGCTGGAGGAACTGAGAGAGCCCTTGGCTGGACTTGATGTGTGTGACTTTGAGTGATCTGACCCTCCACTGTGTTTACTCGACTTCTTTTCCCGTACCTCCCCTCTCTGGCTACTGTTGCTGCTGCCGCTACTGCCTCCGTTGCTCCTCTGACTGCTGTGCCCGCCCTGGAGTCCTGAGCGTTTCTGGGACTGGGATGAAGATCCTCCTGCTGCTGGGCCGACGGGGGTCCACTTACTGCTTTGGCTGCTGCCACCACTGCCAACACACCGCTGGTCTCCACCAAACAAAGGTGGACCCGACTTCTCCTCAGAGGAAGACGAGCTGTTAGACGGTTTACTACTAAGCTTTGGAAGGGTGTCACCAATTGGCTCTTTCATTTCGTCGTAGTTGCCCAGCATGCTCTGAATACGGCTGGACAGTTTATCTTCCTTGCTCACCTGAAGAGAGAAACGGAAAAAAAGTGAGTAAAATCATTGCGAAGAAAACAAATGAATAGAGGTAATGCAGAAAAAGAAGAGAAAAGCAGAGAGAAAGAACCAGAATTATGAGCTCGAGTTCAACATTTGAGTTAAAGGCTTCCAATCAAAAACACTGAGACACACTGAGAGGCCTGGTTTCAAACTTAGCTTGCTCAGACCGAACCGAGATCAGTCCAAAACCTGCGACCACAGTTACAGTCTACCCACAGTCCCACCACAGAAGATAATCACAAATTCTAGTCGACCTGTTTGCAATCAGCCGGTGACAGAAGTCTGTGTAGAGTATCCAGTTTCACACGCTGCCTCACACCTCTGTTTTGTTTGACAGATTCACACTGAGGGTGAAGAAACACTAGCCGTTATCTGCAGCAGGAAATGTAACCAAGCTTGGTCATAACGTGCATTCCACTACCTCCTGTCTACACTGCCTGGCTCACATATGCACAGTTACTGAATTGAACTATCACCTATTTTTCTTAATGGCCGTTGTTTCAGTTTTATTATAGGCAGCAACACTGCTCTGCTGTAGCACAACAACAACAAGAGGATTTTACTTTAAAAATTGCTTTCACATAAACAGTTGTTTTGCGATGCTTAGTGTATTGCACTTCTGTGGGGAAAACCTTGAAAAACTATAACTTTGTCAAAGCTTTTTGACATACAATGGTATATAGTGTTTTTCAAACTGCTGAAACCTTCTAAGGAAACCTTCAAGATGACCACAGGAACACTGTTCACCTTTTGGTTCCTGTGTGACAAAAACAGTCATGCAGCAGTGCGGTCCGTACTGCCAAAATCACTTCACTCATTCACACTTCAACGGTAAGCTACAAAGAATAAACCACTGATTGCCAACTCTTCAACATTTCTTCTGCCATTTTGTGATATCCAATAACAAAGAAGGCCACCAGTGTTTTATCTGATGCACATTGTAGTTCAATGCAAACATGAATGCTCTTAATAGATTTTTAATTTGCTGGGCCCCCTTTGCTTTGTTTCTGGGTGTAATCAGATCTTGGCACAATTTGGTTGAAATCACCTACCCTATAATATAATTTGAAGGATCCCTGATTTAAAAAAAAAAAGGAGCCTTTATATGTAGTGTCTATGGAGTGTATTCAATATACTGCAGTATATTTTTATTCAAAAACATAAGAATCATAAAAAAAACAATGTGTGGCTTCAGAGACCGTTTTTTTTTTTTTTTTTTATTCTGTGCAGCTGAGAAAGTGCGTGAACCCTGCACCATAAAAATGTTACTGCTGTGCTGGTCTACATCTGGGAGGGCACAGCTGCAGCTGCGTGCACACATGGCCTTTAATGCAGAACACTAAACTTCCACTTAGTGGAGCATGACAGAGGAGAAGAAA
This sequence comes from Cichlasoma orientale, assembly GCA_034780415.1. NCBI lineage: Eukaryota > Metazoa > Chordata > Actinopteri > Cichliformes > Cichlidae > Cichlasoma > Cichlasoma orientale. The sequence continues at coordinate 160,682 of JAVDPK010001072.1, read as the reverse complement.
GTCAAACTAAAGCTTATATAAGATTCGCTGTACTGGACTGACTTAAGCATTTAGCTTGTTGCAAAATTCTGCACTGATACTGCAAAGAATCGACACCAAATTTTTATTTTCAAAGACATCACGACATGCACCATGAAAAGCTTTTTCCTTTGGAAAGGTCAAGGACTTTTCCATCTTTAATGTCAGCTTTTTATCTTTGTTGTGGCCCAAAACACTCATCACTCACCTCTGGTGGCTTTTCTATTCCCAACCTGTCAGGACACATTCCACACTGCTTCTTTGATGGCCAGCTCAAGCTAAGGAGAGGAGCCACTTACATCTGCTCAAATCTGGTTAGTGGCAAAGATTAGACCAGTACAGAGAACTCAAATCCTCTTTACAATTATATTGGCCAGGCAGGAGCCTGGAGCTGGCTGGCCTACATCTATGTGTGTCTGTGAGCACAAGAGGAAGAGATGGGAGGAAGCTTTGCAAAGAAGTGGCATGCTTTCTGGTCTTTTGTTTGCTTTCAACGGCTGTAATACCAAAAAAAGAAAAAAAAAAAAAAAAAACTACCAAAGGACATGTGTTTTCAGTCCATTCTGTATTGAGTGCAGAGTTGGTGAACCGCTAACAGCTATCTGACAACTATTACGCAACACAAACTTCAAATCTTTGTAGAAGCATTTATGTTTTTAACACATAATTATGACTAGCACAGCCACTGCACGCAAAGCTGCCAATTTCCTCTTCGAATTGATGTTCCTGGTGTTCCATCTATTTTCAGTGAAGTTGGATTTTCATTGTCTGTACATTTTGTTCTTAAAGCATATCATGCCCTTTTATCACACATCACTGCGTAAACAAGACTAAGACTGCATGATCCTGAAGGTCACTGTGAAATAGACAAATCTAAATGCACATTTGCTCTTTTTCCACTGACAAGACAGCAACAACTTCTTTTCAATATACTATACTATGCTGGAATAACCAGAAGAAAGGTGCCTGAAGCCAAATGCTCCTCGTCACATAACCAAAGTTACAAAAAACTAATTTGTGCTGCCACAAAAGCCTCTCTACTACTCTCACTACAGTTGTGAGGGGAAACCCCCCTTAAATGTTTCCTACAGGGGGGGGTTTATATACTTCGGATGGGAGGACACCATGTCTGAGAATCTGAGAAAAACTACAAACATCTGACCCGTTACTGCAATTTCAGCTTTGTAAATGTCTGTGCAAATGGTGACTCTCTTTTCTCGTCTCCATGTCGCGCTGTGTTCTCCATCACGTCTGTATCGTCACCTCAGCACCATTTATTTTACAAATCGTGCAGCTCAATTCACCATTTCAAAATAGCCTGAAACTTGCTTTTGGGCTGTTATTCCACCTTAACAGCATCGCCTGTCTGACGATCCTGAGGATTAACAGTGTTTACATTTACTCCACAGGGACGGCCGTTTGAACTAGTGCTTTAATGGGTCTGGTGTCATTTTCTGAGCAGGTTCTCTGTCAGTTGATGTAAATTAACATTTTTTTTAAATAGCAGTTCATGTCAAGAGTGCCTTCAGCAGGACAGTGAGCAGAGCAAATGTTGAGCTCAACATTAGATGGCTGTAATTGTGTGCAGGAACTTCCCACACTGTAATTGCTAGATTTGAAGAAATTAATCATGCATAATCCCAGATAAAAATCTTGCATTGCCAGTCACTGTTACAAACTCCTATAAACTGACTAACCAGTTAGATGCCGGATAAAGTGAAGGTGAGCTGAACAAACTTACCACTTTATAAGGTTCAGGGAAGAGAGGTGAATTTGCTGGGAAGGCCTCTCCTCCTCCCTGTTGGATTTCTTGATTTCGCCTTTCTCGTTCTTTCATTCGGAGCACATTCCGGTCCTCACGGTTCATGTTGCTATCAACACAAAAGAACAATAAGTCAACACGCTTAGGAGAAACACTAAACAGACAGCTTATGTCTCTGCTGAACAAGGCTGGCTGCAGAAGAGGCAGAATATTATGAAAATGAGATCCTGGAGACAAGTCTGCAAGAATTAAACAAAAACATACCCTTGTTAAAAAGTGAAGTTAGAAAACCATAAGGTCCTAATTTTTTCCCCTTCACTTTAACTTCTTAGTTCATAAGGCCACAACAAGTATTCAGAAGTATTTGACTCACTGTTATCACAAACACAATCACCATCAGTGAAACCCCAGACATATCATAAACAGGGGAAGTTATGACCTGTAGAGAAAGTAGGCTCTAATAAGCTTAACCTAGTCTAGACACTGTGCAGTAGCCCGCTTCATCTGCAAATAATCTCCTTGTACAGATGGTCAGTGCAATTGTTTACCCCAGATGAAACTACCAATGATCATATTCTATGTTCTCACACAGTGAGACGTCTACAGTTTATACACCTTTTATCTCACTACATATACAGTTGCAGGGAAAGTTTGTGAGCACTTTGGACTCACCCAGATCTCAGTTATTAAAAAAAAATAATAATAAAAATAAAAAGTCACAACTCAATCTGACCGAACCCACTAACATGTCTTTAAAGAAGGCTGAGTACTCGATGTCACAGAAGGCTATCAAAAAGAAATTCTGTGCTGATAACACAAAAAACAAAGGTTGTGCTGATGGGATCGAAGATGGCCAGTGTGATCCCCAATCAAGGCCAACAGTTTAGCTAATTTTTCTACTAATGCATTCAATAAAAAATATATATAATTGGTATTAGAATCATGCACATTGTAAAATGCCTCATTATAGTTTTAGGTCAACAGCTCTGTAACACGGACACAAAGGGTTAGTGGTTCAGTGCCTATTTACAGTCACTAATTACAGTGAGTTAAATCATTCATTGTATGTGATCAAGGCTTTCAGTTAGCACAGCCTATTTTCTTTTTCTTCATGCTGAAAGCTGAAAATAAACTTCAAAGTGACTCTCTCTGAGCGAAGCTGCGTTTCTTCTGTTTGGGGTGCACAGTATGGTAGATGATGCTGCCTCAAGTAGTGCAGGTTAACCCCCACCCAGTATCAGTTCTTGCCAATCTCACAGGGAACAGGGAGGGTAATAATAACCCAAGCTTACTTTGGAGGTTTCCCTCTTTAAAAGCCTGGATGGTGTGAGCAATGCCTTGATCACAAGGAACTAAGATTGAAACTGAATAAAAAAGGTAGGGCATCAAAAAGGAAACCTTTTCTCTCCAATCCTTCTGGGATGGTATTCCCTGGACACATGAGACAAAAATGTAACTTTCTGGCAAAAATGCACAAGAATGGTGGAGCACGGTGGAGAAAGCATTATGGTTTTGGCCATGGTGCCACCTCAGGGCCCACATACAACCACCGAGGGGTGAATTCAAAAGTATATCCTGTCCATGACCCGAAGCTTAGGAAAGGCTAGCTGATGCAACAAGGCAAGGACCCAAAAGCACATAAGAACCTAAAAACAAAGATAACCAAGATTGTCATCCTGACCTTAACCCAAACGAGACAACATCCCAGAAATACTAGTAAACTCAAACAGTTTTGTTGGCAGGAGCAGCCCAAGATTACTTCTCCATTGTTGTGCAAGTCTCATAGTCTGGAGCTTGAAAAAAAGACGACTGGACTCCTTTTTGTTTCTTGAAGACGTTTCACCTCTCATCCGAGAGGCTTCTTAAGTTCTCAAACCAAATGGTGGAGAGACCCAGGTATTTAAATCCCAAGTCTCATAGCACTTAGAGAAAATGTTTGATGGCAGTTTCAGCTGCAAAAGGAGTTTGTCTGATGTTGCTAAACTTACTAAATTCAAGAGTTCACCTGTCAGACTTTTCCAGCCTGCACTGCGAGTTATGACTAAATGTGTTAAAGTCATGGAAAGTATGTGTTTATTGCAGACTGTTTGTCAGCAAGTGTGACTAAATTAAAGATCAGACTACAAATAAATCAAACTTTTTCTTGCAACTGCAAGAACCCGATAGCTTTTAAAATACTGGTTGTTTGGAGAGGACTGTATGCTGCATGTTGGACTTACAATGAACGACAAAGCTAAAATAGACTGTAATTATCTGCTATGAAACTAGCTGGAAATCACTGGCTCCCCAACAGGTAACTCAGCACACCTCAGCCTGTGTTTTCCTTCTGAACATAATGTGTGTAATTTAAACAGACACACACAAAGCCATATAAAGGGCAATGCCCTTCTGATTGAATGTATGGATTGACACCAGTGAGACAAACACCATCATGACATTTAATAAATCTGTCTACACATGACTGCATTAACAGCTCTGGGCTATTTAATTCAATTCAATTTTATTTATATACCACTAAATCACAACAAACAGTCGCCTCAAGGCACTTTATATTGTAAGGTAAAGACCCTACAATAATTACAGAAAAAACCCAACAGTCAAAAACAACCCCCTATTAGCAAGCACTTGGCAACAGTGGGAAGGAAAAACTGCCTTTTAACAGGAAGAAACCTCCGGCAGAACCAGGCTCAGGGAGGGGCAGTCATCTGCCACGACCAGTTGGGGCTGAGGGTAGACAGACAGGACAAAAGACATGCTGTGGAAGAGATTAATAATAGCTAGTGATTAAATGCAGAGTGGGGGGATAAACAGAGTAAAAACTTTAAAGAAAAAAAAAAAAAGCTCTGCTAGAGGAGCAATTAGAAAGAACAAATGTGCACCTCTTAGGTACAGCATGCCTGCCAAAAAAACAAAACAAATGTGACTTCCCTCTGCTGTGCACTTTGTTTAACAAAAAGCAACTACAGAGGTTTGAAAATAGAAACGAGCACACTGTCATCCAGGCGTGTCGCCTCTTGGTTTAAGTCGACAGCTTCAAGCTCTGCCAGTGACAACAATGATTGTAAGAGTGTTGACAGAGTGTGATTATGCAGCAACCATCCGGCCTCCTCCTAGATTATAAACACTACTCACAAGGGTCTTTCTAATCTTTCCCAAGTATGCCTAAAAAGATGAAAGAAGAGGATGAGAAACTGACTCGATGAGGAAAGACTTTACACACAGGGAAGTCAAACTAGTTAAAAGGCTGACAGAGTAAAGGGGAACCTGGCAGTTGCGAGAAACTGATCAATGGAAGAGATCAAACTGGGTCACCGTTTCTATGTTTCCAGCTTAAACCTTGGCAGCATTTACAAATTAAACTTCGAATGAACTATCTGTAAAGCTTATGAGTTAATCTAAACAGAAATTTCCCCAAAACAAACCCTTTAACTGTTTTATATCATCAACCCTGACATCTATGAGCAATGACAGCTCTGTCATTAGTCATTGCAAGTAAAGAGATTAACCCACTACAGCTAGGCTACATTAAGCCAAAGCTTACAAAGAAGTGACTAAGTCCATCTTCATTTAATGAAACATACCATTATCATCATGATCATCTCTTGACTTAAAGCACAGCCAAGAACCAAGGCTGGACACACAATACCAAAAACCCAACAACATATTTTGCATAGCAACAACCCTGCCCTGATGCAACTACTGATTATCCTGTAAAGACAACAACTATCTACAACAACATGGTCTCCTGCTATAAATGCTACCATGATTTTACAGCTACCTACATTTAGATTTCTTAGACAAAGAGTGATTTTAATCAGTGCTAACAGTATTAGTACTACATGCATATGCAAATGAGCCTATTGATGTAATGAGGGTGTGGGACTCCATATGTGATTAAGTCAGTGTTAATGATCAAAGGCTCCAACCAGAATCCTTTCTAAACACAGCTCATTTCCATTCTGCCCAAATAACTTACCTGAGCTGTTAGTTTTTATTATTTGAGAAGGGTGTGACGCTGAAGTATAACTTGATTCAAACCCAACAGCCAACAGGTTCAACAGTCTGTTTGAGCCTCCTGGCTGTTGGGCTTCTAACATTTGCTCACACATAACTTACTACATACAACAGTGGACAAAAAATGTTTAGTATCCAGTGGTCTGCTTTACTTTTGCACCTTTCCAAAAATCTCACTCACTTTAAAAAAAAAAAAAAAAAAAAAAAGACACTTTCAGAGAAATTATATGGGACACCATGGTAGTCTGCATGAAAACAATCTTTTAAGTTTGGCTTCTGAAAACTGAGAAAGTACTCAATGTACCCAAACAGAAAAAAAAGAATGAAAAACAAGTGTTGGTGACATGATATGACCATGTGGCACGTATGTGGTAAGCCTCTACGCTCAATCTGTTTTTAGTTTAGTCTTAGACCTGCCTCAAAACTCAAACTAGGCCTCAGGGAGTACCAAACCAAGACCCAGATCATTAGTTAACAAAAATGATTAATAAAAAGGCATGAGGTCCTGCTGTAACACAAGCTCCAGCAGGACATCAAGCCTTTCTGTACATGTCAAGATCTTACATCATGAATCAAGAGTAAATCCACAAAATAAAGTCATCAATTCATAAAAAGCAAATATGATATAAACAATATAAAATTCAAGCTATTCTGCAGTTAAGTGCAGTTTTGACAACTGTCCAACATGTTTGAGAAACAAAACCAGCTCTGGTGATGGTGTTGATCCCCAAAATCATCCCATTCCTCATATCACAGCTATTGTAATTCACTTTCAAATTTAATAATTTTCTAATTTACCAAATCAAGGGTTATTCATGCCAATTCGAGCTAGGCCCAGCTGAGCATATTATTTACTCTTTTGTAAGATCAGCAGATAAAAATGCAAGCTATACAAATAAAATGTGACTAAAGCAGAAATTCAGCCACTGTGTGCGACTCAAATGAAGCATATCTTGGTTTAAAGTTAAATTGATAGGCATTTTCTGTCCTACTAAGCCAAAGCTCACCCCCCCCCCCAAAAAAAAAGAAATCCAAAAGAGCAAAATAGATTCACAATAAGGGAAAAAATTACAAAAGTTTCAGTAACATTTATTAATACCAAGGTGTGAAGGCCAGCTAGGTTTACTGTAGCCATTCAACACTGTGCCAAACTGAAAAGGTCAAAGTCTGAAGGCAGATCGCCCTGTACCTAAATTAATCAGCTCATCTGTCTCTTTCTGACATACCATGTAACAGTCAGATCACATCTTCAAAATAAACAAAAAAAAAAAAAAGAAAAAAAAAGAAAAGAAAAAAGAAAAAAAGCACAGGGAAAAACCCAATGGCTTTCTGATTACCACTGAGAACAGGACCTGGCTTCTAGGACACAGTCATTATGTAAGACAAACCAAGTATATAAGATACAATAAAGTTATGTGCTTTAGTCCTACCAGACACCATGAGAAATGAGTAAAGCAGCCAAATAGCTGTGCATTTCTTACCCTGACTGAGAGGCCATGGCCCCAACCACTGAAACATTGGAAGGAGGAGGGGAGGAGGGTTCAGAGGATCTCCCAGGGATTCAGAAGTATTCTCGTCATGACTTGTCAGTCTGAATTTCCATGAAAACCTCCTCCAGTCAAGACCACCTTTTTTTTTAAATCTAGATGTATCTGTGGGTGTCCAGCTGGAAAAGTGTAACTAAAGTTTCTTTACTCGACTGGAAGGTACTGTGTATTTCCTTGGAGTGAAGACAATTCTGACTTAGGGAGGGGAGGTGGCTGCTTGTTCTCGGGAAATACCACGTCGGCAAATGGCGGGGGTGGTCATATGAAGCCTACAGGCAGCAGTAGCAGCTTTTGTTTCTGTTTTGAGGTTAAAGCATGCATGAAAAATTAGAAAAGTGAGGTCAAAGAAAGAGGTTAATATTGGATGTGAGAGTATGTGTACTGTTTAAACATTAGCAGTCAAAGTAATAGATAAATAGTAATAGATAAAAGAGAGATAAAACACCTAATTTATGATGTCTTCTTTCCAGAAAAGTCCCCAACATTTGACTGAATTCTATGGGCTGATTTTAATCTTTAAACTTCTCAGCAAGGAGCAAAGGAATAATTTCATCTCAGTTAACTAAGCATGGGAATTATCTGAATGAAAGACCAGGAGCACAATGCACGAATTTGCAAAACCTGCTGAAACGCTGTAATAGATTTAAATGTGTTTAAAAAAAAAAGTGTGACTAATTAAACCTAAAAGATTAAATCTTTTGAGCAGCCAGTTTTACTGAACATTTTTTACACCTTAGTTTTAAACTCAAAATTAAGATGAGTAAAACAAAAAAAGGAGGATTAATGCAGCGGAATTAGATGAACTTGGCTTTTAGGAAATAATAATTTACAAGACACCCTTCCTGTCCAATTAAGGAGAACATCTACAGGGAGGAAAAGAGCACTGAAGGAGCGAGAAGGGGAATAAATTTCACCTCTCTCCCAGAATGGCACAGTCCACCTCCTCCCATAAAAGGAGATGTTATTTTACACCACAAGGCCTCTCCTCTAGTGATGTCACTGCCCTCAGTACAACCCAGCCAATCAGAGCTCCTCTTTCCATCAACAACCTTCCCTCCCACACCCACCCCCCACTATGCCCTGGAGCACAGGGCAAAGCACCCATGCAGCCTGTTAAAGTCACAGCGCTCAGGCTTTCAGCTTGCTGTGTCTAACAAACATGAGGCCTTTTCATCAAATGATGACGAAACATGCCGGCAAGAGTGTCATCACCGCAACTTGAGGATTTTTATCTAGTACACAAGCTGACAATGTGATGCCACTTCTGTTCCTGAGTTTCTGCAGATGTTTATTATTCATCAAGAACATTAAGGGCTGGCATTTAGAAGCACAAACATTTAAATTTTTGCTCCAAATAATTACCAGGTCTAAATCTATTTTATTATGCATCTT
>JAVDPK010001072.1:134778-149221 GCA_034780415.1 Cichlasoma orientale | reverse complement strand
CCTGGCAATGGGAACTACATCGTTTTCATCGTCTCAAGCGTTCTCGTGTAAACGCAGAGCGTTTCTGAAACGTCTCCATGTAGACGGGAGGCTGAAACGCATCAAAACGACGCAGTTTCCAGTGAAAACAGTGTCGTGTAAACGGGGCCTAAATGTGAATGAGACATTTCACGCCCCGCCCCCTCCAGGTCACAGAGCGTTCCACTCCACCCCGTTTGGCCATTTTTGTAGCTTGATAGCAGCAATACGATTAGCTACCGGCAGAGAAACAAGGAGGACTTTCCCCACTGATGTGAGCACATTTCCGAGAAAAATAAAATTTAACCAGGCACTTTGAAGAGGCTCTGATGCCGCGGGGCACCCAACAACCAAACATTTTGACTTGTCTACGCGCAACTTCGGCATACAAAAAAAATGGAGGATTCACGAGATTGGTTAGCCGGAAGTCCATGCCCTTGTTTAGCATTTCCACAGCAAATACTGTGATGTAACAGATAAGAAAATGTAACAGTGAATAGAGAAAACTGAACAGACTGAAAATTATGACCCAAAAAGAATATAGAGATATCTGCGCAGCACCGGGACAGAATCCATTTACATTTCCTGCACTCCTACACACTCAAAGTACACAACAAAATGTATTTAAGGCCTATAAAAGTGGATTTTGCATGATATGTCTCCTTTAAGCCAAAACTGTGCATGTAACAACATGCAAAGATTTCCTGATGGTAATAAAGAAATAGTTTTCTATGTATTTCTCTATATGTGTGTAATAACTTCAATCCATCAGTCACAGCTGGATTGCTCAGAAGGGCCTGCACTCCATCTAATGCTGAAATATCTGTCACCAACCGCCAAACATCTAAATAAACTTCTGCCGTCAGCCAGAATGAGCACTCGGTTGTGGTTAAATGGGAGCAAAGACCTGTGATGATAAGACAATTAATTGAAGTGCTGATGAAAACGAATCAGCAAATATTTTTGATAACTGAATTGTGCTGAGGTGAACAGTTTCAGTCATTTTTAAGCAAAAAATCTTGCTGGTTTCAGCTTTTTTGTTTTTACGGGGTTTCACATTTGTTGTGACATTTGAAAATGTTGCCTTGGAAATGAAGAAATATATACAGGGCATTTTTCAACAATTTATAAATACAAAACTAAACCCAAGAGATTAATCAATAATAAAAATAACTGGTAGTTGCAGTGCAAAATGTTCATATTCTTGTGCTTTCAAATACATAAAAAGCTTATGTTAACAAAATAAATGCTCAAAATCCATATTTTATCTGTGTATTGCATAAATTTGTATCTCTCACTCTGGGATTTTTCCTGTTTACATTCCAAATTCATTTATTACCTGCAAAACACTTACCCTGCGTAGAAGAAATTGATATTGTGGCAATGATTTTCACTACTATCTGAGACATATTACTGCTGCCAGTGAAAAAGACTGAGGCTTTAAAAACAGTAATATAAAGCAGTATCTCAAAGTGCCAATCTATGCCAGATCTGTGAAATTAAATGGCCTTAATGAGCTTCACCTTCACAGGACTGTATAGCCACATGAGAGTTTAACTCGCATCGCTGAGAACAAAAGCTGAAGAACAGATGCATGAGGTCAGGACACAGTGAGCAGCATATTTTCTCTGCTGCGTGAGCAACAGCACTGAATGATAAAAAAGAGCTGCTGATGTCTGATTAGATTTGGGCTAATTAAGCTGGCAGACTCTGAAAGAGCCTTCAAACAAATTCGTTTCAACAAGCTTCTCTTTGTACAGGAAATAAGATTTGATTATGAAACTTACAAACCTTAGCTCAAGACACAATTAACATGTACTTTGGGTAGGGTTAAAGAGGGAAAGAAATGCTTAAAAGCAGTAACATCTGCACTATGCATAAACCAGATGAGTGCAATGCCTTAAAACCACTTCTTTCATCAAAAGAATAGTCAGTTATGAGACAAGCTAAAGAGAAATTTTTGAGCTTTGGGTTAATTCACATAAGAACTCTTCAAATGTAGGTACACAGACATGAAATCATGTACAGTGTGCTGCTGGTGAACAGCCTGAAACTAGACATTGCTCACTTCCCAAATATCCAGCCAGCAAAACAACACTGCAGTACAACAGGAATGTACAATAGATGTGCCAAAGCCAAAGAAAACATGCATGCACTGCTCTGTCTGGAACGGACAAACAAGTCACCATAACATCTCGACTGAGCATGTGCCCTTTGCTTTGGCCACAGGGGAAACTGTTAAAACTGAAGCCTCACAGCAAAACTTAAACAGGAAGTGAAGAGGATTTCACAGTTAGCTGCGTCACAGGGAGCACAGTTACAACAGGCTGTTTACATTGCTGCTTGAGGAACCCTTTTTTTAAAGATTCTTTTAAACTAACAAAACGGGTACGTAGAAGTCATCTAACCTCAGTCAAGCCTCAAGTATGAATAAGCTTTCCTTTGGTGCTTCAGTGTGTGGAAACCCAAAACAAAGACTATCACATCCACACATCACACAGTCACATGCTTCGACCTTCTCTTCTCTGCTCAACATTTTTATTAAAAAACAAAGAGGGTGACATATACAAGTTATTGTTTTAACAGTTTAAAATAGCATGGTGTATCCAAATTTATTTTCAGTCAGTGATCTTTGAAGTAGCTCCAACATTTTCAGTTCAGATTACTTACTGCCATCAACACAGCAACCTTGGTAAAGGCATTATGTTGTAAGCTGCTACCAACACTGTACATGGGAGAGTATTTGAATTGTATCAAAAAGTGGGTTACCATCTGTGTATCAAACTCCAAGGGGCTCCAACCAAAGGCTATATTATAGTTTAGTTAAACTGCTTTGCAGGGTTTCCTGGTGCACACCAAGGAGGTTTGGGCCTTGCATCAGATGAAAATCATCATTACTCTGATACATGCAGTATAAATTTACTAATGCAATAAACGAATTATTTATCATTATTTGTCTGTTAATTAAGTGTAACACCGGTTGTTCGCCTTAAATATATGTAGGCTAATCATACTTTTGTGAATAATCACACCGCCCAGAGGCTCATTTTTAGCTAGAAAAAAAAAAATCCTGCTTTTAGTATTTGTATATCTTCTGTAAAGCAAGTTGGAGTTTTAGGTCAATACTGCACACTCAGACTAAGTCTATGTTGACTGGCATATTCAGAAAATGATTCAATATAAAACAGGAGCCGTCTTAATCAGCCAGGCACTGCAACTCACTCCACTGCATAACAGGAGGAAAGTATTTTCTCTGGCCTAATTGAACCTGACGGTAATAATCAGCATTTCTGTTATGTCTACATAACAATAAAGCACTTATCAACACTTCCATGCACAACAACTGCAACCACAGCTCGAAAAACGTTTTAACTCCATCCACTAAAGTTGCTGAGCCGGTTCACAGCTACCTGCCTTGAACGAGTTCATGACCTTCGGGCTTAGGGACACACACACACACACACACACACACACACACTCAATAAATGCAGTCAACCATGATAAGCCAGTTGGTTGCACTTTCCTTGTCTCCATGCGTCAAGTCCATCCTCCTGGACTACCCGTGACAAGTGTTAAGAGGAACTCTGGACTTAGCACGCATTCCCCCCACCACAAACTATAGCACGTAAAATGGCTTCCTAGAACAGCACATCAGCTGACCAAAGCATACATTCAGATTCACTGTGCTGCCGTTCTGCGCAAATGTTATTTCCCATGCAAATAAAGACTGTGACAAAGAGTAGCACAAAAGCTTGTGCTCGTCACTGTGAGAAAACCCACGGCTCTGACGGGCCTAGAACTACTTAAAATGACCATAAACTAACACAGAAACTGCAAGCAAGTAGCACTTATCCCCCATTCTTGGATTGCCCAGATGTGCACTAATCTGGAGTTTATATTTAATGAAGTGTGAATAATCTGTATTACAAATAAAATGTAAACATAGCATGTTTATCATTTGCACGTGTAGTATCATACAGTTACCTCGCTGTCTGTAAGAGCAGACTCAGGTGTACAAGTTATATCAGGCACGGCTAAACACTAACATCAGTCGTCATGACCTGTTAGCTACCATGACAGGAACAAAAACATTACTCCTATCACCGCGATATTTGCCTCAACTTCCCTGCAGAGAAACGTATAAAAGTAACATTTAGCCTTACCATCTCTGAAATAATGAAAGCCTCCTTCCACCAGAACTCAAAAGTAGATCCAATGTCTAATCAAATCATTAGCAAGCGGCTAGCACACTACCTACAGGACTACCTGAATATTCGCTTTAGCATAACGTTAGCTAGCGGAACCCTGCTAGTAGCGTATTAAGGCTAGGCTAGCTAGCCCTGAAGCTACTGATTTTTTTTGCGAAATTTTTAATCAGCGTTCACTTCAAATATGAGATACCCACTAAGTGCAGTCACACACCAACTAACGTCTTCCGTTAGAGTTGGCATCCTTACCTCTTGTCTTCTTTTTAGGCCCAAACCATTCTAGCTATTGGAAAGCTCTTTTTCTCTTTGTCTTTTCCACTTCCAGTTACACGCAAAACGGATTCAGAAAAAAAAAAAAAAAAAAAAAAAAAAAAAAAAATGCTCGAGTGGCTAAAACACTAAAACCAAGTGGAATGTCTTCATCTTTTCTTTAAAATGCGACGACACATCGAGACGGAAACAAAATAAAAATCATTTTCTCTCGCGTTCATTTTTGTTACTCCTGAACTGATAGGTAAGACTGCTAGCTAAGTTAAGGCAGCCAGCAGGTACCACCACAGACAGGACTGAATGCATGGATGGCAGCAAGCGGCGCTGCCTTCGCGCTGTCGGAAATCTCCTAATCCTAACAATATGGCCCAGTAAACACTGTCAGAAAGCAAATGTTAACTAACATGGCGGCACCGCTGACAATATATTTGAAAACACCACTGAGCCTGGTTCTTAACTGCGAGTTTTATAGAGTTATTTGACCATACGCCTCGAACAGCTGATACGAATTCCCACTTGACATGAATGCATCATTTCTGTGACGTGCAGGTTGACCAGACTTTGACGTTTAGGAAATCACGTTTCATTGTTCCCTTATTGTAGCCAGAGACAGCAGACTATAACAGACTATACCCAGTTTTTAATTGATCTAATCATAAATACACACCCTGGAAATCCAGAATTAGCTACCACGTGCCTTTGGTTGACAAGTAAATACATTTTAAATTTTATGATGCTGAATTTTAATCTTTCAAACAATAACTTACTTTGTGACCACTGATCCTGCCACCAAATTCAGACATTCATTGGTTGTACAACAATATATATGACTTTACACGTGCCTGTAAGCAATATAAACTGTCATTAAATGGGTTGAAACTGTGGCATAATGGAGTTTTTTTTTTTAAATTATTATTAAATCATCCTCATCCCAAAATTATCACATATTCTGACTATATCTTCAAGGCATTTTAATGCAAAAATCCACCTTACTAGTTTTGTATTTTAATTACTGCAAAAACAAATAAAACACATATTATATTATCTTATATTGTCTTAGAAGACAACAGCATGCCCACTGATACTGCCAGAGTCAAAAAGGAGAACGTGCACCCTCTTTAGGTTCTAAGGTTCTATGTATCAGGGTATAATAAAAAAAAATCATCTGGTCCCTAGTAAGTCTTAAAGTAAGGTACCTCTGATAAACTACAAAACATGATATATTACACTATCATTAGTGTAATATATCATCACTATCATTACAAAATCCAGAAGCAGTGTGTGGAAAATTAAAGTATGGCTTGTTTGGAAGGCTTACCAGGAGACAGCCTCTTCTCTCTAAAAAGCAGCATGGCTTAGGTCTGCAAAGTTGTATCTGAACAGAACGCAAGACTTCTGGAACAATGTCCTTTGGACAAACAAGACCAAAGTGGAGACGTTTGGTCATAATGCACAGCACTACACTTGTTGAAAGCTAAACCCACCGTATCAGCACAAACACCTCATACCAACTGTCAAGCACAGTGGTGGAGGGGTGATGATTTTGGGCTTGTTTTGCAGCCACAGGACCTGGGCAACTTTCTGTCATTGAGTCGACTATGAACTCCTTTCTATACCAAAGTATTCTCGAGTCAAACGTGAGGCCGTCTGTCCAAGCACAGCAGCAAATCTATAACAGAATGGCTGAAAAAGAAAACAATCAAGATGTTTGTTGCAATGATCCAAAGTCCAGACCTCAGCTTGACTGAAACACTGTGGCAGGAGAGCTGTGCACAAACAAACGCCTGCAAACCTCAACAAACTGAAATAAAGATGTACGAGTGGGCCAAAAATTCCTCCACAACATGAGACTGATCGTCATACAGAAAATGCTTACTTCAAGTTATTGCTGCTCAATGTGGTTCTATCAGTTACTGAATCACTAACTACTGCTTCTATAGTTTGGCTTAGTTTGTGTTAAATAACTAAATGGTGTAATGTGTCATTCATCTGAGGTTGTATTAAATAATTTTGAGCCCTGCTAATGACCACACACTTTATGTCCTGATATGCAAACACCTCACAATTGTGAGAGGGCGTACCCTTTCATTTAACTATATGCTGGTTTTAAAAATATTCTATTTGTAAACTAGTGAACAAAAAGAGTTTATTGGACATTTTATTCCTAAATTCATATATGTAAAATCATATGTGTTTTATTTTTTAGCAAAATAAAGCATTTTACAATAGCAAATTCCAAAAGGTTTAAAAACAAGTTTTACAGTGAAACAAGCAAATCCAATTTCCTAGCAACAAGACTTTAACTAATTTGATTTGGACCAAAACACAACTGTTATCTAACGTCCTTTCATATTGAGGTCATATAATGTCTTTTCAGTTCTAGATATGCTGTGGCTTTATAAAGGCGCTGAGCTGTACAGATTTTCACTAAAAATATACTAAGTACAAAATCACAAGATTTAACATGAATAGTCACATTCGTTGCCTTGGATATTTAAACTTTTTATCCTTAGACCTAAAAACTGGAGAAAATATCCCACTAATAGAAGTAACACAATGGACTTGTCTCATTTCTCTATTTTGTGTCATCTTGTCTCCTCTCCTTAGTCCACATCCACTCGGTTTTAACCAACTCTGAATGCTTACGGGGGAGAGAGGAGAAAAAAAATAATCAGGGACTCAAATAACAAGAAATCCTGCTGATTCCACCATGTTTATTTCTTCTTTTTCTTCTTCTTTGGAGGTCCTTGATCTGAATCGCTGCTACTCCCTGAGTCTGAGCTGTCTGAGGACGAAGATGAGGAGGAGGAAGAAGAGGAGGAGGAGGAGGAAGAGCTGTCATTGTCGCTGTCACTGCTGCTGTCACTGTCGTCTGAAGAGGAGCTGGAGTCGTCGCTGCTGTCCGACGATGAGTCACTGGAGGAGCCGTCTGAATCGCTGCTGCTGTCGCCTGCGTCTTTAGCCCTGAGAGGAAGTGGAGGACAGCCTGAATACACAAACCTGAACACTGTGTTTATAAAGGTCTCAGGGCTGTACCTGTTACCGCCACTGAGGTGTATCGGACTCTGTAATACAAACAGTAGAACAAAAGTCTGCATTTCCACGTGCTGATTTGCATACCCGGAACATCACCTGCACATTGTATCCCCAAGTTGCTTTCACACACGTTTTCTGGGAAAGTGTGGGCTGGGGCATTGTCCTGAGTTTCCCTCTCGCATGTGTAGCGCATAGCATGAGATAACACGCGAGATGCACACGCGAGAACGATTTAATTGCTTGTTTTGTTTTGGATGTCAGACTGCAAGATGAACTCTTAGATTATCAGGCCTTTATCTGCGTCTTTTATGAGCAGGGAGTGACGCTGTTAAAATTCTCAACAGCCATCGATACGCTTTTCTGCACCACTTTTACAGTCCCCAGCGCATGATGCCTGATATCTCTTAACTGATGCCATTTGATTTGAGGAGTGCTACCGCTGTTTATGGCTGTCGCAGTAAGAAAAGCAAAAGTCTCAAGGAAAAAAAAAAGAAAAAAAGAACAAGTTAGCTGTAGCTGCTTCAGTTTCACAGTCCTGTTTTTGCACATGCTGGCAGGACAAAACAGAGACATTGTGAATGTTATTAGTAACAACTGCGCGTTTCCTGTGATCACAAGTCAGTTTGGACACAATCAGCAGTCTGTTTCTAACACATCAAGTATATTGTGATGTGAAGCTACCCCTAAAAAACTAAATGTAAGTTTTCATGGATTTTTAATGGATTGTCAAACATTTTTATATTACCAGACCTGACGTTTTAAGACAAGTCAGGCTGTTGGATTACACCCCACTACACCGCAATTTTCAGACGTGAAAATCGTGCAACTGCAGTCGGCTGCGGTCCTCAACAGTCTCCACTAGAGGGCATTGTTTGGAGACATTTTTGTCCACTTTAGATAGACTGGTTTTAATTAGAGCTTCAAAACAGAGAAAGAGCTCTGACATACAGTCCAACCTTAGAGATTCCAGCATCTTCCTGAAAACCCTTGCTGGGAAAACTTTAAACACCAAGTTACAAAACTATGGCTCCCAAATGACTCCGAGAACTCCCGTGCGACCTTATCAACCGTCAGGTGACCAAATGTGAACACCACAAACAAACTGAATAAATTCCCTCCAAAGGAAACTCTATTACTGGTTTTACAGGATTTTTCCAGAAATAACCCAGTCTAAAAAAAACTGAGGAATTGCGAAACCTCAATCTAACCATCTTCGTTAGCATGCTTATAAATGTAGAGGATTAATATATTTTTCTTCATTTTAGCTTCAAATATTCAACACTAAAATGTTAAACAAAATTATACTCTTATTGTGTAAGGGGTAATTTTTTTGTTAGTTATATTAAACATGAAGTGTGTAACTCCAGAGGCCTGAATTACAAAGCAGGACTTGGGCTTATCCAGGTAACTTGGGTTTTCAGTGTTAACATACAGTTCACTTCTTACTGAGGTACACTGCCATGGTAGCTTATGCTAAAGCAGACCTGACCTGCTCCGGAGCGCGTTTTGGTCGAGATTAGAGATCAAAGGGTGTAAAAACACCATCTACTGACCAATCAGTCCTCCAGAAAATAGCATCAACACTCCTGGAAGTTCCCTCGGAGCATCTAAAGTCTTTTTTAGGCGCATCTAAAGTCTTTGTCTTCCTTTGATGACCATCAGTAATCAATATATATTCTTAGAAACATTATTCCTTGATTATTTTTGAACAAGGAGGACCAATTTTATTTTGATGCCAAGATTTGTACATCAGCAGGCACGTCCCACAACATGGATGTAAAAAAAAATCTCAGTATTGATCACAATGATTGTGATCATTTTGGGTATGACCGCGCAGCTCTGTGAAAGTAGGTCCACCTTACTTACTTCTTTTTAACTTTCTTCTCATTGGAGCCTTCTGTTCCTGGTCTGCAGATATGTGGGGAAAAAATTATTAGTGACCATCATTTGAGATTAAAAAGAGAATCTGTTGCAACAATATCCTTATTAATACTGAGGCATCATTATACATATAATGGTCTAGCAATCTGTTAATTCAATTTCTAAAGATGTATCTTAATTACAGTATTTAACCATCTTTCTGGTAAGACTGAGAACGCCTGCATCGTAGCTTCTGTGAGAATTGTCTCTGCTTCAAATACACTTTGACTATACGATATGGACTTTCTAAGGCTAGAATAACTTCGGAGTGGCATCAGAGGTGATCTGATCGAGACACCTTACCCCGCAATGCTGAGGGGTTTGTTCTCATTCTCTTTCAGTTTCTTTTTCATCTCAGTCGTTCTTGAAGGTCTGTGCACATATTTCCGCTTCCCTGTGCATTCGTAGGTCCAGTGTCCCATCTCCAAACACTTCTGGCAGCGCACATGTTGTTTGTTTGCCTCCCTGCGTGTAATAAAACAGGCCGATATGAATGTCGATAAACACTGCGGCAGTTACATCTCCTTCCTGTCACGTACAGGTGTGGTCAGAAGTTTACATACACTCATCATGGGCATGAATATCATGGTAATTTGTGGCTTTTAATGTTTTCTTTGACCTATTTTTTTTCTCTAATCCACACAGGGTCAAAATTAAAAATGCAGGCTCAAATATATAGATACATACTCACTTAGATATTTTAATAAGTGGTGCTGAAGCTTATACAGCATCTTTTAACTTGACAATGCCGAGGCCTATTAACTTCTTATTAGTGATCATGGTTGACGACAACTGGTAGGTTTTCTTTGCCAGCATAAAAAAGGATTTCTTTGAAAGCACTCATTGGATTTACCAATACACAGAACAGTGTGAAAATCCAAGAAGTGACATCCAGAACAAGAACTATAGATTTACATAAGTTGGAAAGGTCTCTTACAGTCCAATATCATCAATTGTATCTAAGAACCCGAACTGTCCCCTACAGATGAGAGGAACTTGATTGGGGTGTTCAGGAGCAGCCCAGGAACCACCAAGGCTCAGGCCTGCCTGGAAAACCGCTGGGAAATCAACAGCTAACTGGTTTGAAACGTGGACACGGCTTACCAAAGTACAGCTTCATGGCTGCTGAAGCAGTTGGAAGTTTAAACTTTATCAGTGCTTAAAGATGCTTGTTAATATTCCAAATCAGCCACTTTACAGTCAGAGAATAAACAAAGTATATGAAAATGGCCTGACCTCCTATCCTTATATCAACTAAACTACATGTTAGAGAAAAATAGCAATACAAAGGACGACAGTCCTGCAGTTCTACTTCCTCCAGAAATCAGAAAATCATTTTCAAGGATCAGAAAAAGTTCAGGAGGTCGAGAAAACAGACAAACTGAGAAAAAAAGTTTTCCATCAGCAAGAGAGTCCCGTGGCGCCCTTCACAGTCACCGTGCAATTCAATATAAAAAAAATATTTTCATTATTTGTCACAGATACCAACATTTTTCCGACCAAGGCAGACTCAAAGATCACACAGGGATCCATCTGGCTTATTTCATTAAACAAAGCGAGCGTAGAAACGAGGCGGACACCCAACGTTTTATTTATCCTTCCTAAAACAGGCGGTGTGACCACAGTGACAGTCACGGCCCCAAACAGCCTCGGCGGGGATAAATAAGCTAATAATGATGGACAGTACAGAGAGGCGCGTCAGAGCTCATATTAAAGCCCCGGAGTCAGACACGGAGCGCGACGAGCCGAACCTCACTGGAGTTAACAGTCCAGCAGCATTCACAAATACATGAACACAACGCTGTTACATCAATTTAACAACATCATACTCACGCTTGCCTCCTGGCTATTAATCTATGCATGGGAGTCGCCATGTTGCAGGTTACTTTTTCTTATTTGTTGGTGTCAGCGCGCATTTCCGGCACAATTAATACCGTTATCGCCTTCTATGGGTAAGGATAGTCTACTGCACCTATTTGTTACGTCAATCATAGTAATAATCATCATCATTCATCATTGTTATCATGTAAATAGCTTAAACAAATCAGCAATTAAAGAAAAATAATTCTTAGAACACACAGTACTGTGCAAAAGTCTTTAGCCACCCCTCATTTCTTTATGAACTAACACAAAGAGTAAGGAGATTTATGTTTGGTCGATTCTTTGTTGTAACAGTATTTCTTGGCAATAAATCTTATAACACTGGAAAAGCTGTTTATTTCCCCTTAAATGTAAGAAAAATACATTTGTGGGTTGAGCAGCAGAGTTGAGTATGTGGGCTGTGCCCGTGAAAAACTTCCCAAATCTTCTCTGCCAATGCCAAAGAGCTCATTCTCCTATGGACTCTTGTTTTGAACTTATGACAATCAGACTTGTCATCATTTGAGGCAATCTTAGTGCAAAGAGATACTGAGATGCGATTTTGCAGCTGCTGGCAATCTGAACTCTATCTTCCAAGATTAAACGGTTGCCCCCCCCCCCCCCCCCCACAGAGCGGGTTTATCAGACTACCTACAGAATTTGGGACTAGAGAGGAAAACAGGAAGAAAAGGCTGAGCTATGCCAAATTACACAAGAACTGGACTGAAATAATCAGTGGCAACAGGTCTTATGGAGTGATGAATCCAAATGAGAAAATTTTTGGTTCAGATTGTTGCCAGTGTGCATGAAGGAGGTTAGGACAGAGGTCCAATAGTGAGTGTCTACAGCCATCTGTAAAACACAGTAGAGGCTCTGCCATGGTTTGGGGATGCATTCCAGCCAGTGGTGCTGGGGATCTTCTCAAAATTGGTGAAATTATGAACAGAAAAGTGTGTATGTTTGCACATGTATGCATGCATCCAATCGCTGCACTCTCAAGACTTTAGTGCAACACTATATGTGATTTTATTTACATTAAATTGCAGAAATAAATCTGCCTTATAAGAAGAAGCATGGGTTTTCAAAATAGCAGTGTTATTTACAATGAGCATTTAGATAAGAATGTACTATAAACTTATTTCCACTTACCGTGGAAACTGTTGCTGAGGTTAAGCACTCACTTATCTGTCACAGCACAGTACACACTCCCAACTTTCAAGTGTCATGACACCCACCTACATTCACTCTTTGTCAGAGCTGCATTTACATGTCATCAGCTCTCCTTTCTGTTTCATAGACTCATAAATTCTCATTTTGTAAAGAAAACACAAAAAGTAAATGTTTTATGCCAATTACAAATTATTTATAATTAGTAATTTTATGTCATGGAAATGACTAATTATTATGAAAGAATATATTTAAAATGAATCTTATTCAGTAACTGCCTATAAAAATTGCTGTTATAAGTAAAGCAATTATTTGTAGTTTATTTTGTTTCATTTTATTAAATTATATTTTCCCACATCTTGGTTTGTAGCACAGTATTTTTTAAATGAATTTTAAAAATGTTTTTATTAAAAATAAATATATAAAACTTGTGTTTATAGTGTGTGTGTGTGTGTGTGTGTGTGTGTGTGGTTCCGTGTGTGTGTAAAACAAACCAAAGGGGACCCAAAAAAATGACTTCATCCTTTTTTGCATCACAGTCTATTTTTATTTCCCACCTATTTCAGGTTCGACGTCAGATATCTTCATGCTAGTCATTTGTTGATTTCTTCACGCCATTCATGTTCAGGGTAAATCTTCAGGGTAAATTTATGGTTGTTTCTCCTAAAACCTCGACTGTTTGAGAACAGTCTTTCACGTGGATATGGAAAAGTCCAGAGAGCTCTAGAACGACGTAAATCTCGCGATGGCTGCGGGCGAGACGTTATTAAGGTAGACTATGCTGCTGCAGCCTGCCAGCACAGCTCAGAGACACCGGCAATAGTCAGCGGTGTGGATTATGAGTAGAAGTACTTAAGACAGTGCAGCATAACAACTTGACTTGACTTGAGCATCTTTTTCTCTTTTTAAACTGTAGCTACACGTTTTATTTTCGTTACAGAAATCTTATTGTGTACAACGCTAAACCCAGGAGACACATATCGCTGAAGATGTCAGTGGTGGGATTTGACTTGGGCTTCCAAAGCTGCTATGTAGCTGTAGCCCGAGCTGGAGGAATCGAGACAATCGCTAACGAGTACAGTGACCGATGTACACCGTAAGTACCACATGAAATGTTATTATAATTCTTGGAGAATAGCTACACAACACATTAAAAAAATACTCTTGTGGTCTCACCGGTATCAGTGTAATGCACGTGAACGCAGCTCCACTGCTTAGTGATTGTGCTCCGCTGGCTAATTGAACCGCTTTTCAGTATGAATTAGTGAAACGTTTCTTAGTGTGTCCATGCTGAATATGGAACCGTCTAGAAATTAACTCGTAAGGCGCTCACCACGAAGCTCCGGCGAGCTAGCAAGTTAGCTGAGCTCATAACAAAACGGTAATGACCGTTTTAGAGAATAGATACCGGTTAGAACACGACCGGGCGGTGTCTGCCACCTGTCGTTTTTAAGTACTGTAGTTGTACCTCGAAGGCGTAAGCTCCGACCAACTGGTGTGCCCCGTGTGGCAAAATGTACGTCTTTCGTTATGGTCCGTAAGATGACGACAGCGGCCAATCTCTTGTTGGAATATTCTAGTAAATTTTAGTGTCTCTTAGAATTTAATGATATGAACGGTATATAACATATATAAACAAATATCTATTATCAGGGAAGTTGTTTATATTATTTGAGTTCAGCTTATTTGGGTGCCATGGAACATTTTTTTTTGATTCCATTAGTTGTATTTCTGTCACCAAGAATGATTTTTGTTTTTTCACCAGTCTTTCCTTATTTGTAAGGGTTTGACGTAATATACAGCAGACAAGAAATGTTTAAAATTGTACATAGCAAAAATATATGCTGTAGTGGTTGTAAATGATTAATTGATATATGTATTGATGTCTGATTTAAATTTAGAATTTCACCCCAAAGGAATGTAAATAACATTAAATAAGAGCAGTTATTGTGTTGGTGTAATAT
>JAVDPK010001072.1:121353-134667 GCA_034780415.1 Cichlasoma orientale | reverse complement strand
CATTCTTGTTTTTATTATGACACAAAATGGACCTTTTTAAAAAAAAAATAATAAATAAAACTTTACAAGTCAAACTTGTGACATAAAATGAGATTATGTATTGGCTGTCAATGAACAGAATGTTTAAACAGGCCATTTTCTTTCAAATTATAGATTGTATATGATTTCTAATACTGTTGAATATTAGAAATTATATATAAATATTGAATTGTTTAGTGAACATTCTCTCTGTGGCATCATATAACTTCCTGTCCTGTCCTGTTCTTGGGTGAAGATCAGCATCTGCTGAGTGACTCTCCTCAGAGACTTGTAGTGTTGGGAAATCTTGGATGTCAACACACTCTACTTGTGTGTTGACGGCAACACTAGCTGTGGTCATGGGCACCTGTGTTTGATAGTCGTGGTGATGAGAGGCAACCCCTCTGTTATTAAAGTGGACTTAGCACAACACTTCAGACTGTGTTTATGTAGTACTGCGGACAACACCAACCCTAAAAAGCCTTCATGGAGCCTCAATCCTGGTTTCAGCAAGGGTTACTCAGAAAAATGTTGGGATCTGTTTTAGGTTAAAATTGTGCACTCTGAAAGCCTTTTACATTTACAGTTTATAATGCTTGTTACAGAATGTGACCAGTGTATATTGATCACTTAACTATCATGTCATGCTCTACCTGCTTGCTTGTATTGTTTGGTAATTAGTGTAGCTTAACATTTTGCTTCTGTGTTTCCAGGTCTTTTGTATCGTTTGGACCCCGAAATCGTTCGATAGGAGCTGCCGCAAAGAGCCAGGTAAAAATTCAGCCACCAGCCCTGTTGTCTTTGCCAGAATTCTTTACAATTAAATGTAAAAACTGCTTAATGCAAGGCTTTATTTTCTCCTGTTTTGCTTCCTTCATTATATCCAGGTGGTGACCAACTACAAGAACACAGTACAGAGCTTCAAGCGATTACATGGCAGGGCGTTCACAGACCCTTACATCCAGTCGGCCAAGTCTAACTTGGTGTACGAGCTGGCTCCGATGCCCTCTGGGGCCACCGGCATTAAAGTAAGATTGTATTTTCCAGCTAGGGTCCTGCCCTCAGTTTAGCTGCATTAGTTCATACTAAAATGGGCCAATCACAAATTATAAAAAAAAAAGACAGCTAAAAGAAATTTAACAGAAGAGAGAAAGCATAGAAGATACAACAGCTTATTCCCAGCTATGCTGCATCCTCCACTCACTACACGCTGTGTGCTCCAAGAAGTGCGTCATGTAATACTTTTTGCTCTGATTCATAGCTTTCCTACCTCATCTCCCTGTTTAATCCTAAAAAGAATGCCTTCCACTTCACTTTCAAGATGCTGTATTTATTTCTGCGTAGATCTCGTCTCCTACAATATTATTCTATGGCCAAAAATGATAATTGTATTGTTGTATTATACATTTTGCTGACTGCCTAAATGTGAAAAATTTGCTAAGTTTTGGCACTAACAGATAATGAGTGTGAGACTCCAGAAATACCCGAAGTTAATGACAATGCCTCGCTTGGCACACTGCAAAGGCACAGACTGGCGTGTTGTTGCGTCCCTGTGGAGATGATTAATGTCAGTCCTCCCGAGAAATAAGAGCAGAAGAAATATCAAATCACAGCGGACTGCATAAACCTGCTGTTTCCTGCAAAACCACAAGGTTTTTGCAATCTACATTTTTGCATATTTAATCACATATGGATATCTTTCGCAGTTAAAAGGCCCTAAATGAAACTCTGATACCCATTTAAATAATTAATGAGTTTTTTTTATTGATAGAAATACTAACATAACTTGTCTTGTGTGCACTGCAGCACATATCTTTCTCTACTGACTACCTCTGTGATTTCTCCTGATAGTAATAATTTACCTAATTCTTACCTATTCTAGGTGATGTACATGGAAGAAGAGAGAGTATTCAGCACTGAGCAAGTAACAGGCATGCTGCTGACCAAACTGAAGGAGACTGCTGAAAGCGCGCTGAAGAAACCAGTTGTAGATTGTGTCATCTCGGTAAGCAATAGTTGTGTGCTGGGTCAGGATTTTAACCAAGTAACTGCATCAGTGATTTAAACCCTCCAAATAGTTTTCTTGCATACAGTACCAGTCAAAAGTTTGGACACACTAATCCATGGCCGAGTGTGTCCGAACCTTTGACTGGTATTGTATCTTGGAAAGTACTGTGTTTTGTTGGAGATTGTTGAAGCAGCTCCCTTTTTAGGTAGTAAATCGTCGCTGGCTTTTCCTCTCAGATGTGTCCGGTCTTGTCTCGTTGTTGTGTGCACTAGGGGATGTAAACACATGGTGTTTCTATAGCGATGATATCCAATATGACACTTTTATAATGGCGTATAAACTTATACTGTATCATCACAGATGATGGAATATGGCACAGCTTTACTAAGGATAAAAGATGTTAAATAGATTTGTTGGTGCTGCGCCTCCACCTGCTCATCCTGGTTTAAATAGATGGTTTTTAGACTTTTATCTATCTGTCTTTTATCGAGGTGACTTTAAATGTCTTATAGTGTTTATTTGGTGGATGTGACGTTGCATTGAATGAAGCTTAAAGTTACCATAAAATGACTTTATGTACTGTGCTGATGTTCTCTGCACCTGAATAGATTTACATCCCGTTATCTGACTGCCAGCTTCTTGAGTTTTCTACCAGTTCAGGTAAAAATATGCTGGCTGACAGCTGCCTGCAAGGTGTATAAATGCTCTGCCACCTGTTCATATCACATTTTGAGCCTCAAACACTTCAGCACATGTCTTGTCTGAAAGCTTTATTTCCTCCCATGCACCTTGATGCTGAAGAGTGGGAAGTGTGTGTTTCTTGAGCACGGTATACCGATCTGTTACGTAATGTTACAGATCTCACACAGAGAGGCTCTTACTTTCACCGGGCCTAAACTTAAGGTTTACATCAGCCCGGGCGATAGATGACATGTTATTAGTACTGTTGCCAGTAGCTAAATTTAGCCTGTGAGCTTTTCCACAAGGAGCTGTTTTGTTTTGGCGCCCTGAGTAACCAACATGGTAATTTTATCCAGGGATCTTGTGAATCTTCTGAGACGGGTTATTCTTTTTGGGGTCTCACATTGATCCTAAATATGGAATAAACTGTTTCTTGTTTACATTTTTTGGACATTTTAGGATATTATCAATGTGTTGCAGTGATTCCATGTGTATACACTTTTGGTTATTGGTGGGTCCATTTAAGTCCCTTACTGTGAATCTGTTGACATTACTCACTCAGACGTATACTCACTGTTTTTTTTTGTTTTTTTTTCTCCTCCCAGGTGCCGAGCTATTTCACTGACACAGAGAGAAGGTCTGTCATGGATGCAGCTCAGATCGCAGGCCTCAACTGTCTACGACTAATGAATGAGACCACTGCAGGTACATAAGAACACAGCAAGCAACATCTAAATGATTTTGATTAGTTGGTGTTTAGTCATAACACTGTGTTGTGAAGTAACAGCTAGATCATCTCTTAAGTCAACTATGTGTTGATGTGAGCCAAGCTGTAAAGCCTTTAATATCGTCTTTGTGCTACTGCGTATTTTCAGAAACATGCTGATAATGGTTGATATATTAGTTTATAATTTAATCATAAGAGAGTGAAACAGATGCACAGCATTAAGCCGGCCCAACATTTTATTTATATACATTCGCAGTCTGGCAATAACCATTTTATTAGTGAGAACAGAATTAGTTTAGCGTAGTGCAGCTAAAATTTAGAGCACTAATTAGTAGCTGGATACAGCGGTGAGCAGAAAATAACCTGAAGCTTATGTCTGATTGGTTCAGTGACTCTGGCATATGGAATCTACAAGCAGGACCTGCCAGCTCCAGAAGAAAAACCCAGGATAGTGGTGTTTGTGGACCTGGGCCACTCTGGTTACCAGGTGTCAGTTTGTGCCTTCAACAAGGGAAAGCTCAAGGTGAGTTATGGATAAATGCTGAAAGTGTAAGTTAGGAATTTTATTAAAGTCCAATATGTTTACATCTTGTATTTTTGCTCTTCTGATGTCCAATAACATCCACTGACTATTAAACACATGTAAAGATGACATTTACACACGGTGGTAAACACTGCCGGCTGTCAGTGATATGTAGTCTTTTATTCACGGTTACTTTGCTGAAACATAACAAAAGATTTAAAATATTAGGAGGCAAAACTATTTAGTCGAAAGGGATTTTTATCCAGTGGGCTGTCCGGCTCGCTTTTTATTATTATTATTAATGGGATAATGTAAAAAGTCCACTTTTTCATACTAGTCATACTGATAAAAATACATAATTCAAAACCACCACATAAAGATTTTCTAATTTATTATCACTTAAAAATATTTACCTTCCTTACTGTTAGATCCTGGCTACTGCGTTTGATTCAGACCTCGGTGGTAAGGACTTTGATGATATCCTGGTCAACCACTTCTGTGAGGAATTTGGAAGCAAATACAAGCTGGATGTGAGGTCCAAGCCCCGTGCGCTTGTGCGGCTCTACCAGGAGTGTGAGAAGCTCAAGAAGCTGATGAGTGCCAACTCCTCTGACCTCCCTCTCAACATAGAGTGCTTTATGAATGACATTGACGTGTCCAGTAAACTTAACAGGTGAGACACAAAGTTACGTTCATTAAGAGAACGAGATCAGTATGTAGTATGTATCCATGGGTATTTTAAAGAGGAGAAAAATGAGAAAAGGCCTAAAATAAAAGGCTTGTGCTATGTTTTGTTTTTGCTGTTGTCTGTTAAATTAACATGGAGAGTTTTCCAAAGTGTGTGTGGGTTAGTTAGGCTGCATCTATTAATAATTATGACCATGTGTCCTCAGAGGGCAGTTTGAGGAGATGTGTGCGGGGCTGCTGGCCAAAGTCGAGGGTCCCCTGCACAGCGTCATGGAACAAGCCAGTGAGTACATACGACTGTAATAGCAGCTGGACTATCCCTGTGTCACGTGCACGTGCACACTCACAGGTTCAGTCATGTGCTTTGCTGAGGCAGCCCTTCCCTCTGGACAATGGCAGCATGTCAGCCTCCCTGCCCTCCTTTAATCTTTACTCACTTATTTTTAAGCTCTGATGGGTAATAATCTGTGTGAAAGTAACCAAACATCTTAGATCAGGTTTTCAACTTTAAAAGGCTTTTAAATTATACTGCATACATATGAACTTCATCTATTAAGTGTTCTGCACTCTTTGCACTTAACAAATGAAACATGTTGGCACTGTTTGTTGTTTTTTTTTTTTTTCTTTCTTCTATCTTTTAAACTCACTTATTACCTTGTCTCATATTTCCTGCACCCAGAGCTGAAAAAGGAAGATGTATATGCAGTGGAGATTGTGGGTGGCGCCACCAGAATCCCCACCATTAAAGAGCGGATCAGCAAATTCTTCGGCAAAGAGCTGAGCACCACCCTAAATGCAGACGAGGCCGTGGCCAGGGGCTGTGCTCTGCAGGTACAGCCTGCCTGTCATGACAAACACTTTGATCCCTATCGTGACTCAGGCAGCAGACTCACTCACTGGCAGCTGTGTTCGACTAGGAGGGAAATGACACGATTGCTGATCTGTTAAAATTAAAAAACGAATTTTTCTTGATAGTTGAATATTTTGTATAGTTGTCTAGTCATCTGCAGTGTTTCATACTAAAATCAAACAAACTAAACCTTTGCTAAGAGCTTCACAAATACAAACCAAATGTGCTGTATTTTGAAGTGCTTTTTTTTCTTTTTTAAATCTGTTTTAACTTTTTTTTTTTAAATTGTGTTTTAATTGTTGTCCAGCACTTTGTGACTCTTTGTGAAAAGCGCTGTATGAATAAACTTACTTACTTTACCTGTTTGTCTGAGAAAGAAAATGAAGAGGACAAAAGTTTGACTTGAACATGTTTTTTCTCCTCAGTGTGCCATCTTGTCACCAGCTTTCAAAGTCAGAGAGTTCTCAATTACAGATGTTGTCCCCTACTCCATCTCCCTAAAGTGGAATTCAGCTGCAGAGGAAGGACTGAGGTACTCTTTAAGCCTGAATCTTACACAAAGTACCACAAAGTACTAAGACACCTTGAATGTAACTGGCATAAGATTTGAATTTGTTGTGCTCTCTTTTACATTGCTCCTATTCCATTTAACTGTGACATTTAGCTAGAAATCCCAAAGTTAACTACCTGTACCTGCAGGATTTTCTGCCACACCTTTCCCACACCCGCTGTACCATGCAGATCCACTATCAAAAATCTTTGCCAGATTCATTCACGTTGTGCTAAATAATATTCAAATCCTGTTTCAAGCTCTCTAAAAACATCTCATAAATGCTCTTTGAGTTTGAAGAAGACTTTAGATGTGTTTTATAAACTGTTGCCAAATAACAGATTGGTGCATGCATGTGGGTAGGGGGGGGTGGGTGGTTGAGTAGGTGGAAACCTTCAGAGGACAAACAGTAGGCTACATGTCCATTCTTTCACTACTTGCATTGTTAGAATAAAAACTTCGCTGTCATCTGCTGCAGGATATTCAGAGCCTGTAAGCCAGCACAGCTTGTTCAAACCATCAATGACGTGACTAGAAAACTGATTTACACTGTTAAATCCTGTCTCTGTAAATTTTTCTTAATGACCTTTTTTTTTTTGCAGTGATTGTGAGGTTTTTCCAAAGAACCATGCAGCTCCATTCTCTAAAGTACTGACCTTCTACCGGAAAGAGCCATTCAGCCTTGAAGCCTACTACAACAATCCCAAGGAGCTGCCTTACCCTACAGCCACCATAGGTAAAGCAACCAGCTTCATTTAGACTTTGGACTTGCGGTGAAGCACAGACAGAACTGGAATAATTATATTTTCTAGGGGGGAAACTACAGTTAAAATTCTGTATATTTCTACTCACTCATTCGTATATTAGCAGGTATTCTCATCAGTGCTGATGTTTGACTCTGCAGGCCAGTTCCTGATCCAGAATGTGGTTCCTCAGGCGTCAGGGGAGAGCGCTAAGGTCAAGGTGAAAGTTCGGGTGAATGTTCACGGCGTCTTCAGTGTATCAAGCGCGTCGATGGTTGAAGTCGTAAAAACAGTTGAAGGAGAGGAGCCAATGGAGACAGACCAGATAGTGAAGGAAGACGAGGTGTGTATTGTGTGTATTTGCACTGGTTGTTAGACACTAATGACATGGTGTGGGTGTGTGTATGTGAGAAAGGAAGTGGCAGGAGAGATGTTTGCTTTGTCTCAGAAAGCCTTTTTGATCAGTATTCCAGTCTGGGCCCACCCCATCATCACTGTTAAATTTAGGCATCTGGCCTTGATGAGCTTAAGACAGCTTTAAGGGGTTCAACAGTACAGCCTTTTCCCCCAATGTTGCAGAAAGATTTTTGGATTCTCTTAAACCCACAGTCCAAACATCTCCAAAATATTAATGTGAACATCTGGACAACTGCTGCCATCAAACTAAAGATCTCAAATGACCTAGGGGAAAAAATAAGTATCATGTGATCAGCAATATTCAAAATAAAACTGACAAGCTAGGGGACTGCCACAAACTGACTGATTATTGGTACGTCAGTATCAGGGCTAAAAGATTTGTTTTTGTTTCTCACTGTGTGGTTGTGACCGGGGACTGTCGTTGTGAAATGGCCTGAACCCACATTAACTGGATGTCACCAGCACCAGAGCAGCACGTGTTCTTTTAATATAATTTTATGTATATTCTTTCTTTTGTTACTATGTGTCAGACCAAAATGCAAGTGGACCAGGAGGATCAGAAACTCCAGCCCGGAAACAATGGAGACAAGAAAACAGAGACCGAAGAAATGGAGGTAACCTTGTGCTGGGCGATAAGGCAACCCTAATGCCCGTACATACATGCATACATATTGAACAAAATTAGACTGCTCTGTATAAGCAGTCTTGCTGGGTTGCATGTAGCAACGCAGAAAGACTGTCAGATGTAAAGGGAAGTTCACTTTACTTGGACATAATTTTCAGTGTTTCACCCAAAATGTCCATTTCCAAAATAAACCAGGCACATAACTATAAGGCAACCTGTGGAAGCTTTACGTTACATGAAAGGATTACTTCAACAAATTAAATTTAAACGAATGATATTAAACAATAAATAAATTACTTTCTGTAATGTTTGCATCTGCCAGTACTTTTTTTTTTTTTTTTTTTTTTTTTTTTTTTAATATAACATCTTGACATTTTTAGACAAAGAGTATTTAATAGAAAGGAAATTGTCCAGCAATATTTATTACGAGATATTTTGCTGGCAAGATATGGCAACTGTTATATTTTTAACTATATCGCCCAGCACCAGGTAACCAATACATCCAAAGCAAGTCTAACGGTTTTTGTATTTTAAGTAACGTGATTGTTTTTTTGTTTTTTTTAAGCATATGCAACCCGATCTGGCAAATGGAGTCTAAGTTGCAGGGGCTGATTCTTATGCCAGTAACACATGAATCAGTGTGCTCTGTTGCGGGTCATTTCCGGGCTTACGGGATCTTCTTAGCAACAGGGGGGAGACCGCTTACATGTTTTGAGCACTCATACGCGCTACCAGTGATGTCATTAGTAAAATTATTTTGCATATTTAATATGCAAAGTAATTTTAATTAAATCCTTTTACCAAATCGGGTCACATATTGTTTAATATAATCACACACATACATGCATAATTCAATTTCTGTATTTGTAAGGACTCTGTTGAACTAACAAATAAAATCAAAAAGCCTGAAATAAGCCTTTAGAAAAAGTTAGGTAATTGTATGAGAAATTTAAAATCTGGCCTGAATTTAATGTACTTCTCAAAAGAAGTATAATAAAATCATACAGAGATGGAAACTAGTGAAACTGGTCTCATTTATGATGCAAAAGCACATTTGAAGACGGAGCTGTGCAATTACTCCAACAGGCTGAGGTCACACACAGACACACTCACATAAGATTTGGGGTGTCATAATTGTTGCTGCTGCTTCTGTCAGGAGGGGAAAAAAAGCATTTCATCTCTGCTTTCACAGACATCGACAGAGGACGCCAAGCAGCAGGAGAAGAAGAATGACCAGCCTCCTCAAGCCAAGAAACCCAAAGTAAAAACGAAGACACTGGAGCTGCCGATAGAGAGCAATTTGGACTGGCAGCTTTCCAGGGAAGAGCTAAATGTGTTTGTGGAAAATGAGGTAATGCTCTAAGAATTACTAGGAATCTGTAGTGTGCACGCAGAGTATTGTTTTAAGCAAGTGATACTCACTGGTCCTTGGTTAATTTGTGGTTGTTATCCTTAACACATATAGAAGTGCCTCCATGGTGTAGTTGTTTACACATATTTGCCTAAGAAGTTAAAAAATCCCTGGTTCAGACCTGGGAGGAGACGTAAAATCTGCCAAATCAAACATGTGAATAAGGGAGAAGCTGAAAGTAGCTTTGACCAAAAAAACCCAAACAGGACTCTTTGTCACTTGATGATGTATGGCTAGAAGATATCAGCTTTAGTTTATCTGATGTGATATTATTTTCTAACACCACTCAGAATTATAATCATAATGTCAGTTGTTCATGAAGTTCTCCTCTCTGACTATTTTAACTTTTACTGTTCACGTGTGTAATATCAGGAATACCCCTGAAATGGAATCTTTTGTCTTGCTCCATCTTGAGGTGGTTTGTTCAGTCTGCGTTTAGCATTTCTGCTAACTAATCTAGAATTTACTGTGACTCCTCCAGGGTAAGATGATCATGCAGGATAAGCTGGAGAAGGAGAGGAACGATGCGAAGAACAATGTGGAGGAGTATGTGTACGACATGAGGGACAAACTACAGGGCATCCTGGAGAAGTTTGTGAACGAAGCTGTGAGTTAACATTGGACACGTTATCAGACACTGATTGTCTCTGTGTGTAAAATTGTAGCCTGATTTTTAACTTTAAGTAGGTGTAAACTTTTAATTCAGATTTAATGCACGTATTTGATGTTTAAAACATGAAATTGAATCTCCCTCATTGTATGACGTGCAGGATCGGGATTTGCTCTCATTAAAACTGGAGGACACAGAGAACTGGCTGTATGAAGATGGAGAAGACCAACAGAAGCAAGTTTACATCGACAAACTGGCTGAACTGAAGGTAACCAAGCACACAGTGGAAGACTGGATAGTTGTTTTTGTTTGAGGCGGAATGGTTCACTATACAGAAATTTGAAATAATTTGCTGCCTTTCTGATGTTTCTTTCTACAGAAAATTGGCCAGCCTATCCACGAGAGATACGTGGAAGCTGAAGAGAGGCCGAAAGCGTTTGAGGAGCTTGGCAGACAAATCCAGATGTACATGAAGATAATTGAAGCTTACAAGGCAAAGGTAACTAGGTTTTATTGTTGACCTCAAATGCTTTACACAGTTTTTAATAACAGTTAATCCAGTTGTAGGTCAGGCTTATCTCAGACCAGGCTGAACAATCACCACACAGTTGTCAAATTTACCCTTGTGTGTCCCAATAGGATGAGCTCTATGATCATCTGGATGAGCTGGAGGTGACCAGGGTGGACAAGCAGGTAAATGATGCCATGGTCTGGATGAACAGCAAGATGAACCAGCAGAACAATCAGGACCTCACCATGGACCCAGTGGTCAAAGTTAAAGAGATCAACGCCAAGACTAAGGTAGACATTCAAGACGCATACACGCTACATTCCAGTTCTTTAATCGAGCTTCATTATGAGCTTACTCTGGGCTTCATTATGTCCATAAGCATTACTCATCTGGTTTCTTACAGGCCAGTACTTTAAATAAAGCCAGGGATAGAACTGCTAACCCTATGCAAAGCAGTACACTGTACAATAATTTGTCATAGTTAATTCTGTTTAAAAACTGATCTCATGCTCTAGACACGTGATCTCTTTTCACTCTTCAGGAGCTTTATTCAGCATGCAACCCAGTGTTGTCCAAGCCCAAGCCCAAGCCCAAGGTGGAGCCTCCCAATGAGGAGACGACGGAGAATGGGCCGGTCAATGGGCAGGAGGGAACAGAGAGCCAACCATGCAACCCAGATAAAACAGCATCTGCCGGAACAGAGCAGCAGACAAACACGCCGGAGAAAAATCTCCCTGAAATGGACATTGACTAACTGTTTCTGCTGCAGCCCCAAGTTTTACCTTCATCCGGTGGCTCGCCCCAATTCTGTCCTTCCTCTGAGATTGTGATTGATGACACAGTAGCCTCTCTTCTCTCAAAGACACAGATGGCAGCATCCCTAATCAGTACTACTCGTCAACCAGCCTCCTTGGCATGTCATTTCTCATTTTCTTTGAATACAAAAATATTGCGTAATAGTAATATAGAATGGACTACTTTATGACATAAAAGTTGTGAGCGTGGGATGGAAGCTGCTTTCTCTCTGTGCTGCTTTGGTGGGTGTATTGTTAAAGATTTCCAGAGCAAATGTAAACTATGAATGTCAGGTTTGAAGAATTGTAAGCAAAATAGCTCTTCAGGAGAAAACTAATGATAAACAATATTAATGCAAATATAAAATATTGAGGTATGTCTAAAGTATACATGCAGAGGTGTTGGTAAGTTAACATAGATTGTTCATGGAAAAACTGCATTTTTTTTCCACCACAAACAATTGTAACTTTGGATTATAACATATTTAGTTTTAAGAGGAAGCGCAGAGTTTTTGTTGAGTTTACTTGTACTGTATGTTTAAACTATATACAACAAGTTACTGTCATGCAGTATTTCATTGTTGGGCTTTTCTCATTCAAAAGCACTGGTCTGTTTATTGTTCTCTGGTAGCTTTGTATTGTTTTTGTTTTGTTTTTTTCCTTTTTGTTTTGGTTTTTTTGTACTTAACAGTGTGAATGCTGGTTCAACAAATCACCTTTTTGGGTGCTGCTGTTGTTGCCACATCACCAAAAAGAAGCAAAAATTAAAAAAAAAAAGACTTATGCCTGACAGATGATTTATTCTAGAATGCAAGTTCAAGTTTTCGGACAGAAGGTTTATTTTAATTGCCGATTGGGAACACTGCAACCACCCTGCAAGCTTGTAAAATAGTTTGTGGACATTTGTTCAGCTGCCTTTTATGTTGGCATGAAAGGATTGCCACTACAGTTGATGGTCAGTTCCTTTACACCTGTTAGACATGGCAAAGATGTTGCAGTGCAAGTGTTAGAGGCATAGAGCTGAACATTTAGTCAGTTAATCAGTCACTAGATTGCTTGGAAACTGAAGTTTATGATTGACTTTATGAGGGCGTTTCTAAGCAACTAATTCTAGAGAACCTGCTGATTTTGTTGTAAAAATGTAATTTTGGTAATCTTGGTCATAACGGAACAAGCAGTTGAGATGGTATTTGTCCCAAATGTTTCAAGGACAAAATATCGGTAATATTAAATGACAGTGACCACAATTATCAACGGTTGCTTAGCTTTGCTGCGGAAACAAGCGATTATATAAATAACAGGAGAACGTAACTTTAAGGATTTTTCCTGTAATGTTTTATTACTGGTAATACTGTGAGAAATATAATTTTGGAACAGTTTTAGAGATGCTCTTCTGCATGCCTTTGTTGTAAGGAGTGATTATTTGTGGGATGACAGTGCGACACTGAAACTTCGATACGTGCTTCGTACCCCGGGCTTAAATTCCATAGAGCCACTGCTTCGAAGCGGGGCGAAAATAATCACGTGACATATGACGTTCGAACCAGCAACCGCTTAATCCCCGGTATAAATCACTTGACTGGTTCACCAGTCCAGTCAAAGAAAGAAACCGGCTCAATCCAAAAACAGCTGAAAAACTAATGAACCTCAATAAAGATCTTTTAGTGTTCCCCATCCTATAAAATCAACCCATCATAGCTGCACAAGAGCACCCAATTTATGCCATGTTTTTCCTGCGCTCTCTCCTTAATAACACAACACACATTCATCGATCTTTATTTGTAAATAGAACATATGATATGTGCCTCAAATAATGCAAAGATGCTACAGAACAAAAAGTATTTTCCGCAAAAGTAAGGTAGATCATTGAGGTGTGCGCGCGCGCATGCATGCGTGTGTGATTAAAAGCATTGCACTTCTCCAGGAGAGGGCACTGTAATTGAAGCTTCGAGTAATTTTCTCTCTTTCAGACCATTCTCTGTAAACCCGAGAAATGGTTGTTTGGGGAAAAAAATCCCAGTAGATCAGCAGTTTCTGAAACATTCAGACCATCCCGCATGCCACGTTCAGACACGTCACTTAAATCATAGATATATATACATAGATACCTCGTTGACTGGTTCGGCCCGCTGATGCGACGTAACTGTGTGTCCGCCATA
>JAVDPK010001072.1:106309-121253 GCA_034780415.1 Cichlasoma orientale | reverse complement strand
TGCCCCCTCCAATATGGCGGTGACGTAGGCATACGTAGGCAGCGATCAATGCGGTATCTATGTATATATATCTATGACTTAAATCACCTTTTTTCCTCATTCTTATACTTGCTTTCAGTCTTCTAAAGGCCTGGGTTGCTGCCATGTGATTGGCTGACTAAATTATTGCATTAACAAGCAGTTGAATTGCTGTACCTAATAAAGCCGGTGAGTTTATGTTCATTAGTTCTCGTACAATATGCGTTTAAAAAGGTAAAATATTTTTCTAAGTAACATGAAGGGGAGTGTCGCTGCCTGATAGCGTAAGAAAGAGTAAACCTGTCATACACCCACGTGCCTGGAGGTGGCGCGCTCTCACCGTGAGTGGTCATGACAGAAAAGTCAGGGCAGGAGTCACTAGTGCTTTGGTCGCATAAGGTAAGAAACGTGGTCTTTTCAATAATTCCATATGTATGCGAGGCTCAGCGACCAGCTTCATCGTAGACGAGCTGAAATCTTCTATTGCTGCTTCAGAAGAAAAGTTAGAGCGCGGTCGAGCTCCCCACGAAGCCACTATTTACATATCAGCTAACACAGCAAGCTAGCCTGGATGGGGCTCCCCTAGTTACTTAAATAGTTAACGAGCTGTCTTCTAGTTTGCAGCTGATTCACAGCAACGCGAGGTTCACTTCTGGCTATTGTTAAAATAAGATTAAATTGCGAATAAGTATGACATTGATAAGTAAACTTTTTCTAGCTAGCTTGCTAACTTTTGGGCCACAGTGTAGCATGACGTTAGCAAAGGTAATCTGACGTTATGTCACAGGACACTGTAACTTTGCCCTCAGTTGATTAATCATTTTTGTGTTTCCCTGGAAGACCGTGATTAGCCAGCGCTCAGTCAAAATGTCAGTGCAGGAAAATGTTACGTTTGTAAAGACATAACGCCAAATGCTACTTTCATTTTTAGCTTTCTGGCAGTATTAACGTGTGCTAGCTGTTTGTCAGGCTTTGTGCTTACATTTCTAATAATAAACGTGTGTGACACGCTGTTACTGCAGGAATGTAAATGTCTGAGGACAAGGAAGCCCAGGAGGATGAGCTGCTTGCATTAGCAAGCATCTACGATGAAGAGGAGTTTCATCGGGCAGAGTCTGCACAGGGTGGAGAGATCCAGCTGTGTCTGGAGCTTCCTCCTGATTTCAAAGTGGTAGTCAAAGGTACAGCTGTCAG
This sequence comes from Cichlasoma orientale, assembly GCA_034780415.1. NCBI lineage: Eukaryota > Metazoa > Chordata > Actinopteri > Cichliformes > Cichlidae > Cichlasoma > Cichlasoma orientale. The sequence continues at coordinate 120,041 of JAVDPK010001072.1, read as the reverse complement.
TGAGGCTCTGCGAAGAAAGAAAATCAAGCTGTGAAAACCTCACACTCTTCATTATGCTTTTAAGGCTACATTGGAGATTACGTAACCCTCTGTACCCCAATACAATTCTATTAGGATGGTCCAGATCCCTGAAAGAAAGGCAGAATCTGATAAACATTATAAAAACCTACATTTAGCTCAAAAAACTGTCAATTATAAGTTAGTTTTAATTTAAAGCTCCCAAACAGCTCTTTCAAACTATATATATATATATATATGACTATTTAAGATTTGTTCATTTATATTTTCATTTCTTCTCCTCCTCCTCCTCTTCATCTTCCTTCTAGACCACTGCTCTCCTGCCTAATTTCCTCCTCCTCTTCAAGTCTCATCTCCCAGACTGAAATCAGGGCTCTAACATAAGAGAACTTGCATAAATGTGGGATGATATTCGAATATGTTAAAATATAGTGTGTACACAAATATTTTCATACACAAACATCAGTAGAAATGTGCCGGCCGGCCGCAGCCATTATTGGGTGCAGAGGGTTAATTTAGTTATTGTCTCCTAATCATGTGCTCTAATAAGAAATGTAATGAAGTCTCTTCTATCTGTTACAGGAGAGCAGAAAACTGAATATGTCTGCTTCCTACCTCCTTTGGTGCTTAACTTTGAGATTCCTGCAGACTATCCATCTACATCCCCACCGCTCTTCACTCTCAGCTGTAAATGGATGACCAGAGCACAGGTACACCATGTTGCCAAAAATATTCACTTACCCATCCAAATCATTGAATTCTGGAATTACGAATTCTGGAATTCCAAACACTTCCATGGTATAGGTGTATAAAACCATGCACCTAGGCATGCAGACTGCTTCTACAAACATTTGTCAAAGAATGAGTCGCTCTCAGGAGCTCAGTGAATTCCAGCGTGGTACCGTGGTAGGATGCCACCTGTGCAACAAATCAAGTTGTGAATTTTCCTTGTTACTAAATATTCCACAGTCAACTGTTAGTAGTATTCTAAGAAAGTGGAAGTTATTGGGAATTACAGCGACTCAGCCATGAAGTGGTAGGCCGTGTAAAATCACAGAGCTGGGCCAGCTAATGCTGAGGTGCGTAGTGTGCAGAGGTCCCCAACTTTCTGCAGTCAGTTGCTACAGACCTCCAAACTTCATGTGGCCTTCAGATTAGCTCAAGAACAGTGCATAGAGAGCTTCATGGAATGGGTNNNNTGGTGTGGAAGAACTTGACTGGCCTGCACAGAGTCCTGACCTCAACCCGAGAGAACACCTTTGGGATGAATTAGAGCGGAGACTGTGAGCCAGACCTTCTCATCCAACATCAGTGTCTGACCTCACAAATGCGTTTCTGGAAGAATGGTCAAAAATTCCCATAAACACTCCTAAACATTGTGGAAAGCCTTCCCATATAAGTTGAAGCTGTTATAGCTGCAAAGGGTGGGCCGACGTCATATTAGACCCTCATGTTCATATGCATATGAAAGACTCGTACACTATATTGTCAAAAGTTTGAGCTCAAATAATCCTTCATTATATTACAAAACATGCTGGACATTGTTTTTTCTTCAAAATATTCAACTTTAGAGTTGACAGTACAGTGTAAAAACCAAACCTTTTTTTTGTTGTCATCTCTCGATGTCTCCTCAGATGAGCTCTCTGTGCCGACGACTGGATGAGCTGTGGGAGGAGAATCAGGGTTGTGTCATTCTTTTCACATGGATCCAGTTCCTCAAAGAGGAGGCTCTGGATTTTCTGGGTATCCAGTCACCTCTTGAAATCATCAGGGGAGGAAGTAAGGCAGGTAATGAGCAAAGGAAACCTGACCGTGCAGCAAAAGTTGCACTGCAGAGGCAGCCCACCCCGACTAACTGAAAGAAAACATTAGATTTGATAATCTTATTTAACCTCGCCTGTCTTAGCTGTTCGCTGAATTATCCACATTATATATGCGTGGAGTGCATTTTAGGTTTACAAATAGTGTAAATGCATCTTTTGTTTTGTTTTTTTGTCCAGCTCTGGTGCAGTTTGGAGGGCATCCTGAAAAAGCAGAGGAAAAGAAAAAAGAAGTGATGAAGGACAAGTCTGAACAGAAGTTTTCATCATCTTCTCAGCTGGATCCGAGGGCTGTCCTTTTGATGGACCCACGTGCCGATCTCCTACCTCAGCTCCTGGACTTTGACGAGGCGCAGCGGCAAAGGGTTTTTGACAGCAAGGTGTTCTGCTGTGGAATCTGCTTTGTAGAGAAGCTGGGCTCCAACTGTCTCTGCTTTAAGGAGTGCCAACATGTCTACTGCAAGGCCTGTATGACTGAATACTTCCAGATCCAAATACGGGATGGCAATGTTCAGTGCCTTAACTGCCCTGAGCCCAAATGTACCTCATTAGCCACACCGTCACAGGTATTTGTGTTTTCGAAGTTCAACTTATTTTCTCAGGTTTTCCCGCCCTAGTGACTACCCTGCTTTCTTTTCCTGTCTTCATGTTTCAGGTGAAACAGCTGGTGGACGAGAAGCTGTTTGCCAGATACGACCGTTTGCTGCTTCAGTCCAGTTTGGACCTTATGGCTGATGTGGTCTACTGTCCCCGTCAGTCCTGTGGCACCGCTGTAATGATGGAGCCAGACACAACCATGGGCATTTGCTCAGCATGCCAGTATGCTTTTTGCACACTGTGCAAGCTGGGGTATCATGGTGTCTCCCACTGTAAATTCCCTGCAGGTAATATCACTAAAACTTCAGTTAAAAAGCAAATCTGATTGGTTAATTAACTTGGGCCACAGATTTTGTAGTGGAAACCACAAAGCTTCCTATATCAGAAATTTTCTCCCTTTCCTCCAGATTCTGCATATTGATAGGAAGATATTCGTGTTTAGAGAGGATCCCAATAATAAGTCTTCACGTTCAAACCAGTGTTGTTTCCTTTTTGTGTTTGCTGCAGAGGAACTGCGTAACCTGAGGGATGAATACCTGTCAGCTACAGCTGCGGGGCAAAAGTTCATGGAGCAACGCTATGGTAAAAGGGTGATCCAGAAAGCAGTAGAGGAGTCCTATAGCAGAGACTGGCTCAGTGAGAACTGCAAATGCTGCCCCCGCTGTGGAACAAATATACAGGTTAGGCTTTCCCTGTTGGTAAGAGTAATGCAGAACAGGCTTTGACCTGAGCATCAAGGTTCAGTGTTAATTGATGTCAGTATTAAATTTAAAACTGTTAATAAAAATTACTAATTTCATCAGATGCTCTGCAACCAGCATTCAGAACAAGCCTAATGGCTTAAATGTTTAGCTACTAAAGTGCTCCTTAAAACATGTTGTCCTGGTCCTCAGTCACTCAGGCCTAGAGACAAAGTGTTTATTCCTGGATCGGGTTGGGGGAATACGCATTTCAAAAGGTGCAACTATTACTTTAAAGGCAAACAGTCTCCATTTCCAGTGTGTATGGTAGTTTCACTACTGCTCAGTGAGGAGTTTGTAAGAGTTCTCAGTGAAGTCTTCCTTGGGAGAATCTTCTAGCAACCAAGGCAATCACGAAGCAGTTTTTGATGTAGCACCTTCTTTGCAACTGATTTCACCTGGCAACAGCCAGCAACTTCAAGCAACCACTCGCTAACCAGGTTGCAAGGAGGTTTCCAACTGGTCTTTAGGCCTGTGTGACTGAAGCTTTGTATTTCATAATTATTTCTGTTCTGTCTCTAAAAAAAAAAAAAAAAAAAAAAAATTGCGTTCAGTTCCAGGTTATCCCAGTTGTTGTTGATGTGTCCCCTCCTAATGCATTGTTTCCGTGTCTATCTAGAAAGTGGATGGCTGTAACAAGATGACCTGCACGTCTTGTAAGCAGTACTTCTGTTGGCTGTGCCTGGGCGCCCTCAGCAAAGTCAACCCATACAGTCACTTTAACAACCCACATTCACCCTGTTACAACCAGTAAGTGATTGCATTTCTTTTTTTTAACACCCCCGTGTCAGACTCATTTATATGCATTATGTATTGTTTGACTGCATCTTTTCTTGCTTGTTGCAGGCTTTTCCTCGGTGTAGATCTCGATGAAGAAGATGCCTTTTGGAGTGACGAGGAGGACTGACACTGTGCAGTGCTTCACTGCCGTACACTCAATTTGAACGCACTTTATCTCTCACGTAGCCACCGCTTCATCTGTGACTACACTATGCCTGCATTGGCACAACAGTGCCACTACAGCCACCATAACCCTTTCATGGCACTGTTATGTTCTGTTTTTCTGAATGTGGTCAAGCGTCTCGGATGTCTGGGACAAAATTGTTCTGGTAAATCTGATGTATCATGTATCGGGATATTCGAGAAGTGGTGAAAGAGGCAGCTGTCATAACTTTGGCTAAGGGTGACATTAAAATATTACTGTTTGGTTCTGTCCTGCAGGTTTATAATAATCAGGAGTTGCTAGTGGAGCCACTAACTGAGCTCAGTTTGCTAAATTCCTTTTTCTGCCTTCCCAGTGTAGAAAGGAAAACTACGACTGCATTCGCCCTACTTTGTTATTATGCATGTCATATTAACTATCTAATCTCTGATTGTCATACATCAAAGGTATGGCATGGAAAACTTTTTTTTTTCCAAACTTCAAGTGAATTTCATCATCTAACAAATACAACAAAGATAAAGCTTGAAAGAAATGGAGGCAAACTCAGAGACGTGTCGCACACAGTTTCAGAACTGGATGTTTCTCTTTGTTTTAGTTCTAGGCGTTATGGGGAAATCCCCATGCCTTCCTCAGACACAGTGTGCTATTTACAGAGCCTACTCTGTAGTTGTACTTTTTCTTGAATGTAAGTTTAGATTTATCATAATATAAAGTCAAGCAGGTTAAAAACAATTGTCACTAGATTTGTTTTTGGGATGGGTTTTGTAATATTTCTATACAGAATGAAATAATGGAGGACAGCGTTCTAGATAGTTTTGAGAATCAGTTCTTTGATGGTTGCTGATTAGGGTATGTGTTTGGCATCATTCGGGGGTTGTGGTGTGAGAAATGATATCCTAACTCTGTGACTACAGTATATTTGAATCAATTTACTCCTTAATATTGCCAATAATTGGTGTCAAACAGGCCATAGTTCATGTCCACAGGTACAAAAATTTATTCATTTTTCTTTTTCATGTTTGAGTCAAAGGGAAAGTCTGATGCAAACAGTTCTGTTCTGAATTGAACCCTGCAGCAAATCTGTTCCTGAATGATTTGCTGTGTGCAAAAAGAAAAAAGGACAACCTGTTGTTACCTACAAATGCATGTGGATTTACTTTAATGTCAATGCAGGCCAACTGTCACTTTACATCTCATGTTTAAATAAATGACTTGAGGATCCTGTTAAATGGATTCAACTTACTGTTCCTCAAAGTAAATATTCTTATTTAACATGTTGTGTCTTTCATGTATTATTCATCTTGGTGCCGGCATAATTCGTACCTCACTACACCCCCCCCCCCCCCAAACCGGTCATGGAAAATGTTCCTGATAAAAGGGAGTTCTTCCTTCCCACTGTCACCAAATGCTTGCTTACAGGGGGGTTGTTTTGATTGTTGGGTTTTCTCTTGTAGAGTCTTTACCTTACAAAAAAAATATTGGCATATTGGTGTCTGTCAGTAGTTTAATGAGAACTCAGTTTAGTTCAATTCCTTGTGATACATTGTTGACGATTGTTGCAGCGTATCATAGAACCACGTATGATCCATCACTATTGCAGGAAAACTATGAAACTATATGATTATTGGCTAATGCTGTCAATCACAAGTCCTCTTTTGACTGCTCGAAAAACCAACTGGACCTCTTGAGGTTTGCGAAGATGCTCAGATGAGAGATGAAACGCTTGAGACTAGATGGGTGTCGCCCCCTTGTGGTTGTGTTGGCTTCACTTCAGATCTAAAAGCTGAGCTCATCTTTTATACTTTTTTATCACTGCTGTTGTTTAAAAGGAATCTTTTTCATGCCAGTGTTAGAAGTAAATGAATTTTACCAGACATTTCCCAACAATGTCATATTTAAAGGAAAGATTTTTTACTTGTTTCTGCAAAGAGGTCTGAAAAAGCCCTTTTTTTTACATGTGTTGCACAAATCAGGTTTCTGGTTCAGATGAGCATCAACAGGCTACACTCTCACCATGAAGTGGTTAGGCTAAAGCAGCTCTAGACTGACTTAGGTCAAGTAAGCAAAGTCCCACAGATTGAACACCCGAGTTAAAACCTGACAGACTGAATTATGTAAGAAAAAAAGTGATTCAGTCACAACAGGCTCCTTTCTAGACCGAAAGACCTGATTTAGAAAAACTAAACTTTTTTTTTTTCTTAGCGAACACACTGTGTTATACATGACTGCATTACTAATTGAAATGTTTATCTTTTTGTCAGGATCTTTAAAGTTTGATGGAAAATAATAGCAAATATATTCTTTGCATTTTATGCAGCTGCAATAATAAAGTGTAGCTGACCCAAAACCCCAAGACACACCAGGACCTGCCTGAAGGCAGGAAATTGGAGTACTGTAAAATAAAGAGTAAAAAAATACTTGATTAAAGTAAGTGTTGCATGATGTTTCATGTTTGGAAGAATCAATATTTCAGAGAAACAGAGATCAATCTTAGAATTTATCTAAAAGATAAACATAAAAGTACATTAACAAACAGCTTACTACATATAATGTTGGATTAGGAGTTTAAACACAAGCTAGTGAAATGGCTAGATTAATCAGAAGACGATAAGCAGAGTTATATTTTGCTAAACTAAATCTTCTCTTTAGTTTTCAGTTTCTTAAAAGCAAAAGTAATGAGAACATACTGAACCTATGCTCTCATGATGCTATTTGATGGGTAGATAAAAGACACGGGAAACACAAAATGGCGTCTCTATTCAATGTCAGTTATGTTGCTAGGAGTGCTCATGGTTGCTACCATAATGTCATAAAAATATGAATGTTGATAGTATCAATAGAGCACTTTGCTCTCAGACTGCTGCCTTACTTGTGGTTCCTAGGATACTTAAGAGTAGAATGGGAGGCAGAGCCTTCAGCTTTCAGGCCCCTCTACTGTGGAACCAGCTCCCAGTTTGGATTCGGGAGACAGACACCCTCTCTGTTTTTAAGATTAGGCTTAAAATTTTCCTTTTTGATCAAGCTTATAGTTAGTGCTGGATCAGGTGACCCTGAACCATCCCTCAGTTGTGCTGCAATAGGCCTAGGCTGCTGGGGGTTCCTATAATGCACTATTTCTTTTCATTCACCTCTTTTTACTCTGTTTATACTCCACTTTGCATTTAATCATTAGTTATTATTAATCTCTGGCTCTCTTCCACAGCATGCCTTTTGTCCTGTCTCACTGCCCTCACCCCCAGCCGGTCGTGGCAGATGGCTGCCCCTCCCTGAGCCTGGTTCTGCCAGAGGTTTCTTCCTGTTAAAAGGGAGTTTTTCTTTCCCACTGTTCACAATTTTTGAGACACTAACCCTTGAATTAATAACTCAAATTTCAACCCAAACTTTTGAGATAGTAAGTTGAAATTTTAAGATTTAATCCAAATAATCTTTTGGACTTTGCCTGGCATTTTTTTTTTCCATTAGCAGAAACAAGGATCCTTTTTTTTTTTTTAAATGACTGAAATGATATTTTGTGAAAAAAGAAAAGAAAATGCAGGTTAATTAGATAAATTTGTGTCAGTGTGCTAAAATTAACTACTTTGAGATGATGACACCTGTTTTGCACACACACATATATATGTATGTGTATATATATATATAAATATATACAAATAAATATATATATATATATATATATATATATATATATACAGTTGTACAGCTACTATAAATTGTGTCGTGCACAAAAGGAAAAGCACAATAAAATTATTCTAAAATGTGTATATATATATATGAACGAATGTCAGGTTATATGCTTATATATAAATATTACATTTTTAAATTAATAAATTAAATTATGGTAAAAAGTCATATTAGTGTCTTAAATTTGATTTTGTTCAAAAAGTAAAGACCGGTAAAATCTTTTTTTCTTGTTTGTTTTGTTTTGTTTTTATTAGCAGGCTTTTATTCTGAAGAGGTGAGGTCACAGAGAATGAATTGTGGAAAAAAAAAAAGTTTATTTTACAAGATCTTGGTTCTCTGTAGAGGTTTAAGTCAGCTCTAATGATTAACAAAATCTTATGACCTGAAATATGACCCATATTTACCCATCCAGAGGTTATGCTGTGACAGACAGAGAAACAATGAAATTCTAAAGAAACAAAGAGCCCACGTTTTAGCGTGAGACTGAAAAGAGACGTCAACATAGTGTGATCCCTTTGGTCAGAGTTGCTGACAGGGGATAACCCTTTAAAATGGCCCCTCTCTCCTGTCCTGTCCCATCCCCTGCCTCGTGGTCTCTGTTCACTCCCCCGCACCCACTGATTGACTAACTGGCTGGACTATTACTATGCCTCTAAATACACCTGCACCAGCAGCACCTGACCAACACTGAGACTCTTCACTAGCCCTAAAATCACTGATCATAAAGCAGGACGACAGTTAGAGGAGAAGGTCAGTGGATTTTGATGTGGTGGCTGACGGGATGCAGCCAAGGTTTGGATGGTAACACTGAAGTTCTCAGAGCTCACTGTCATAAATGTGTGAACGTATGTCAGCCATGTTTGTTGAATGCAGTGTGTGCGCAGCAGCGTTAGGCTAAATGGATCATCTCTGCTTGGCAACTGAAGCTATTTTGTTTTTACAATGCTGTGAATCACTGTTGATGTATCTAAGAAGTGGAATTTTACAACTGAAATTTTCATGTGGTGGTTTTCTGCTAAAACTAAAAATGGACCTCATAATTATATGGAAATCATTACAAATGCTGATTTGCACAAAGAAAAAACATTAAATGCAGCCAAATTTAAGCAACCATTTCAATTTCTAATCATCTACAGGCCACAATATTTCAGATTATTGATGAGCCATTTCATTAAAAACTTCCTCATAAGCGTGTGGAAGTTTGTTTCCAGCACTGGGATGAATTAAGTTGTAATTTTGACATACTAACCTGAAACTTTGACTCAAGGGTGGCAAAAGCATTTTTGTGCAGTGGTGGAAACAAACTTCCAGATGGGAGTGAGATATAAATATTTGTCTTTGAAGATCACGCTAAATGCTTGCGTAGGTTCTAAATGGTTCAGTCCCTCCACATCACCCAATTGAAAACAGGCTGAAAATTGAGAATATCAGTGAAGCCCAGTGGATGAGCAATACTGCTGCTACAGGTCCTTCCAATCATCAGATTTATGAATAATAAATAATAAATAATAAATTAGTAATCAATGTGGTTGGAATAAATTGTTACACTCTAGTAAGCAGCTGAGGTATAAAAAAAAACAATTTCTATACACTGACTTATAACCTCTGTTTGTGCACACGTCACCTGAAGGTTAACTGTTTCTGGAGTACATCTGATATATGACTGAGCATCACATTTAATCGCTTCATCTGATGCTTCGCATTTCAGCAGAGTAGACATATACTTTTCTGTTACGTTGTGCTTTGAATTCTTACACGTGTCAGTCTGTTTTATGGCTTTGTCCACCGCTGAACCTCTCCTGTCAGAAGCACATACCGGAAAGAGAGCATCCACAGCACATCTGCGAGCAGTCGTATCATGATCGAGAGTGACAGAGAGCTGTCAGCCATGGTGCAGGAGCTGTGGGACAATGATATCAACAGACTTCAGCCTGGAAAGGACTACAGGATCTCTCTGCAGGTAGGAGATGGGGTCAGGGCTTCTGCTCTTGGTGCAGAGGGAGTTCTGGCAAATTTATAATGAAATCTGACAGTTTCCATTATAACTCAAAACAAGCAGTGTTCTTCTCCTGCAAACGGAGGTTAAGCTTCCAGCTCTGAGTGAGTTTATATACCCTTTGCTACTTCAGTGTAAAAAGTCAGACCTTAGAAACATAGAGGCCTACTGAAAAGGTGAAGGTTAAATCTTTGTGATAGAAACCATGGATATTCATGGAGGCTGTCTTCCTAATTTTGTGAGTAAAGGCAAATATATCGGTGGAAGTGTACACAAAGGGCATTTCCTGAACTGTATGCCAAGATTTTATGGGTAAATATTTTTTTTTTTTTGCAAAGTTAAAGTTAGACTCTTCCTGTTGCAGGGAAAAGCTGGAGACAGCATGAGCATCAATGACAACAACGACGGGGCAGGATATCCACTGTTTACATTTGTTGATGAGAACATTTTCAAAAAGGAGACGTTTTTAGGTAAGTGCACAAGAGGAAGTGATGGGGATTTAGGTACAGAGTTTTAGTGTTGCCTTAATTTAACTTTAGCTTTTTTTTTGTTTTTGTTTTAACAACTCTTACTTGTTTTTATTAGGAGCGCACTATTTCCCACCATGATTGTTTCACAGATTAAGAGAGAGCAGTATCCTTGTACTGAATACCTGTAGAGGGAACTGAGTTATGTAATAGACCGCATCCACTCAGAGTTCACTCTAAGGCTGCTTTCTCATTAAAAAACAAAGGCAAACATTCTACTGTTTCTACTGTTTCAGCTTTACTTAATGTCTTCATACTGTAATTGTCATCAACCCTGTGCTTCTGGGGCCGGGCGGCCCTAAACATTATGTGATAACGCGTTCCACGCTACTCCACTGAAATGCGCCTCTGCTTGTTTTTGCAGCCTTTATCTCCCTGCTGGACAACTATGAGAGTGACACCGGTGAGCCAGAAATTGTAACCCCTGAGGAAGTGGCAGAGAACCACAAGTTCCTGGACTCCATCATTCAGACTCCCACCATGAAGGTACCTATGGGGGCATTTGACCATAAACATCATCATAGGTTAGTTCCATCATTTTGCTAATTAGCAGAAAACTCAAAGTACAGCTGAGGATGAAGAAAAAATATCGAACCAAAAATATCGCACAAATAAAAATGGGACCTGGGCTGGACTCAAATTTGACTGTCGTAGCATTCATTGTCTGTGGTACTTCACTAATGGTGAAAGAGATAAAGTCAGGGGATCACTAAATTATTGGGATTTATCCTCTGGGGACTAGTAATTGTTGAGCTATTTCGATCCTGATCGCGCTCTCATCCCTTGAACCACCCTGCTATCAGAGCTACAAGCATTTTGCAATAAGTTCCTCTTATTTTTAGATAGCCCATAAATACCTGGTCGAGAAGCACCTTTCACCTAAGGATGAGACGGCATTCAAGGAGCAGCTGTACAGGATCTGGTTTGAACTTTATGCGAGGAGAGGATCCAGCAGGTGGGTGGAATCTGGCTCAGCACCTAAGTGTAACTTCACCAGTGGAGTTCAGCACTGTGATGGTAAATACTTTGTGGCACATACGTTCAGCATCAGTGTGAGCACGAGTTACCATAGGGGGAAAAAAAAAATCGATTGCAACGTGTTCAGGATTAAAACAGAAACTAAATGTCACATGGTGTCCCAGTAGCACAGATGAGATTAGTATTCTATCTTAAACCAGCTGTGGAGCCAGATGATTTTCATAGGTTGTGGCCGGGCTGGGACACTTGCGGTGGTACCTTTCTGTGTGGAGTTTGCATGTTCTCCCAATGTCTGCGTGGGTTCTGTCCGCGCACTCTGGCTTCCTCCCACAGTCCAAGGACATGCCCACAGGTGTGAATGTGAGCATGAATGGTTGTCTGTCCTGCCCGGGGTGTACCCTGCCCCTCGCCCTATAGCGGCTGGGATAGGCTCCACTTGAACTGGTGATCTTGGAACCTTCAGCACCACTTATTAAAAATATTTAAGTGAGTGTATGCATATATTAGAGCCCTTATGTATCCAAAATAAATTCATACTTGTGCACCCAATTCTTGTTTTTTTTTTTAAGTAATTACAGATGCCATTAAAGACAATCATTCAATCCTGGAAAAGGAGCAGTTCAAAGAAATCATTAAAACCCCAAATTACCATGCCATTCATGTCCATGATGAAGTGTATGTAAACTTCTGACCACAGCTGTAAGCAAAAGTATCTGACGTCCTTTTTGTCTGCCTTCAGGCCAGACTCTTCTGGGTTTGAACACGTGTTTGTTGGAGAGACGAGAGGAGGGAGGACTGTTATTGGTTTTCACAACTGGATCCAGCTGTACTTACAAGAGAAGCTGGGCCATATTGATTACAAAGGCTACAGTGTCAATGCAAATTCACCTCAGGTATGCTGTTCTAAAGAATTTCTGGCTTTAATTAAAACTGGGGCAAAGACTATATTTTCACTGGTATTGTATTTGTATCACATTATACTGTAGGTAGGAGGATACGTGTTAGAGCTATTTTCAGATATTTAAAAATCTACTCTACTAAAAATCTACTAGATTACTTGTTTCCCTGAGGGGGGGAAAATATGAGACTGATTAAGAAACTTTTAAATTTCCCAGCATTTCCTTCTTTTCAGCAGGAACGTTTCCCCGTGATGTTTTTAAATTCTTAATAAAGACATATATAGCAGTAGTTTCTTTCCCAGTTCTTCTCCCCTGCCAATAAATGTCTGTGTCAAACAATCCAGCTTGTTTCTCCCTGCCTAACCGGCTTTTCCATCTTCTCCTTATCGCAGCCCGATGAGAACAAACATATCCTGGCACTGCAGTTTAGCTGGAAGCACGGTATAAAGCCCAAGGGCAGCATCTTCATCGGCGTCAGTCCCGAGTTCGAGTTCGCCCTCTACACCCTCTGTTTCCTCACCTCTCCAAATGAGCGTGTCAAAGTCCAGTTCAGTTTGTACAATGTGGAGATTGTTTGCCACCACTACAACCAGAAGCATATAGGTACCACCTACCCTGTGCTCCTTGGGTACCTGAAACATCAGTAGCTTGACAACAAAATACATTTGACATACAACTTCCCCATCACTTAAGCTTGGATATAAAGTGTCATAGGTATTATTGCTGTCTTTTTATTTTACATAAAGATACAATAAAACCTTCCAAGAGCTAATTGCATTGCCTTTGTTTCTATTTTGAGAGTGTGCTGCAAATGATGTGATGGAAAACAAATGATAAGTCTCTCTGAAGTCAAGTCTGAAGCTTGATCCCAAACTATCTCTGGCAAATTTGTAAGTCACATTCAACGAAAGCACCCTACAGTGCTTTGCTGTTACTTTGTCAGACAGGTTCTATTTAAGTGAGCTCTTGATTCAACATATCTGGGAGTAATCGGGCCTGTGTGGCTAGTGACACTGAGCTCAGCTTTCCAAAAAAATGTGGTTAATTACAGTTTATTCATGATTTAATAAATGAAACCATCATTTAAAAACTACATTTTGCATTTACTCAGGTTATATTTGTCTAATAATGAAATTTGTTTATAATCTGAAACATATATACAAAAAAAAAAAAAAAAAAAATTCAGGAAAAGGGCAAATATTTTTTACAGCACTGTATATGTGTCAGTTTAACATTTTAATTAGGCTGGAATTCTCAGTAATCTCATGAATAGTCTGCTCAATAATTAATAATCTGAAATCCTAACCCACAGGGAAGAGAGATCTGTATAGTTTGTTATACAATATTTAGATTTGACATAGTTGTAGGATGCTTTTTTGAATGCAATAATTAATCTGCTACTAAGAGGTTATTTAAAGTGAAGAGCAGAACTGATTAGTCCCAGGGCATGTCTGTGTACAGCAGGGAACGTCAACTGGCGGCCCGCGGGCCACATCCGGCCCGCCAGGGCTTTTCATCCGGCCCGCGACAGGG
>JAVDPK010001072.1:86284-106209 GCA_034780415.1 Cichlasoma orientale | reverse complement strand
ACACACACACACACACACACACACACACACACACACACACACACACACACACACACACACACACACACACTTACATTTGTATTATCATTCATGTGAGTACCGCCAACAATACATTCCCAGGCTTTATAAGTGAGGACCAGCAAAATATCCACTGTGAGGGTCTCCAACAGTTCCTCATAAAGAGAGACGTACAAGAACAAGGCAACACGTGAAAAACGTATACACATATGCAGAGAGACACATACAGAGAGCAGCAGCAACATATATGTCTGCATTTAACACAGATAAGGAGACATACATACAGTGCACACACATATAGACACATACACAGCATGCTGTCACATCCGGCCCTGCGCTCCACACTGTGGCCTATAATTAGCTTCCTGCAACGCTGACTGCCTAGAGATGAGATGAGCTAACCAGAGAGAGAAGGAGAGGAAGAAAAGGAGATGAGCTAACCACATGTAGGTAGATGCTGTTTCACTGAGTGAGGAGGAAGAGGAGGATAGAAGAAGCAAAAAAAAAAAAAAAAGAAAAAGAAAAGGGAATGTCAGGAGGGAGAAGTAACCAGACAGGACAGGCAAAACTTCATAAAGTGAGAGCCACCTATGACAGTGGATAGATGGAAAACACTCAAAAGACTTCATCCCCAAATCTGTTACAGTACTATGGGTGCACACTCTGAGTGTGGGTGGCCCCAGGAGGGATTAAATGCCAAACCCTAACACTCATTCTCAACTCATTCAGATGTACAAGGCATCCAAATATGAGACTGAAGATGTGTGTGTGTGTGTGTGTGTGTGTGTGTGTGTGTGCGTGCGTGCTTTAGTCTTGCTCGGCACATACTCAGAGACTGGAGCATTTTTATGAATGGGGCTCCAGCAGCCAGTGCGATAAAGTATGTCACAGCACTATAATGAGAGCTGGGATGGTCTCTTAAGTAGCACAATTTCATCTGTATAACAAAGGCAGGCTTGAGACTCGGCTGTGAATGAATGAGTCAGGATCGACGTAACCCGGCTACATGGGCGGGGGTGGTGGGTAGGTTGGGCTGGGAAAGGGGTGAAGGAGAGAGGGAGGGGCTTGTGTATGACTCATACTCTCTCTTTTCTCATTGTCACTCCACTGCAGTAGGATTGGAGAACTTCTGGCCTGCTGTGGGCTCTCCCTCCTTTATCTCCATCTCCCTGTCTACCTCTCCGCTGGCTCCACAGCTTCTTCGCCACAGCATTTTCACTTTGTCTATCCCCTCATTTTTAGAACTTCACACCTCCTTCTGCTTTGATGCAGGTAATGAAGGAGATCCTAAGCTCTCAAGCGCACCGGCTCTGATGGTGGGTCAGTTTTTACAAATGCATGCTCTGCGACCAAAAGTCATCAAAAGCCACAAAACTTTTTCCAGTCGGGACCCCACAGTTTCTGAAGATTTTGGCATTAATTTATAGTGAATTTCATTTCTGATGCACAAGTAATCTAGAATGATTACATTTGGTAATCTGTGCAACCCTAAAAAACCGTGTCTGGAGTGAGATATGAAATAAAGAAGTGGAATAAGCCGATGGATAAAACACAGCATGCTCAAACTGTGCATATCAGACAGGTTTCCCACACCTGAACGTGTCGCCGTAGCAGCAAACTGTGGCGCCCTACTTGCTGGAGATACTGCTGATTTTTTATTCAGGTGGTGGGCGTGGTCAGTTTCCAGCCACTGTTTTACCACCAGCGGTTAGTTTCAGTTCAATGATTTGTTGCTAGTAGCAACCACTGCTGGTGCACTTTGCTGTTTAACCGGCTTTAGCTGTGTCTGAAATCACCTCCCTGTTTACTCACTGTATAAAAGACACACAAGACTTTACTGAATATCGCACAAGTCAGGGACACAACATCACCTTCATAGCTATGTTTGGTGGGTTACTTCTCATTGTCGTTTTGTGCCATCGCTCACAGCTGCTGAGTTGTAGAGTGATCTCAGTTTGACCTAGATTGGTCAACATTGGCATGCTTACCCTCTCCCGGCATCACGCGACATAAATGCAGAGTTATTTAAAAAAATATCTAATTAAACCTCTTTTCAGCCACTATTCTGTGAAGCTGTGGTGAGGAAAAGTCCCTTCCCCCCCAAACCCAATTTTCTGCTCTCTTAAATGTGAAGCTCAATGCTATTATTTTGGTTTTAAATGATGACTAATAAAAGCATGACATCAGGGCCATTCTTTTAAATTGAAAAAAGGCAGATGGAGCATTGGAAAGGAGAAGGATTTCATGGCTAGATTAACTGTTTGCACAGTCACATTGCAATCACATGGTACCAATTCAATGCATTTAGTAATGCAGATATGGTCAAGACGACCTGCTGGAGTTCAAACTGAGAATCAGAATGGGGAAGAAAGGTGGTTTAAGGGACTTTGAACGTGGCATGATTGACTGGTCTGAGTGTTTCAGAAACTGCGGCTCTGCTGGGATTTTCTCACACAACCATCTCTATCATTTACAGACAATGGTCCGGTGGTGTAGTGATGAGGGGGATATTTTCTTGGCACACTTTGGGTGCCTTAGTACCAACTAGGCATTGTTTAAATGCCAGAGCCAACCTGAGCATTGTTGCTGACCATGTTCATCCCTTTATGACCACAGTGTACCCATCTTCTGATGGCTGCTTCCTGCAGGATAATGCATTATATCACATTGTCACGGTTTCTTGTTGATGACAATGAGTTCACTGTACTCAAATGGCCTCCACAGTCAGCAGATCTCAATCCAGTAGAGCACCTTTGGAATATGGTGGAATGGGGAGACTCACATCATGGATGTGCAGCTGACAAAGCTGCAGCAACTGTGTGATGCTATCATGTCAATATGGACCAAAATATCTGAGGAATGTTTCCAGCACCTTGTTGAATCTGTGCCATGAAGAATTAAGGCAGTTCTGAAGGCAAACGAGGATCGAGCCGGGTATTAGGAATGTATATCTATTAAAGAGGTGAATGCAAAATGCAAAAACCAAGGTGCAGTCACAGCTTGACTTTTATTTTTTTTACAGACCTGTTGAGAGCAGCTCAGACCTGTATATATTACAGCTGTAGTCATGGCAAAAATGATGCAAACTGTGCAAATCTGATTAGTGACTGCACACACACACACACACACACAAACACATTGGTAATCTGATGTTGGGAACACCGTACCCCAGTAAGTCAGCTAAAGGACACAAAGGCAGGAACTAAACTGTAACGCAGTGATTTACTGATATGTCTGCAGTTTTTTTTTTAAAAATACTCGTTTGGCGCCCCAGCTATGCAGAGGATTACATCATACAGGGTTTGTCTTCACAACTTGTGCAACATTTTAGAAACTCCATTTGAGATGCAACGTCTAAATAAAAAACACACTTCTCAGGATGATCTTGTGCCATAAATCACGCTGAAGTAATTCATTCACGATTAGTGCGCCGCTTTATAGTTCCCTTGAGCAGCTTTCTAACAGACTGCTTGTATTATTTTACCTCCCGAGAAGTTTTGACACATTCACTTTCCAGTCCAAGAGACACAGTGTGTGAAGATGTTGCTGGGAACAGAGCAGGAATCAGAGTGAACCAAAACAAATGATTTAAAGATAACCCTTGTCTTTTATTAGCTCATCCTGGTATTTGTATTGTTGTTTAAATACCTGACTCCTTAATGACTGTGATTTATTACTTCAAATTTCTGTAAGAATCTCAACATGAAACTAATTTCAGCTTTAATCCTTTATATTAGATGGATAGAAAGAGTATTCCGGTTTCATTAAATATTTTTTGCATTTAATGACGAAAATTGAATTTTCTCAAGAAAACTACATCAAAGATGGCTCAGAAAATTTAATTTCTTGCGTGTGATGTGGTTTTAAAGATACATTTCTGTTTTTAATAACCTAAACTGATGAGATCTCATGGTGATCGACTGCAAACAACAACTTATCCTGGCGGCTTTATGGCTTCATGACTTTGCACCTGTGTGTGTGTGTATGTGTTGTTTGTACCACAATTTAACTACTGAAACCAAAAGAACATGTTGTCCCTGGGGGAAAAAAGATGTACTCTATTAGGATTTTTTAATAATAATAGTAGAGCCAAACATGTTTTACCTACACCTCCTTTTGCTTTAGCTCATATGAAAAATGTGAACTAAAGCTTTATTTTCTTACTTTTCGTAAGTAGGTGCTACTTTTATGAGCTGACAGGTCAGCTGCTGACAGATGTGAGGGGTCACAGGAACAGCAAGTCATTGTGACGCGTTGACCAGAGGAAGAGGAGAATAGGGGTAATGAAGGTGTAATTTGCTAGCCATCTGTGAGGTGCCTGGTTGCCCTCGGGTGGGGTGGGTAGGTGGGGGTTTCCTCTTCTCCGGAACTTCCCCTCCGCAGGGGTACAGGTGCTGGAGAGAAGAGGAGGAGGTGAGGGTGGCTGGTAAAGAGGAAAGGAAGGGGTGACGCAGGATATGTAAGGGAGAGATATGAGGAGGGTAAGAAAGACAGATGAATTAATCAGATAAGAAACACTACAAAGACAGAGGAAATAGATTCTTATTTGATTATTTGGAGGGGGGGGGGGCGCAACAGGAAGGTTAAGGGCAGCTATTAGTGCTTAAGAGATTTTAATGTAAACCTTTATTGCATAATCCAAACTTCCCCAAAGGTATTTTTAAATTTTCATGTAGTTTCTAAAAAAGCTGAAGTACTTCGGAGTCCAAGAGAAGGTATGGTGGTGAAGGCACAGAAAAAATGATCGAGCTTCTCCATAACCACCAACTTTCTAACTCATCTCCATCTCTTCCTCTCCTGCTTATCCCACAATGACAATCCTCCTTTCAGAAAAAGATTATTTTCCTTTTATTTAAGCAGGATGACGCTGGTTAGCATAGTTCCAATACAGAGCATGAAACTGATGTACAACCCAGAGACCTTGTAATTATTAGCTGTTGCTAATTTAGCTAATAACTATTTAATTAGCTATGGCTTATCCCTAGTTGAGCTTTTACATCCACAATACACAGATAAAAGTTTACAGTATTCAATTAAAAAAAAAACCAAACACCAACAAAAACAAAAACAAAAACAAAAACAAAAACAAACCAAAAACAAAATATACTACAGATGCATGACAAGATCAATACACATAAGTGTGTAAAATAAAGAAAAATATAAAAAAATAAAATAAAGAAAAAGATACATAAATTCAAAATATGAAAAAATGGAAAGCATAATTAATGACTGTATCTCTGATTTGGTGTTGAACAACTTTTGACCTTTACTGTGAAAGATTTATTACCTGTGATTAATTTGATTTCAGTTGATAGTGTGCTTTATGGAATGCATTCCTTTATGGAGAATGCTGATTGTCTATGGGCTTAGACTTTTGATACATTTTCAAACTAATTCCAGAAAATTAAACTCTCTAAACTAAATAAATTGTATGTTTAAAAATGGGACAAGGAAGCCACCCAACAGGCTTTTTGTCCTTTATTTTCATAGTCATTTAAGGATACCAGGTGCTGAATTGTAGATGGCAATGTTTGAGCCCATACGATGTACAATATAAAAAAATGAGAAAATGTCATAAAGCTGGTTTGCTAGAGTGGGTATGTACTGTTGAATTAGCTTAAAATAGCTCAAATTGATCAAAGCTGTCTTTGAAATCTTCTTTATATACTTATCAAATTTGTGTTGTGGATCTAAAATTTTTCCTGGCAAGCTACAATTTGTAACCTCCTGCCCTTTTTATTCCTTAATTTTAAAATCTTCAAGTGGACTATTTTTTATAAACAAGAAACACACAGAAACAGATCTTTGTTGCAGCCACTGACATACGTCATCCAGGGTTGCTGTTGCCTTACTAGATTACTTAGGCCCCAGTAACACAGGCTCCAATTGATGACTGCCTGGCAACCACTGGTTTCTAGGGAAAAATGAGTATTCCACCAACTGGTTGTGAGTGGTTGCTGGCAGTTGTTGTGAAGTTGACTGCTAAAGCCGCAGTTATGCAAGCCTAGAGACAAGTCAGTGATGCCCTGGTAACCACCGGTCGCTAGGGTAAAATAGGTGCTCCACAACCAGTTGGTGAGTGATTGCAGAAAGCTGCTTGCTGTTGCTAGGTGGAATGGGTTGCAAAGCGGTATACAGCACTGCACTGAAAACCTCCTTGCCTATAGTATGTATGCATGACACTGATTTCTCTGCAAATACTCACCAACTATTTGCTCAGCAGTAGTGAAACTGTGAAGAGTTTGACGCAAACCAGAAATGGAGTAAAAGTGGCATCTTTTGAAACCTGGTAGTACTGAGACTGGTAATACTGGGTCTAAATTATCCTTCAGGTTTTTACAGTATTAAAGGAAAAAGCAGACAGGAAAAAGCAGCTAGCTTCATCCTGGAACTCTGCTAGCTTTAGACTGGTCTTCCACCTGCTGCAGCAGGGAACTCTACTAGTATTAGCTTAGCTTTCTACCTGGTACAGCCTGGGCCTCTGTTGCCTCAACCTGGCCTTCCATCTACTATCACCTGTCTACTACACTTGCCGCCATACTTAGCCTGACATGCATTTCCTGATAAAAAATTCCAGTGGCTTTCTGTACATTACTGTTTGTCATTTGGCTACACACTCAGACCCATGATGCTGAGCCTCTTAGTAGCTTTTATCTGGAGCTACTACTGTATCCCATAGTAGCAGAACATTGAATTTCACTCTACTCTCCAGAGATGTCTCGTCCTACTGGATCACCAAAATTGCTGGACTTCCTACAGTTCAGCTATCTCATCTTACTCAACTGTATCCACTCATGTTACTGGATCAGCTTTTTGGTTCTCACCGTTTGCTTGTGGATACGTCCTCTGGGAAAGATAATCAACTGGATTGTTTTAATATTACTCTCAGGCGCGTATTAATCATACTCATGTTACTTATCTCTGGTAATGTTCACCCAAATCCCGGGCCTGCTTTAGCAAAGCCCACTTCAACTCATTTGCTATTCAGTGATTTTTGCGATCGCAAATCTTTGGGTTTTTTACATGTGAACATCTGTAATCTGTTAAATTCTAGGCGCTTTGATAATTTAAAAGCATTGGTACATACTTCTAACCCTGATGTCTTAGCCATCTCTGAATCCTGGCTTAAGAAAAGTAACACTGACCATGATATCTTGATACCAGGCTACAATGAATTTCAGGATAGAGCCACCAGGGGAGGTGGTGTAGCTATGTATGTATGTTAAAGACCATCTGCATTGCACAGCTCCTTCATTAACAGCCCTTAGTGAACTCCTAGCACCATTTATCGCCTCTGAATTTGTTCTTTTGGGTGATCTAAATTGGGATATGTTTATCCCCCCAGACATAGTTCAGCAGCAATTTGATGCTCTAAACCTCTCCCAAATTATAACTGAGCCTACCAGACCCAACCTCAAATCTCCCTCATCCTCCACACTGATAGATCTCATTCTCACTAACACCCCATCTAACTACAAATCTGGAGTTTCCAGCCAAATGCATGATCATTGCACTACTGCAAGTATAAGCTCAGGCTGCTCTGCTAAAAGATCGCCAGTGGTTATGACAAAGCGCTCTCTGAAGAAACTTGATATGCAGGCCTTTCTTCTAGATGTTGCGCCGGTGCCTTGGGACACAATCAATTCTATTCACTTCTTAGATGATGCCTGGTCCTATTTTAAGAATACATTCAGTCTGATTATGAAAAGATTTAGGACTAAAAATCGTTACAGCTCATGGTTCTCCCATGACCTGGCAGAGCTCATCCATAAAAAGGACAACCTTTGGTGAAAATCCCATTCCTCTCAATCTCCTGTTGACTGGCTTGCCAGAATATTTAATCTGTCACTACAGCTTTCTGTCTTTCCTTCTAACTGGAAATTGGGCATGATCTTCCCCCTCTTCAAAGGTGGCTCTGGCTCAGACCCCAACTGCTATCGACCCATTTCCATCTTACCATGCCTATCCAAAGTCCTGGAGAGGCTTGTTCATAAACAGTTAAGCCACTACCTTGTTTCAAACAATATCCTGTCTGACCTTCAATCTGGTTTTTGTGCTGGACATGGATGTATGGCTGCTATCACAAAGGTCCTTGATTATTACAGCATTAGGCAGCAAGAAGATCTGCATAGCTGCCTTCACTGATCTTGCCAAAGCCTTTGATTCAGTCAATCATAGGATCCTCTTAGGTCGGCTTTCCCTCATTGGTCTGTCCACCACCTGCTGTGACTGGTTTTCCAGCTATCTAGCTGACCATGTCCAACAGCTGAAAACAGAAAACATCTTGTCAGAACCATTAACCATCTCGAAAGGTGTTCCTCAGGGCTCCATCTTGGGACCAACCTTGTTCTCCATCTACATTAATAATGCAGCCAAAGCTGGTGGCAGTTCCCAAATCCATCTTTATGCTGATGACACGATCCTATACTCAACTGGACCTTCACTACATTCTGCAGCATCTACACTTCAACTCAGCCTCACCTGTAGAGCAGTCCTTTCACAACCTCCATCTCCACCTTAACACCAGTAAGACCAAATGCATCATCTTTGGTCGAAAAAACAAGGCCTCCAATCCCCCCAAGATTAACTGTGCCAATGGCATGGCATTAGAATATGTTAAATCTTACAAATACCTAGGCATCTGGCTGGATTCATCTCTGTCCTTCACCACACACATCAATAATCTTCATACAAAATTCAAAGCCAGACTAGCTTTCCTCTTCCACAATAAAACCTCCTTCACTCATGCTACCAAGCACGCTCTTGTCAAGATGACAATACTCCCAATTCTGGACTATGGCGACATCATCTACAAAATGGCATCAAGCACTGCTCTCAGAAAACTGGACACTCTTCATCACTCAGCCATCCGCTTTGCCACTAATGCGTCTTTCCACACTCATCACTGTGACCTCTATAAACTGGTGGGCTGGCCCTCCCCTCATACCCGGCGGCTCCATCACTGGTTTCACTTCATCTATAAGACAATCCTGGGCAAGACACCAACTTATCTGTCATCTCTTCTTCATGTAGCCCATAATAAATATTGTACAAGGTCGAGTGAATACATCAAGCTCACCATTCCTAATACCTCCACTGTTTTTGGCTGCAACTCCTTTTGCTCTGCAGCAGCAAATGACTGGAAGACTTTATAAAGCACCCTCCAACTTGCAACTTTAACATCCCTTTCTACTTTCAACCATAAAATACAACAGATCATAGTTGTACCAACTGAAAGGCACAACTTTGAAGGCAGATGCTCTTCTTTTCTGCTTTTCAGTTTTTCAAATTTCACTACCTCTTGGTAGTTAGATAGTGAATGTTTTGGCAAATTGACATCTTCCATACAAATTGCGGCTGACGGTGGTAATATGCTGACAGCAAAAACAATCACAAGGTTTTTGGTGCAGCACCATCAACTGATTTCACCCAGCGACATTCAGGAACCACTCGCCAACCATTTTGGAGCACACATTTTTCCCTAGCGACTAGAGGTTGCCAGGGAGTTGCCAACCAGTCTCTAGGCCTGTGTGACTGAGGTTATTTGCATAAAGCTGGCAGCTGTCCTCTGGGCAACTGACAGGCAGGTCATTGATAAACAGACAAAAACAGTGGGCTAACGGCTGATTCTTGGGGAACACCCATTCAATTTTTTTTAAGTAGAGATGACCTTTCTTAGACACTGCTCTCTTGTTTAGAAAAAAAAAATTAAATAAAATATTTTGATAGAAGTTTGTCACGGTTGACAGTGCCTATTTCAGATCAAGCAACACTGCCCCACAATATTACCACAAACAAACAAACAAACAAAAAAAACTGTTTGCAGTTTCTGTGGAATATTTTTGCCTAAAACCACATTATTTCAATCGTTGTTATAAACCTGACCCAAATCTTTCACTTGCTGTTCTAAATGCAAAATGTTTCTCAAGGGGAGTCATTGCAGCAGCGGCAACTGCAGCTAAGCATACACAGACAAACCTAAACTACTGAAACTCAAACTTAATCAACATAAACAAACTGAAAAGCAGTAATGTGTTGAAATTGAGCATTGAGCCTCACTTCCTTTTAAGCCTTACTGACTTTTTGTTGTGCAGTTTTCCTCACTGCAACAGTAAACCTTTCTATCTTGTACTGATGGAAGAGCTAAATCTGCTTAAAAACAAAATCCTGCAAAAGCATTTTGTATCTTTTTTCATCCTTCCTGCCCTATAACCCCATCTCACCCTATAAACTGCTCACTTCCCCTTGAACATGCAGGCAGCTGGAGGTGGTGGTAGTGATGGTGGCTGGGCTCCTTCCTGCTTTGAAGCACTCCAGTCAGCCGTGTTGCCTCTGACTGCCTCTCTCTGAGGGGCATATAATGGCTTTAAGACGCCCTAGCTTCCTCGATAATGACTGCTTCCTCTGCTCTTGTCCTGGCTGGTTGGCTGGCTGGCTGGTTGTGTGGGTGGCTAGCTGGCCACCTGACAAACTGACCAATGCTCATTTCACATCTGCAGTATTGCTACTAAACTACACTAGCTGAACCAAGTAAAGTCTTGATGAAGGTCTGTCATAAGCTGTGTATCCTGTATATTAATATGTATATATATTTTTAAAAAGTCACCCCTTGTTAATACTATGCAAAAATCAAGTAATCAAACAGCAACTAAGTAACTAATTGCTAGTGTTGCTCTTTTTTAAAACTTTGCCTCGAGCTGCTTGTGAATGCTTGTTTGCAGATTATTAAATTAGTAAATATGAACTGTTGTCTTGCTGGTTAACTGAGGGAATGAATAGTTGGTTTAATGCCCAGCTCTTTGACTGACTGGGATGGTTATAAGCTGGCTCCTTAAGTAGCTGACTTATTGGCCGAGGAATGCAGCAGGTGGTTCAAAATCTGAATGGGTTTTGCGGTTGTGTGTGTGTGTGTGTGTGTGTGTGTGTGTGTGTGTGTGTGTGTGTGTGTGTGTGTGTGTGTGTATGCGCACATTCAGTTTAGTGCGTATGGCTTTGTGCCTGAGTGCATGTTTTTTTCCCATGGTTGAAACCATTGAGCTTGTCTGCAGGCCCTCAGATTTCTTCTCTAATCTGGCATGTTTCACATTCCCAATTTCCTCTGCTGATGCGTGCCTCCTCTGCTGTTTGTTCAGTGGGAGACTGCAAAGGGGAAAGTATGACAACTGTCTGTCTTTCCAACTCTCGATCTCTCTCTGCCGAAGCTGTTCCTGTTTTCACACAGTCAGATTAGGTGAGGTATGAACTCCTGTGCATACACCACCTCCATACTATTTACATGCAGTGCAAATTTTACTGCTAATCTACTCAGCCACTATATTATTATAGTGTTCAGCAAAATAAATGAGTCGTATGTTAATATAATTTACAAGAGAAAGTATTTGCTACTATAATATATTAATGGACCAACATCAACATAAAAAAATGTGGTTTGGTTGAGGCACAACGAAAGCTGGAATCCACCCACATAACAAGTGCTCATGCGGACACGCACATACACACATACAGTATAGAGCCACTTGATCATTGGGTAAACACGGGGCAGCGGAAGCTAGGGAACACTCTATCAGCAGGTTATCTACAGTGCTGTTGACTCTACCGTCCCTTATCTGTTACATGAACTCTATACTTTCACATAAACATGCTCCAGGTGTGTGCGTTCCACATTTGGATAAACACTCGCATGCTATAAGAGTGTATATATGTATCTATGTTGCACTGTGTGTTTCAGTCTGCTTTAACGGTAGGATAGGTGTACTGTATGTATTTCTGTGTGCATGACTTTCCAAGTGGGAGGGTGTGTGTGTGTGTGTGTGTGTGTGTGTTTTGCTGAGGTCAAGAGGAAACAGCAGGACAAGTGAATGTGACACCAGCATTTTCTGATGCAACATCGCTGTGTTTATGTAACACATTTTCATATCTATTACTTTTCCTATGAAGGGGAATTACACTTACTCAGAACTGGATATGTTCGAAGTATTTAGATAATTAATGATGATGTGCTCTGGAGTGATACAACAGCTTATATCTTTTTAAAAACGATCTTTAAATAGAACTTTTCTCTCTCTCTGTCCTGTTCAGACAGGATTTAGTATTTGCGCAGACAGCTGTTCTCTCCAATGAAGAACAGCAACCCATCCTGGTTAGACCGTATAAAAGCAGGATATAGCTTGCGCGTCTCAAAAGTGAGGAGCACCATGGAAGCCAAATACTTCCTGAATGGCAGTGAAACTTGTGACACAAACCAGAAACTGAGAACTCTTGCCTTCAAAATAAAAGTTATGCCTTTCCACTGCAACCAGTATGTTTTAATTTGAAGGTAAAGGATCACTGTTTCTGGTTTGCTTTG
This sequence comes from Cichlasoma orientale, assembly GCA_034780415.1. Taxonomy (NCBI): domain Eukaryota; kingdom Metazoa; phylum Chordata; class Actinopteri; order Cichliformes; family Cichlidae; genus Cichlasoma; species Cichlasoma orientale. The sequence continues at coordinate 93,845 of JAVDPK010001072.1, read as the reverse complement.
CACTTTTCACAGGTTCACTGCAGCTTGGTGATTAGCTGGCAAGTATTTGGAGATAGGTCACATCTTCTATACAAACTCATTGCCCAAAGCAATCACAAAGAGGTTTATTGAGCAGCACCTCTTTGCAACCAATTTCAACAAGCGACTGCCATGAACCACTGGGCAACCAGTCAGGGGGATACACATTTTTACTCAGCGACCTGAGGCTAACAGGGCATCGTTCAGTAGATATGGGGCTACTGTATGATTTCATTTTTGCTGATAAAAAAATGTCAACATTTTGTTCTTTTGTTGTTTTAATTTTTAAATTTAGTTTTGATTTCATATTTAAAAATAGGGCATTAACATTTCCATCACAGATGTTGACAAAATGAATAATACTATGAACTGAATGAATATTAACTGCCAAGATCAATAGTGTCGAGTCAAATATGAATAAAAAATAATAAGATTCAGCATGGTATTGGGTCTTTTTTTGTAATGCTGAGGTAAGCCAAGCCGCAGCTTAGCTGTAGCCTTTTATTTACTACTCAGATGTGTGAGTGATAACATTTCCTTTAAAACTACCTGACAGCATGAAGAACTTTCTGATTTCAGCGTGGGTGAAGTATTCTCACTGTTCTTTTTCAGAAAACCAGTCCAAGCTGTTTCCAGAAAAACACATCCTAGTAAAACATTCTGCAAAATAACCTTAAGTCTAATATCTGGTTTGTAGCCATGTTCTGCTCACCAGCTGCCCAGTTTGCTTAGCGATATACCAGGAAATGATGACATGCAGTTCTTTCAAGGATATCCCAAAGTGAACCCCGATGAACTAGAATTTATCAGATTTGCTCAAAGTACTGTCAACCTTTGCTAGGACAGATTATCAGCATGAGTTTGCCATGTTATAGGATAAGGACCTGGGTCAGACCTTTTTTTTTTGCTTTCTAATAAATGCAATCAACAGCCTACACATTCTGTACCATATTTCTCACTCTGGTCACTAAATTGGAAGACAAGAATTCACTATTTCTGGCCATATTCCATGTGGATAAATCATGCCAGCTTGATCAAAATTCAAAAAATACAAGACAGTCTCCTTTCTGTTTGTTAAACCCGGCAGTGCCCTCTTCTTTTTCATTCACCTCTCTTGTTGTGTCCTCTCCCTTGCTAACCCTCCTCTTTTTCTGTCCCATCCTCCATGCTAAATGAAAACCAGACGTTCAGCAGACCTAATCAAGATGTCCTCAGCTGAATGAGCCTTATTATGGGATGGGTAAACAGAGAGATCCGATGCTGCTGGGGGATAAAGTCCCGGGATAAACCAGGGTTGATTGAGAGCAATGATACTGACATTGGACAGTGAACACTTGTCAGTTACAACTAGCGTTTGCTGATGTTTAAGGAGGAGACGAAGATCTTCTCAGGACTAGACTAAGAATTAATTTATTCATGTGATAATAAACGGTTTTGTTGGTTTCATCGTCGGCTCAGTGTGGTCAAATCATTGCATTATATAGCTTGAAATGCGAGTCTGTGAGTGTGTTATTACTCTGTTGAACTCTCTTTGGGATTTCTAGAGTGGTTTGTGGAGGGCCACAGTTTCCTGTTGATTGCTGATTTGAGTGGCCCTGCTGTAAACGCTAGACTGTGCTTGTGTTGTCCTTAATGACAGGAGGCCACTCAGACTAACCTGTACATAAAGCTTGGCAGTAAAAATCTGCATGTGGAGGCTGCCGAGTGTGAACTGCGATCTGGGTTTTCTTGCAGAAATCCTAAACACCCACAGAAAGAGTCCGTTTCTAAAATGTCTTTGTCTGAAGATGAAATGGTTTGTGTCAGAAAAACAAATAAGGTTCAGTGCATGAGTCAGCAAACAAATTTCCCCTAATGGTAACATGATATAGAGTGTCTGCTATGCTGCAATCACTGCTTCAGATTCTAGGAACGGGACAAAAAGTCTCTTCATTAAAGATTTTCCCTTTAGTATCTACTCAATTTTTGCTTGTTTAATAATGGAAAACATACTGAGTCAACACAATCTTAAGGCTGTTTGTGAAATAGTTGCAACATATTATCCATAGATTCATATTCATGGACACAACTCTTTCATTTTTATATACACAAACAAAGAAACATCATGGAGGACCGGAGGTCCTGAAATCCCGATTTACTTTCACTTTTATTGACCAGTTTAGGAAAACTAACTAAGTAAACTACTACATGTTATACAAGCTAATTTTTTTCCAGGATAATGAGTTTTTCAGAGAATACAAAACTGAAACCAAACATCCAATTAATTTATATTAGTTTTACAGCCACACACAATCACAATACTTACAAAAATGATGATTTGTATCCATGCATTGTACACAAATGAATACATTTTATAAATATCTAACCAACTATGATTTTACTGACAACATAGCATTTCGTCTAGGCAGCGTCTACAGACTGTACATTGCCTTCTGTTCTGTGCATGCAGCACAGTCGGTGCGGCGGGGTTGAGGATCGAGTGTATGCATGGGTCCTCTTTATCACCATTTCAGTGATAAACCAGCTCAAGAGTTTAGAGATTCAACAGCTTTGCTGCCTGTTTCGATTTCTTCTACTCCTATACTAGTTTTTTTTTCCTGAGTGGCAACACCTAGCTTTCAGGAAAAGACTGCAGCAAGTATAGATGGCATAAATGGTGATAAGGCTGTGGTGATGTCACACATGGCGTGTAATACCACCAAAGGGGCCTTTGACTGTCATTGAGCTGTCATTGTGCACTTATCCAATTCAGGGTTGGGCGGTTGGGTGAGATGGGGGCAGCTGGAGCCTATCCCAGCTGTCACAGAGCAGAGGTGTGTTACTCTATCAGCCCAACTCAGCTCACTAACAATTACATTTTTTATAAAAATGATGTTACCCATTGTGGCCCCTCTGTTGACTGCAGCTTAGCTGGTAGTCAAACAGAAAACCCTTATCATAGGTAAACACTAAGTGGCCACTTAGCTATCCGGCTACAGAGCTAGGCAGAGAGATAAACATCTCTGCATCGCCATGCAGAGCTGCGTTCAAATTGAATTTCCGCTTCACGATTTGGAGTCTTGTTTATGTCCAAAAGCATCTGGAATATTAACATGACCTTGAAGGAATTTCCTGACATGCTTCATGCAGTGACCACATGCACATTTTGGTGCCATACTAGTGTGAGCATGTGCATGTGCAGCCATGCCACAGTGTGTGAATGTGTGTTTTTCATTGTGTGTGCTCATATTTGTGAATATGTTCCTGTTTTGTATACCGTGTGTGTGCTTATTTGTGCTGATGCTCTTCTATTTTTTTTTTTTTTACATCTTTCCTACTGTTAGTAAATCTCATAAGTTTACCAAAACCAACACTGTACTGGTCTGTCCTTGTCCATGTCTGTGATCTCAAAGCCATTTGTTTGTACTACAGCAAAAATAATAAATAAAAATCAGAAAATCGAGCAAAAGGGGGAGAAAATAAAGGTCACAGATACACAATTCTGATTTAAAAAGGTTTAGCAAACAAGCTGCACACACTAGATTTCAGCCAACGTCACTTAAACTGGGGGAACTATTTTTAGGTGCTGATCAATAAACATTTTGTGTGCTCGTGAGCGTTTATGCCACCAAAATGATGCATGTGGGTTTGAGTCACAGCAATTTACAGTGCTCATATTGACTAAAATAAAAGAGTGTGTGTCCTGGTGCAACTGTGTGGCTCATTGATGTGTTTTTAATAGTTTGTGGACAACAATGGAGGTCTGTGGCACAGAGAGAAAAGCTGGCTTTTGGCTGACAAAACTCAAGGGGATCAATTAATTGCAGGTATTGATGTTTTCTTGGGTTTTGTTGACAAGAAGACAAAAATAAAGCAGTGCCAGTCGTGTCTTCAATGTAAAACCTTTTTATTTGATTTTTTTCCCCAGTAGCTGTGCTTGTGTTGCTATGGCATTAAGAATGAGTAACATTAGCTATAGCAGGTATTTAAACTCACAATTTAAAGACGCGTAACTCAGCTTTTCTTTACATTTTACACGGAACCATTTTAGGCATGCTTGTTTCCACACAAAACCTTACAATGAACCTAACACCAGACTGGAGGGAGAGATGCTGTAAAAAGATCTAAAAACAAACTCCCTGCATGCTTATTTCGCTCTTGTTTTCCTGCAGCACACCAGTTTTTCATTTTGGGGAGTGATGGAGAGATGGAGCGAGGAGAGGAAGGCAGGATAGAGTGCGTAGCGCTGACAGTATTTATAGCCTAGTGTTCTGACCAAAATTATCAGTGTACCACAAAATAACTTCCTCTGGCCTCACCGCTAAATAACAGGAAGCCTTCATTTGTGTGTATTTATTAATTTTAACGCACACACATGCGCTGACAAGGACACACACACACACACACACACTCACGCAGTTGCTGAAAAGTACTCACGTGAAAACACATGTACGCACACATATGTAGTGAGGATTTGCTGTCTTTATAAATAGAGCAGCTCCTGGAGTTCTGCAGAATCGGCTGTGTAAACTTCCTCCACTTTCTGCAGTTGCTTTTTCTTTGTACTCGCAAACTCACTCTCTCACTCTGTCCTTCACTGTCTCACAGAGGTGGACACAACTAAGTGTGACCACATGAAAGTGCACACAAACATGGACACACTCCCAAAAGTCTGGCTTCCATTTGAGAGCCCTTCAGTGGAGTTTGGGGTCAAAGGCGAGAATGTGTTAATGGGTGACATGGGGGGTCTTTTCTGCTCGAATGACCATCACTGCCACACACGCACACACACACACACAAAGGAAAAAACGAAAAAAAAAAATCTATATTTATAAAAAAAATTACTTAATCTGTCTTACCTTTCCACTGTCACCTCTGTCTTTTCCTGTCCCCTCTCTGCGTTGTGCCTTGGGGTCTGTAAATCACAGGTTGGCTGTTTCAGCACAGCACAAAATGCAATTGCAGACGCTGCACATGGTAGACGTGTTATTGAGCTTGTGCACGTGTGCAGTGCTGCAAGTGTACATGTGATAACGTATGATAATGCATTTGTGGTATGCGAGCAATACTTGGATTCGGGTTCCATCACAGCATAATCAATGGAATCTGAAAATTTGCATTTCTGTTTCATACTGTGTATGTGGAAGGGTCTGTTTTCAGCTATCTGGTGGTCATACAATTCAAGGCTGATAGAAGTCATGCATTTATCAGCTATTTCTTGGACCTCTAGTAACTAAAGTGTAGTTACTTGTGGGATTCGAGGGGTGGAGGGTGGGGAGGAAGCCTATCCCGACTGCCAGAGGGCGAGAGGAGGGGGACGCTCTAAACAAGCTGACCGTACATCTTCGCACGTTTCACCCCACCAATGAGACCCATTGTACTGTTTGAGAAACACTGGCTTAGGGAACAACCAGAATACTTTATATGGGTGTGACTGGCAAGCTGTGCTTCCTCCAACATGAGCTGGAATGGATTATCCAGGCTATTATTCTGGTGTTCAGAAGAATCCAGCGCCACATCAAGCTTTCTGTAGATGCAGTTCATTTGATTTGATTCACCTAAGCTCATCATTCTAATTCAAACTTCAAATTCAACTCAGCTGAAAGTTGAATATTAGCAAGAAGTCATGTGACAGGAGTAATGACTTCTAATTCAGTCATGACCAAGACGTCAGCGTTTGTGGATTCAGATTTTTACTGTTCACTGTGTTAAACCAAGTTCCACCATGGCAGCATAAGGGCTGGTTTATATTGTATTTGTTTACATCAACACTTTTTTTTTTTTTTTTGCTGTGTTGGAGTGGAAGTACTGACAACTACCACTGGATTACTTTGATATTGAAAAAATCTTTAAAATTGAAGGATTCTAAGACAAGTTTGGAAGCTCTCTAATCCAGCTATGTTTGCCATTAAATGTGCATACTGAGTAGCTTTTAGTTGGTGGGTATATAAGTCTCTAATCCCAAAGTTATAATTGCTAGATCCTGATACACACTTCTTTTCCTGATCCTCGTTATTTGTTTGTTCAATAGACTAAAGGGGGGAGGAGTGGGGAGGCTTCAGAACTTAGAATTGTCTGGTTTTTAAAGAATGTCTGCAACAGAATATAATCAAGGCTTGAGACAGCTGGTTAATTTTTCAGGTAGGTAAATTATTTTTCAAGCCTGTTTTCTGCGTAAAAAAGCCAGCCTGCCATTTGTTATCACATAGAAACATTGATGCACATTGCATGAGCTGGCAGTTCCCCAGATCTACTGTCATTCTGGCATTAAAAAATCTAGGTGGTGATGGCCAAAATGATTTCAACAGGAGTCTTTTACATACACTCTACAGTTTAGCTGTAAGATGGCTCACAGGCTGGGCAGACCTAACAAAGCGATCGCTAATATTTAGTGTTTAATCTTTTTTAGTGCTATTCCTGCACCAGACTTGTTCCCTTTGCAGTTATTGTCATAGACATATGTGCGTAGACGCCGTCGCCACCATATTGGATGTGGCAAAAATAACCAACGGTCAATGGTTGTTAAAACCGTTTTACAGTCAAAACTGGATCACATGGCCTTACCTTTTACAGGTAAGAGTGAACAATTATTTTTGATCGTATTTGGCCATTGCAACATTTCGAAAATATAATTTGCAGACGTTCCAGTAATACTATGTAGTCCCACGGTGCAGCCTCCCAAACTAACTATAATGATTCAGATAAAGCCTGATTGATCTTCCAGACCTTCTGTTTGCTCGCTGTCTGCTCATCAGTCTATTTTTTCATTTGTGCTTCGTGTCCCCCTTGTTTTTGTATAATATTAATAATACACTGGGGATATACTGGGGTTAGGTTAATTGGTCACTCTATATTGCCCATAGGTGTGAATGTGAGTGTGAATGGTTGTCTGTGTCTCTGTGTTGGCCCCGCGACAGGCTGGCGACCTGTATGGGGTGTACCCTGCGTCTCGCCCTATGCCAGCTGGGATAGGCAACAGAATTCATTTGGGTATGTGACTATAGCACCTACTCAAATGATTAATTGCCACCTTGCTATGTAATGTTGCTATGAGAACTGCCTTTGCTAAGCTATAAAGATCTGGTTTTACTTCTAGAGCAGGGCTTCCAGAGCACAACGACATGCTTTAGTAATGCTTCTCTCAGCATTTTGCATTTGGTGACAGAAGCTTTTAAAGTGACCATCCATTTCAGACCGAATGAACCATCACCTACATTGTTTTGTCATGAAAGTATTGTGCAAAGAAGAAAGCCCATTCAGCTAGTGTAAGAGCCACTGGATTTGCCTGCATCCTTGTAAGTGCATCTGTTTCCTCACCCAGGTGAGCGCATTATCTGCGTGTTTAAGTGTGTGTGTGTATGTTTGTGAAAGAGGAGTTGACTGAGGTTGCGTAATCACCATGTGCCTGGGTGCCTGGAGCCGGCAGCTCGTTAACCTGCCTTCCTTCCTGCTGTCACCTCAAACTAAATAAACACAGAGGCTATCTGCCATGCGCGCGCGCGCACACACACACACACACACACACACACACACACACACACACACACACACACACACACACACA
>JAVDPK010001072.1:48160-60992 GCA_034780415.1 Cichlasoma orientale | reverse complement strand
TTAATTGTCAAGCCAGGGTACAATGTTCAATAAAGTCTTTTAAATTGTAGTTCTGCATTTGTTTTTTTCTTTGAAAAGCAAGACAAGTACAAGTAAAAGCAAAGTTAGGCACCCTACTGAAAGTTAAGGGTCCGACATGAAGTAGAGGTGTGTGTTATGGAGCCACAAAGACCGTGTGCCTTTGTGCCAAACGGAAATGGCCATCTGCATTAAAGGGCAGCCCACCTTTAATTACAGCTGCTGTCAACACCATTTGGCAAGAGTGCGCGACAACTGTGATCGTTCTGACTGGAAAAGCATGCTACTGTATAATAGCTTCCTTTGGCAAAGTCCTAAAAATGTCATGCAAGCCACAAAAATAGATTTCAAGAATAAAAAAGAGATTATTCGACGTATGCAGCTATGCAGCATAATGAGCTGAAGTTAATGAAGACACTCTGTGTGTGTGTGTGTGTGGGGGGGGGGGGGCCTAAATGTAGTGCACACCAACATAATGTGAGATAGGTGAGGTGGTTAATACTGTGCTTTAGTACATCCTTTAAGGGGTTTGCTTCTTCCTAAAAAGGTTGTGCAAGTGGCAGGTTGGTTCGACAAAGGCTGACTGCATACATGCACAACGACACCTTTGCTGTGCCTTCTCTTCCCCTCTTTGCTCCCTATCACTTGCCCCCCCCCTCCCCCACCCCAATGGAAACATTATTTTCTGGCCAGTTTGTCTTTAGGTTAGCTTACTTGTTTTAAGTTATTCACTCTTGGCTTTTTGCCCCTAAATATTTCTTTGCCTTTTTTTTTTTTTTTTTTTTTTGCTTTTTGTGCAAAGAACAAGTAGACCAGTTTAGTAATCAACATGCGGTATAGGCCAAGTTCTAGAGAGGATTACTGCAACTGTCCCTGAGAAGGTTGAGTGTACTTTACTTTTTTTTTTTAAACACATTTCTCTACTACAAATCGACTTCTAGTACAGTGGGTATCCATTAGACTAGAGCATGCAAGTCATGACATGCAGTATGTCAAAGGTGACCGGTGAACAGCGTTCAAAATATTTTAGAATGTCTAGGCTTCACCACCTCGTAATAGAAAACACACTGTAAAGTGATTATCTCAACTGCTTATGCACAATACGGAGTGAGAATTAAGGGAAATTACTATTATTTTAAAGTCTAGAAAGGTTTGTTTTTACAGCTCCACTGTGGACATAAAAACTCAAAGGAGATAAAATGCCAGCAATACCAAGGTAGCATCTTTTAGGCGTAAGAGAAAAGGGGGAAACGCTAAAAGATGGTGGCCATTATAACCTCGGAGAGAGTGAGTAGTTTAAGTGTTAGTTACACTCTTGCAATGGCCTGTCGTGAACCCACGCCATAGATAATCACTTGTTTTCACGTTTAACACTGGGCTGTGCTTTTGGGGGTGGGGGGGCTGGGGGGGGGGGGGGGTGGGAGGGGGGGGTGGAGGAAGGGATAAGTATAGATATTTATCTCCATCAGTAATTTCTATGTGTTCTGTGGATCAGCAACCAGCTTCTGTTTAGTAAGAATTACAAAATTAGCTGAGAAATATTGAGCAGCAGAGAGGTACAACGACTTTGTGCCTACAGCCATCTTCACGAAACACAAACACCAGTCCCACAAGCTCGTCTCTTGTTCTTTTCTCACTCTTACAAAGAAGAACAAAAACATCTCGGAGGGCCTGTTAGCTATTCCTACTACCCATCTTTCTCTCATATAAGGCCCATTTTTGATCATCCACCGTATTAAACATCTTTGTACCTTTGTTTTACATAAGTCATCTTCCAGCAGTTTAATGGGATAGTTTAATGGGTTGGTGTTGGATTGACCTATCCATCAAGAGCAAACAAGTATGGTGTGGTCCAGTTCACTTTTTAGCAAGGCCACCGCCACACAGTTTGGTCCAGTATCATGACCCCTGCTGCTGCTTCTCTAGAGTGCCAGCTTTTGCTTCTGTGGCTCCATTTTTACACGCGGGGACACTCATGACGCCCTGTGAGTTCTTGCAGCGGCAGCCAGGCCTGCTAATATTGTCATAACATTTCTGCCCCAGTTTGGCCAGACCCATCGCTGGTAGATAGCAGACCAGGCAAGGCAGGACAAAAGAAAGGGCAGCCATGAAGGACCAGCGTGCACAGCAGTTGGCCTGCGAGCACGAGCAGGGCTTGTCGGCGCAGGAGCCCTCGTCATCCTCGTCTTCGGTGCAGTGGTAGAAGATCCCTTTGACCAGGCACATGCAGGTGGCGGTATCTACCATGCTCTGAGCAGAGCACAGGCACTCCTGGTTGCAGACCCAGCAAGAAGGAAGGGTTCGGGGAAGTGTGCACTCTGTGCATCGGCACTTCCCGCAGTGCTCGCAAAGAAGGAGATGCTTCTTTTCGGTCGGAGAGGAAGGAATCACTGCCAACCCTTGCTGACCTCCAGCGGAGCATACACCTCCTGCAGGCATCTTTGCAGATTTGAGATCAAGGGATTTAGAGGAGGAGGAGCAGGACGAAGCAGAGGAAGAAGATGTAAGGACCTTAGATTCAGAGGAACTGAAGCAGCCTGGAGTTCGGGTAGTGATTGTATTGACAGGGCCCTGGTGAGGGTGCAACTTTATGTGGTGGTCCACCGTTGGAGTGGGTGCAGCGTGTTCCAGCAGCCTCTGGTCAGATGAGGTACTGCTGCTGCTGCTGATAGAGCTGGGCCTTCCACTGAAGGAGATCCAAGGGTGGGTGGTGGTGTCCTGATGAAGGTGGGGCTCGCACCTGCTCTGCTGGGGAGGCTGATGTTGGTGATTGTGATGATGGTTGTGGTTTGCCCCAAGGAAGGCTTCTTGATTCTGACCTAGCCAGGTGATTCTTCGGTTCAAAGATTTCTGGCTCGGAGGCTGCTGAGAAACAGCGGCGGGGCTGTCGATGTAGTCGTTCTCCACGTGTGATGACTTTATCTGGTCGATGGGGTAAATGGCGACAGGGTGCTGAAGACGACCGTAGGGCACACGACTGTCCAGCAGGGGCTGCGATATGAGGGAGGAGGACACTCCGGGGATGTGGTGGGGAACCCTGGACTCCATGTGTAGGCTGGTGCCTCGACTTCTCTCTAAAGCAGCATTTAGCAGTACTGCAGAAACAGATACAAAAAGAGACTGTTAAGGTCAGCTGTGGCAGCTGAGCTCATCTAAAAACATGAAAAAAAAATATAGCACTCTATTTACTTCATAAAAACTTATTAAATTACAAAATTTTCAGGTTTAAAGAGTATGTATCCCCACATGACATAATTTTCTGTGAAACTGTAATAAACTGGAGGACCAGGAATGGCTAGCTGTCAACTCGACACCTCTAACAGCACGGAAACCTGACATCTGATATTAGTAGTTTACTTCACTGAAGGCAATTATTGAATCTTTAAAACCAACATATTTAAGACTCTCCACAGAAATCTTTTTTTCCAGGCTGGATTTTTGCAGTTATTTGAATGTAGAGTTTCCAAACCATGGTGATTTTTAGACTGAATACCAACAGGGTATTCAGTCTAAGTCTCCTCCATTCTAGCTTTGACATTAGAACAATAGAAGTTGGGCACTCACTGCCTCCTCTCCAAAGAGCAGGGAGCACCAGAGAGCAGGGTTTGCATGCAAAAGACTCAAAGATGCAAAACAAGGCAGAGCAAAGTAATAAGAAGGCTGCCAGAAAAGGGACTTCAACAGTGACTAAATGAATGCAAGAGGCAAAGGAAATTAGGTCTTTGTACAGAATCCCAGCTATTTCATGTAATACAAGCTGACCTAATATTGTATTTTTACATTTTATCTGCCCATATGCAACCTGCAACACACGTTTGAATTAGAGCTCAGGCCGAGGCTTGGATTTGTGAATGGGGCTGATTTTATGAACTGCAGTTTTTTTTGTGAATGAGGTGCTGGCTGCACTCGGTGCTGCAAGCATGAATCGAGACGCTCCAGTTATGGGGAGACTGAAAGAAATCGGTTTCATCTGTTTCATCAATGAGTGCTCGGCAGATTTATTTTAGAGAAAACAAAAAAGATTATTGGTGACAAGCAGCTCAGCACAGAAATATTTCCACCGACCTACATCTACAGCATCCATTTGCGTATAGCAAAATATACCAGGAAGAAAAAAAAAAAAACAGTATTCAGACCACAAAAATCATTTTCGTTTTTTTATTATATAATTCAGGATATCAAAACGATCTAAATGTTCGTGTTGTGATTTATTAGGCTCCCGCACATTAACCTGCTGATTAATGAACGATTTCTTTCCCCCGTAAATCAGTCAGCGGTCGACACAGCTCCTGTTATTCTCCTTTTCCTCAGATTTTCAGAAACCCGGTTGAGAAACCTGTTGCGACATTGCTGGCATCGACACAAGCGCTTGTGATCGTCAAATCTAGACTATTATAAGCTCCAAGCCGGAACTATGCGTGTGCAAGTGCGAATGTGTGCGTTTGTGTCTCTGTGTGTGCGCGTCCCTCCCTTCATGTGAATGACTGAGTCATAAAAAACCGGAGGCGGCCGCTCGACATACTCAAATAGCATGTTTATATAGGCGTTATAAGCACGTATTTAGCACATAACCAGCAATATCTGTAAAATGTCGAAAACAACATAACGTTAGTAAAGGAAATGGTACATTGCGTGCCACCAGACAGAGGGATGTCGGGTCGTTTTAATAGGCGGCAGTTCGGTGCGTAGTTGTACGTGTAAAGCTGGACATTATACGTTCGTGGCAATCAAAAAACGGATTGTAGAAAATTAACAGATTTATAGGCAGTTAGTGGAATAAAATGAAGAAACTAGTGGCATAAACACCTGACACCATCGATGGTGTGCCTGCCAGGCAGTCGCTGCAGAGCGAGAAGGACACACGCAACCGAACCGCCCGAGAGATAAATGTTCCTACAGATTTTGGATAGGAGACGGAAAATTAGGCAAAGACTGAAATTTGCGTCTGCTTCGCCGCTTTTTATCGCGTCTTAAAATAAATAAGTAAATAAATAAAAAAGAAAATAATAAAAAGAAAACCCTACATAGCGATGCGACAGTTGTTGAAATGCGTATTTGCTGTCAAAAAAAAAAAGGAAAAAAAAAGAAAAAAGGGGAAAAACAGCGGCCGTTCGGACAAGACGTACCTTAACCTTGCTTTTGGTTCCAAATCGGTGGTTAAATATTGACCTAACCTGCAAACACTCGGAAACAGCTTGTTGCAAAATAGAGTTTGCAGGAGCGTTTTCGTGCACGCGATCGAGTGGACTGAGAGGACCAGTCAAGTGAAGGCAACACAGGCACTGAGCAGTTGCTTTGTACAGTGACACACTTACTAGTTACAAACATTTAGCGAGGAAAAAAGAAAAAAACAAACAAACACACGAGAGGTGATCACTTACTGTTGTTTCAGGATACAATTCTCATCTCTTCGTTGCGCACGACGTTTACGCACAGGCTTTAGTCCAAGGCAGCGAGTAGCTCCACGAATATTGGATAAAGATAAGTCCAAACTTTAGCGGATAATATGAACAAGGTAGGCGGACAGCGAACTGGTCCCCCGCACTATTCTCCACTCGCTGGTGCATAAAAGGCGACTGCGGTTGTGGACGCAGAGCTTTGGATATGATGTTGCAACCACCGAGGGGGAGGGAAGTGAGTTTTTATGAATGGGAGGGTAGAGGAAAGGAAAGGGACGGCACTGCGCAGATGCCTCAGTTTTTTTCTCTGTTTTTTTGTGAATGGCAGGGCAGAGCGACTGGGGAGGGCTGAAATGCGGAGGTTACATTTTTATGAATGGGGAGGACTCCGAATAGCATTGCGCAGGCGCCATACCTACATTTTTATGAATGGGAAGAAATGGCGAATGAGGCGTGTGTGTAAAAAAGGAGGGGGGCGAGGAAATGAGAAGGAGGTGGGTTTTTTTTTTTTTTTGGTCACAAGGGCAATGTCAGGCCTGATTTACATAGAGTCGGGTATGATGCCCTCTTTTTAACCTGCTAGTTTATTTATATACGAAGCCAGCGGGGCTACATGCTATTATGATTATAATATGTAACAGATAGACGGCAAAGCGAGATGTGAGTGTGCTAAATCTGCATTTATTTTTTCATTGCTGGCAGATCTGATCTCTGATATTGATTCTGATGAATGGATGACGAAGTGTGCCTAATGGAAAACATGCAGATCCAGTCATAGAAGAACAATACAGCCTAGAATCAGCGAGAATATAAACCTTGATCGTTTAATAAATATAGTGGAAGTCTGAGCCTTTTTTCCACCTCATTTAGTGGATTCTCAACGAGGATATCAAGATACCGGAGGTCACATGCCTCTGCTCGATTAGACTTAATAATAGCCGCTCCCCTTGTGTTCCTGCTCCAACTAAAGACATTTATTGCGAACAAGGACGTGCCCTTCCTTCCTCGGCAACAATGTGAGGTATGACTACAGCCTCTATGGCAATGTAAAAAAAAAAAAAAAAAAAAAAGCAGGAGAAGATGAGGAGGAGAAGGAGGAGGGGTGGGAGAACGGTGGGGGGTTTAACGCCTACTCTGAAACACAAACCAGCATGAGGGCAGGCAGGATTCACAAAAGGACAGGATGTTGTTGATTTGTACCGAAACCACACGGAGGAAATGAGTGCGAATTTCCTTTCTCACTGACATCCCTCTGTGTGTGTGTGTGTGTGTGTGTGTGTGTGTGTGTGTGCGCGTGCGCGTGTGTTCCCTGCAACCTCCCCACCACCATCCTACCTCCCCTCCCTCAGCTTGGGGCTTTTAACCAGTCAAAGGTTAACAGTTGCCCCATTATCCATTTGCACCCATCACCATGGAAACCACTACATCTCCAAATTGGGATTATTGTTTTGAAGAGAAAGAGGGAAGAAAAAAAAATAAGAAAGAAAGGGAATGAAGTAAGCATTGCATTTTTGAATTTGTGTTTGGGTGGACTGGCATGTTACTGTGAAATGTCAACAAAACGTACCGAAAAGAACTGAATTTAATCAAAAATATAATTTCACACGTTCAGGTATGACAGTAGAAAACATAAAAAAGATAAACACATTTGCACAGAACACCTTCTTAGTTAATTTATTTTGCATAAATAAATAAGTTTAATTGAACTTTCACAGTGTTCCATCTCTCATTGTTCTGCTGTATTCCTGTGTCTGTAATATTTATAGGCCTTTAGAAATTTAAAGTGTGTCTAGGAAGGAACAATTTCAGGAGATTAACAAACTTGGACCACGATTTTTGTAGTTTTGTTTTTCCGTCCACCACCACAGTGGATTTTAAATCAAACCATCAAGATGAAATTGAAGTGCAGACTTCAATCACATCTGTGTATAAAAAGGCTGTTAAATCCCTTGAATTGAAGTTGAAAGTCTGCATTTCATTCACATCTTGATTTAAAATCCACTGTTATTGTGTACAAAATTACTTATGTACCTAACCATATAAATGAGTCCATAAATCCATGAATTTCCGCCTTATTGTGGTGAAGGGGTTTGCAAGCCCATGTGATCCCAGGAGTTATGCTGTTGGGAGCATTTTACCTCTGGTAGGGTTTCCCAAGGCAAACTGGTCCTAGGTGAGAGGCTAGTCTAAGTGCTATTCACAAGACCCCGATGAAGAAGAAAACAATGGTCCTCTTTACCTCTCTGAGAACAAGGTTATTGGGACCACACTCTGGATCCATATCCGGGGGAGGGGCTTATCCCATGTGGTGTAGCCGAAAATGCTCAGGGACTTCAACACTTCTGCGGGACATGAAAAGGGCATGATTGGCCTTCACAATCTGAATCTGGCTGGTATTATGTTAATGGACCTCTGCTGGTCACAGATTATGCACAATGAGCATAAAGGTGTTCATAAGTGCACTTGGCACCAAGAGCTGAACAGTCACCTTGGTACTGGGTGATGAGGGAGAATGGCATACAGGCCAGGCATGTTAGTGAAAGTGTGCTGGGACTGCCTGGCAGAGTCTCCGGAATCTTCAGTTCCCAATTCAGGCATAATTTTGACAGCGAGGGAAGGGGCTTGGCTGGCTTTTGGAACTTTGGATGAGTGTAGATGTGACAATAGCTGAAGTAAAAACTTGTGTGTGATGGGACTTTACTGAGACTATGGAGCAAGACTTCTGGTTGGTGTCAAGGTGATTCGCTTGGAGTCCCACAAGGCTCTGGATGTTGTGTAGTTGTCCTGTTTGTAGAGCAGTCGACCAGCTCTTTAATCTCTGAAGGATATTCAAGGGTGCATGGGAGTTTGGCATGTGTATTGTGGACTTTGAAAATTCATTTGTGTTGTGTGGGCAGTGGTTTGGAAGCTGGAGGAGGTGGCTGAAGAGAGGGAGGTCTAGGCATCTCTCTCTAGAGTGCTCCCTCCTCTGACCCAGACCTGAACAAGTGCTAGAAATTAAATGGATGGATCACGACAATGTACTGGATTGTTAGTTTGCAGGGATATTTTCAGTGTAAATCTATCTTAAAGAAGTATTGTGAAAGAATGGAGGCATAAAACATTAGCAAATGGCGACCTCTCTTTTCTTTTGCTCACATTTCTGTGCCCTTCCTTCTGTCTCTATCTTGCACACACAGATGTGCCGAGATGCACAAAGACACACACTGTGGATTCTTGCAGATTTCTGTCTGCAGCTGTGTGGTTTCCAGGCATGGCCCACATGAAGTGCTCGTTGAATTGTAGATTTCTCATCGGTGTGATCATCCAGGCATACGTGCACAGAAGGAAAGGCCCGGATTTCTCTCCAGAGTCTTCCCTCCCTGCTTTTCTTCCTGCCACATCTGCTGGCTACTGCTGTGAGTTTGAGATTATAATGGACAGCCCCATCTGCTTCACGAGCAGTTTGACATACTTAATGTTAAAAGTATTTTCTATCGTGCCATTTAGAAAACTTAGAAAAGTCTTCATTATTTGTAATGTAAAATACTTCTATTTATTTATGTAAATATTGTGTGGACTGTTATTCTCAGCTCTGTTTTAGATGCGCTCCGATCGCCAGATGTCTCAGTCTAAATCAAATTACAGCATCAGTACCCCTTTGGCTTATCACTTAGGTCTGTCTGTGTTTGTTTTTCACTAATCTGTTCCTGTTTGTCTGCCTAATATTTCCTGAATCTGTCTGTCTTTGTGAGTCTTAGCATGTTAACAGTGTTAGGTGACAGTCCTTCAATGCAAATCACAGTGACAGCTCTACAGAGTACTCACAGCTTAAATCTAAAGCTTCCTCTCACAGGTGGGCCACCATTTATTTCCCCCTGCCCGCCCCTCCCCAGGTTCACATTTCAAAATCTCTCACCAATAAACACCAGTTGCGTGGAGCTCAGGTAGCGCACAAACCAAAGCGTTTAAATGCCTTTCGCACCAGGTCACCGCGTCTGTGTGCTCACAGCTTTCCTGGGAAAATAATCATCATTTGAAAATAGATTTATAGATTTAGTTATATGCATTTAAGAAATGTTAATTAACCGTTCACAGTTAACTGTGAACATTAAGTATGTTAAAATGTACCCATCAGATGTTTGAAGTAGATTACACAATACCTGCAAGAAAAAGGCTGAATTTTAAAATGAAATAGAAATGTCAATAAAAGCTGCAGCTCCACATAAATCCCCAGCTCACTTTAGAGTTCTGTCACTTAGTTGGCAAGTTTCCTCTGTCTACTTCCTGTAAATATTTGAGTTGTTAAGGAGCACTCAGCAGTTCAATTCAACCTCCTGGTTGTAAGCAGGGGGGGCCTCTGGTGCATTCAGAAAGGTGACTATTTCCTACATATCACAGCAACTCTGCAGCTCATTATGGTATTGTGCCTGGTTGTGGAGCAGAATGTTTGTTAGTCAAATTTACAAAAGCATGTTGATGCAAAAAATACTCTTCCCACAGATCTTTATGTTGGCTGAAGTCTGTATGTGATCTTTAAATGTTTGCATCAATACCCGAGTGTTGCCAGGAGTAACCCTGCTTTATGGAAAGCTCAATATTAGGATATTCTCATAGTTTAGCACAGCTAAGACCGGCAAAACACACTGAATGACCAATTAAAAAGAAAAAGCCAGAGAAATAAATAAACAGATTAATAAATAAAAATAAAATGTATAGAATTTAGACACTGAGGTAAATCAAAAAACAAACAGCATAGCAAATACTGTGTTAATGGACAGGCTTAATAGTGACACTATTTTTTTTTAAACAATACTAACTTATGAGCCTTGTACACATTATACTTTTTAACAGGTTTAACGTATTTGGAAAATATTGGGTGGTTCAATAACAGTGTATATGAAAGTGCTGTGTGGGAATGCCAGGCAAAAAAAAGATTGGAAATCACTGCAGCAGAGTACATCAGCAGTGTGTGTTTTTGTAAAGTGTTACTGTAAGGGTGGGTTTCTCTTAAACAGTAGGGCAGCATCAGGGCCAAGGCTGACAGAATTAGCAAATATAACGACGCGTTAACCTACAGTAACACTCGAGCCGAGAAAGCCGAGAGCTGCATTGTAGGAAACTCTATAGTTTGTCCACAGTAAGATCTTGACCATGAGGCCAGGTAGCCCAACTCCTCAAATATTGACTTCCTTCCTCGCTGCCCGCCTGCTCAGGAGGTGTGTTTGTGTGCTTTGGAGTCAGGAGAGGTGTGTGGTAAGAGAGGTAGGAAAGGGTGGTGGAGGAGCATGTATGCATGGTTGTGTGAGTCTGTGTGTCCACATCCATCAAAATAAAGAGTCTGATGACTTTGGCCTGCCCTCATTGCACCATAATAGGATACATTAGACCTAATTCACTTAGTGCCATTAGAGCGCTCAAAAATTCCTGTAAAGGAAAAACAACACAGAGGCCAAATGCGCTGCACTGGGTCCACTGCCTCAGAAATTTTACAACAGGTTGGTTTGTAACAGCATCCTATTGTATTACCTTTAATCAAATGTATTTGTAGACTAATGTTCTTGTTCATTTTTACTTAATAAACACTTGTTTTTGCTTCACTATCTTATTTATTACAAGTCTAAATCTTCCTTAATTTCAAGTTACACTAATACACTGTTTTGAGTTCTTTTCGTGAAGTTCTGTTTGTTGTATTTTGTAGTTCTGTTTTCTTAGATTTCCTTATAGTTTAGATCCTCAGTTTGTTATTGTTTGGGTGTTCTGTTATTAGTTATTTGTATGTTATTCAGGTTTCCCTTTGTTCTGGTCTTCCCCGTGTTTGTGTTCCTGTGTGTGTGTTTTGTCCCCATGTCTCGGCCCTTCTCTGTGTATCGTTCCCTTCCCGTTGCTTCCTTTTGTGTGGTGTTTCGGTTCCTCTCCCATAGCTTTAGAGTTTAGTTCTCCCTGTGTTTTCCCTTAGTGTCCTTCCCTTGTGTTGTGTCTCTTGTGTCCGTTTCCCCAGCTTATGTTATTCCTCGTGTGGTGTCAAGTCTGCAGTTGTATCTTGTTTGGTCACTTCCTGTTTTATTTTGACAGTCTCGTGTTCCCTGTGCTTTGTGTTTAGTTTTGCTTCCTCTGTGTTATTAGTTTCATTTGTTTCACCTGTGGTCCCCTGCTGTTTCCACTTGCCCTGATTACCTAGAGTGTGTATTTAAGCCCTCAGTTTTTTTTCTGTCCTTTGTTGCGTCATTGCCGGTGTTTCCCCTCCTTAGCTGTGTGTTCCCTGTTTAGCGCCGCGCCCCTTAGTTTCTCTCAGGCTTATTTGTGCATTCATTTCTGCCTTGGTTGAGGTTTAGTTGTTTGTTGTAACTTGTGAGCCTCCAGCAAATAAAAGCTGTTCGAGTTAAGCTCTAGTTTCACGTGTCTTGCATTTGGGTCCTACCCTTCCCACCACACAGCTTAACCATGACAAAATGCACCATGAGCACTTTAGTTTTACTTATTTTTATTTTTGAAAAATGTTTTCTATTTTTCATATTTATATTTTAATTAGACATTTGTAACAAAACAATTTGCACTAGACAAATCCTAATTCTCATTTGTCCTCAATTTTGTGGCAACTTTTTGATACAAACTACATATTTAAGTTTTTCTTTAATCCAGGTTTTTTAAAATAAATTTTTTTTTATCAGGTTTGCAGTTGGGCTGGAGCCTATCCAAGCAGTCATAGGGCAACTGGCAGATTACACCCTGGACAGTTCATTAATCTGTCGCAGGGCAAACGCATAGAGACAGACAACCATTCACATTCACACCTATAGCCAGTTTAGAATGG
The DNA here is from genome assembly GCA_034780415.1 of Cichlasoma orientale. Classification (NCBI taxonomy): domain Eukaryota; kingdom Metazoa; phylum Chordata; class Actinopteri; order Cichliformes; family Cichlidae; genus Cichlasoma; species Cichlasoma orientale. The sequence goes on along the minus strand of JAVDPK010001072.1, from coordinate 48,782 downwards.
CCAGTTGTCTTTGGACTGTGGGAGGAAAGCAGAGTACCCGGAGAGATGGTTTCAAGTTGATGGTTCTTTTGGATTGTGAGAATGTTTTAAGCTTTGTTCTTTGTCTCTTTGATGTATGGGGATGTCAGCTTCTTTGTTATTTACTATTATCTTTCCTATAGCCTGTTTGTATTTTGTATATTTATTGAAATCCTGCATTTTAGGTTATCCTTGGGGTTGAATTTCCGTATTCTTTGGTTGTAGTATTCAGTTGTGTTATTTTCTCTTGTGTTATCAAGTTTTGTTTATCTCATGTTTTGTACAGGTTCTTATAGTTTGTTTTATGGCTCGTTATGTGGGTCTGACTATTGTGTTTATTGAATTCCTTCTTCCAGTTTTCCCTGCGTCCCTGGTGTATTGGCAAGTCTGCATAGGTGACGTTCCCTAGTTCAGTTCTTCCTGTTTTATTTTGGTAGTCTCCTGTTTCGTGTACATTGTTTTTGGTTTTGTTTCCCTGTTTTCCCGATTAGTTGCAGCTGTGTTTCCTGGTGTTTCCCATCTCCCCAGTTACCGTGTGTGTGTGTGTGTGTGTGTGTGTGTGTGTGTGTGTGTGTGTGTGTGTGTGTGTGTGTGTGTGTGTGTG
>JAVDPK010001072.1:13172-23967 GCA_034780415.1 Cichlasoma orientale | reverse complement strand
CCCCCCCCCCCCCCCCCCCCCCCCCACGAGTGAGAGGGTTATAGAGGCAGAGGAGGACACAAAGGTGCTGTTTTGTCCAGCAGAAACAAGGGAGCTATTACATGAGAGATGCAGGGAGGAAGGAAGGAAGAACCAGGGAGGGGGGACGGCTGGAGGAGGAGGAGGAGAAGTAGAAGGGGGAGAAGGCTCCATCGGGGATTAACCAGCCAGCTGCTCCCTCAGGGATCAGACATGAGCGACACTTTTATTCTGAGAGGAAGAGCAACTTGAGAGAGCAGTGAAGAAGAAACAGGAAGAATAACTGACAAAAGTAGAGGGATAACAGAAGGACAAATGGGATGGGATAAAATATAATTTAAGGTGTTCATTTTGCTAGCAGGCATGGCCGGAGGCCAATCAGTTTTCAGCCCAGGAGTTTCAGTTTCAGTAACAGTTCGCTTTATCCATAGCAGAGAAAATTAGATAAATAAAGCAACAGTTCAGTTCTTGCTGTCCCTGTAGTCTTTTTTTTTTTGTTATGTTTTTTAATCACTCTCTTTAGCACAACAAACCATCAGTCTGTGGCAAGGAACCTTCACCTGGGCTGCTGTTGTCTCACTGGTAACTGTATGTGCCACTTTGTATTAGTCTTCTGTCAGCATCAGGCATTATAAGAACAGATAGAGCAGCTACTAATAAACAACTTTAACCGATTACTGATTTAATTTTTAAAAATAGTGTTAATATGCTGTATATGTCTAGCTCGTCTAGCATGCTAGTCTTTCATCAGTCGCTCACCAAAGAGCAAACGTTTACCCACAATGTGCATGCACAAGCAACCAGAAAAGGCTGCTGACCTCTCAGCTTGCCCAGCTACAGTCTTTGTCAGTGGGCACGCCCAAAAAAATCGACTGATGCTATAGATTCCTGATGGCTGGTAGTAAAGCAAAATTAAGCCTGCTTCCAGAGACAATAGCCAACTGCATCCACAAGATGGCAGTAATTTAAAGTATGGATGGAAACAGGCAAGAAGCTTTATAACAGAACACTGTTTGAGATCTCTGGAGCTTGAAAACTGTTTGAGATCAAAGGATAGGGACTGCTTTCACTTTGGTACATTTTAATTGGTGTCTATTTTTAGATTTCACCTGACGAGCGCTGCTTGCCGTTGCTTGTCCCGATGGAAGGCCGTATTTTGTTGTATCATTTTCATAGAAAAACATTTGAATAGACCCTCTTCTAAGTACTCAAGTAAAACTGAAGTAACTATTTTCCAAGATGTATTATCTCTAAATCAGCATAAACAGTTCAATTGTGCTGCAGACAGTGACATTCCTCACTATGGCCCTATGGGGATTCAATAAGTGAGGTTAAAACCATTTTACGTAGGATTTCTTTGTCAAACAAAGGTTATGCATCAGTTTCAGCAAAGATAACCATTATATATTTATCTTTTAATCACTTTTAAGGTGTGTTTGGTGTGATTTTGAGCTACGAATATAAAAGCCTATTTGGCTTGAGTTGACAATATGTCTGGCAACAAACTGACACATGATTTTCATTTAAAAATTGCCAGACTTATCTTCACCTTTGCCAGCCATACACTCATGACTGCCATGTTAAGATCACTGAAATATTATGACTATTACAGATAAACTGTGGTTTAAAGACTGACCTCAGTGTCAGAGGAACTACACACCACTATTTGCAGCAAAAAAGGCACACAATTTTCAAAACAGAAGGACACTTTTGGAGTGCGTCCTCCTTCGAAGTCAGTCAGCCTTAGCTAACAAGTTTAAAGCCAGTGATGTGAATTCACATCAGATTTCAGTAGGTTCTTTTGCCTCACCTTCCTTCTAAATTTCAGGAAATTTGGCTTGGTAGTGTCTGTGTAATCTTGCTGACAGACAAATAGACAAACAAACTCCACTGACTTCCCCTTTGCTTTGGGAGTGGAATAAATGTTGAAATCTGACTAAATCTTAAGGTGTGAAATTGTCCAATAAGGATGTACAGTTAACAGTCTGCTGTCCAATTACTTTTAAAACACTAAAAATGTAGATGCATGTATTAAAAATGGCTGTATTTTTTTTGTATTAAAGCTGAAAGTTTTCACTTTGCACAATTTACAAACCCACAAATAGCCAACAATGTGCACAACGCATGCAAATAATCACTTCGCAGCTGTAAAAAGAGACAGTTTCTTACATTTGTTTAAGTTTAAGTTTAAAGACTGGATACATAAATATCTAAATATATTATGAAGTTTGCATTTATTCACAAGTTATCAAATGTGCTTGCAGTGATTGCCTGTCGTGGCTGCATCAGGTTAATGTGTGTGGGGGACTTGTTTTCCTCTGAATTGATAAGCATTTGTGAATCCTTTTATCAAATTTAGATCATGTAAGATGCATTTGGGACCACTATTGAAACTACAGCCATACGACACTTTATCTCTAACTTTATGTACTACGTTTAGTTTTACTGAAAGTTTCAGGTGAGGGGGAGAAATGTGTCCCTATGGACCACGGAGACAGACTGAATGTGGTCATGGTTTACAGCCCACAGAAGCTGTACATCTCTTTACAAGGACCCACTTGTACTGATATCTCCATCAGATCCATGAGACAGCAGGCAGCTCAGATGCACCCCCCTTTACGTGGCACGAGACATGAACTGATTGCAACAATAAGTATTAATACAGCCCACGTAATGTTGCCCAAAAAAAAAAAAAATAATAGAAATTTTAAAACCCTCGAAGAAAACCTTTTTGCAAGACCATAGAATACGAAGATGCAGCAGAGAGAGTTTTTCCTCCCTTCCTTCTTCTCTGCCTTTCTGTCTTTCTTTCTCCATATGGCAGCCATTTGTCTGGAGGAGGTCTGTCAGACATAAATAATAGGTTATGAAAAAACAGACGGAGGGAGGGGGACGCTTGCTTTCTTCCTGAGGGACGGGATCTCTAGAGGCCTGGTGTCCTTCATAGGAAAACAAGGAAAAAGTGAGACAGAGGGAGAGTGAGAGATGAATTGAAGGAGAAACTGAAAGAGACGGAGAAAAAGCAAACTTTGAGCGAGGAAAGTGATCAGCGTGCTGACCGGAGAAGTCCTGCATTTTTGATGAAAATGAGAGGCAGCAGCAGACGGGCAGAGTGCTTCCCACTTTTCATGTTTATATGAACTGTCTCAAGCTATGAGTTGCTGCAATAAAACACAATGAAGTTTGATTAATTGACCAATCAGTGCAGCAGGAAGGAAGACGAAGAGCCAGGAAGAGAGAGAACATGAAGGAAAGACAGAGAAGAGGAGGGTGAAAGGGAGATGAAGTGCAAGGCAAGGAACATTAAGGCCTTCTCAAGTTTGTGTGCGCTGATTTTCATCTGAAACCAATTAGTTCCAAACCACGAAGACAACACCAAGCCTAGTTTTTAAAAACATCCTCTCTCTCTCTCTCTCTCTCTCTCTCTCTCCTCATCTTCCCCCTCCTGTCCATTCATGTGTCAGGCTCTGCAGCTCTCTGCTGGGTCTAGACTCCTTTGTATGTATGCATGCAAGCATATGAGTGTGCGCGCATGAGTGTGTGTGTGTGTGTGTGTGTGTGTGTGTGCACTTAAAGGCATTGTGATTAACATTCGCCCCAATTCGCTGAGGGACACGCATTCTAAGCCCTTCCTTCCTGCTCCGAGTGGAATTCTCATTAGCTGATAACTACTTTTCAAGAGACTGCTGCATTCCTCTGCTTGATACCAGGGGCCTTACAGGACTCCAGAACACACACATACGCATGCATGCATGCACACACACACAACTGTGAATGTACACACACAAATGCACAAGCAAAATCATAGATACAAACAAGCATTCTCACTGACAGGCAAAAACACAAATGGATGCGCTCTGATTTTGGTCTTTTTCTGTTTTCTGCAACAACTCTCATAACTTGACTTGCAGCCCAAAAGTTTCCACAGCCACAGACAGGTAGACAGGCAATAAAAATTTCTGATACCTTCCTTCCTGTATTATTCTGTCTTCCTGAGACTGAGGACGAGAGCACTTTCGTTATTAGATTCTAACCAGAAGTTTATGGTATCTGTTACCAAATGTTCTCCAGCATCTTTCATTCACTTCCCAGGACAATGAGGTTGCCAAGCAGACCAGGTGGGGGGAGAGTGAAATATATAGAGGTGAAAGTGTCTTTTTTTTTTTTTTAAGTGGGGGCAGACAGAGGGGAGAGACGGGGACACCTGGCGCTCCGTTTTCTCATCATCATCACACCTCATTTGGATTCATCCTATTGTGAACTTTTGGCAGAGTTGTAGATATTGACTACAGCCAGAGGAATCTGACATTTATGGTGCCTTTGGGGGCACGAAACCTGTTAATGGGGAAAAGAAATATTGTTATATGTCAGATGGATTTAAAAAATAAACATATTAGAAAGGATGCCTGACCACATCCACGAAAAAGAGCAAAAAAGAAAGTTCTCTAATCCGCCATGTCTGGCAATACTGTTACTGTGCAAAAGGAAGTCTGTGAGAGATTAGTCAACAAATGACCAGCTGTCTCATATTCTTTTATATCTAAACTTACCTCCTTTGCCTCTCCATCTGCCTCTCTTTATCCAGTAACAGCTACATGAACTGTTTTGCTTTACGACATTCAGTTCCCTCTAAAAACCTTACAATTTCTCGTGTGCTTAAAATGCACCGCAAGCTTGATTTTTCACGTCAGCAAATGGGGGTTATTAATTCATAATGTGCAATGCAAAAAAGGAGTGTGTATCAGAAGTAATGGAGAAAAAGAGACCCAATGCAAGTGAACACTATTTAATGCAAACACGGCACGGTGCGAGTTCGCAGCAGAAACAAGATACAAGTACCTCGATGTGTCATGAATCTAAGCATGTTTGTACTCTCCAGTTTCCACGTAGATTCAGAAAAACTGATTTTTATTATCACACTTTTGGTTCAAAAGTGTTATGCTTGAAATGCCTTCTTGCATTTCTTGAGGATTCTGGAGGATGGTCACTTGTTTCCGAGGATGTGTTGCAAATAGTTTGTTTCGGCCATTTTTTCTCCTCCCTGTTGTCTTGCGCGTGCTTGTAAAACCTGTTTTCTGCTTGACGGGTAGACGAAATGTGAAGTTGCAGCATTTTTCCTGTTAGCATTTCATCACTTGCAAGTTACGGTTTATCTCTGTGGTTCTTCTTGTCTACCTGTTGGATCAGTCTCTGTTATGGGCAAGTCTTGCCACCTACTTAGTCACTCAGCCATTTGTGTCTCCTTCCCCTCCCCAGGAACACTTCCCCTTAGCCTGTAAAATGATCACCGGATGGCTACTTGATTTGCCTCTCTTTCTCTCTGTCTGCTCTCCATTCTACCCCCTCCTCTCATCTCCTCTTATTTTCACTCTCTCTATTGCCCTTCAGCTCACCCGCCCCCTATAACCTTAAGTCTCTTAGTCCTTCCTCTCATTTCTCTTCCTCTATCATTTTGTTCTTCTTCCGTTGCTCTTTTCCTCCCTAAAATGGATGCTGTTCCCCAGGGAGTGGTCAGCAGAGAACAGAGGAAGTAGGAGGAACTTACTGTAGAGCTAAACACTGACGCTCCTTAAATGAAGGCTTGTTAATTCAAGGAGGTATTATGCATTAGCAGTTAGGGATGGTGAGACAGGCACTCAAAAGGTCCTAAAAGGATTTCCTGTCTCTTAATTAAAACTGATTAACATGGCTTGTCATATCCAGCTTGATTACCACACTTGGAAAGCTAGATCCCGTGTTTTCTTCATTCTTGATTTCTTTTCTTTCTTTCATTTATTTTGCCTTTTCCATGAACATTACTTGCAGATTTTTCTGTGCAAACAATTCAGTTTATTTTCAGCTAAAATATGGAAGAGCATCGAGTTTGTTGCCCCGGTGTTGTTGCGTGATCAGACAGTTTCAGAGGCCCCTGGTTGCACTGGCTGTCTCCACTCCTTTTCAATGGGATCTTCCGCTGTCGTAGTCACAGCCATGGCTCTGAATTCCCATTCCTGTACACACATACACAGTCCCTACCACTCCAGCCATATGTGCACACACTCTCACAGACATCAGGGGTGGTGGAGGCTGGAGCCGGAGGTGGGGAGCACATGGGGATAGCCCCGACCGGAGGCACGCTTCTAGACTTGTGGATGAGGCAGAAAAGCTATTATGAACTGTTATGGTTGGCTGATCGCTCCCTTTCAGCTGCTGAGCTGCAAACAAAAGCGCCAGGCAGAAGCTAAAATAATGGATCTCTTTTCGGCACGCCCCCCTCCGGAGCATATCTGACTTTGTGTGATCACAGATGCATGTTGGGAGGTGGAGGGGAGTGTGCGCTTGTTTGCCTTTATAAGTGCATGTTCTCAGAGAAAGCACAAGAAAGTAGAAATGTCATTTTTAGTGATCTATTCAAAGACTGGGGTGTATTTTCGAATGGGTTCAAAAATAATACTCTTTCACTGACCATGTTCATGAGGGGTGATGTTCAAGAGGTATTAGTATGATCCTCAGGTGTTACCAGGGAAACAAAGTTATTTTTAGTAAAACACAGACACACACACACACACGCTGAAACACACAAATACATGCATGCATAAGTGTGGCTGCAAACTCCCACACAGACATGAAAAGAACCACATCATAATGAATAAGATGGTGCACGGCCGTGCTTTCTTAAGTTACAATTGTGACATTAAATATCATCAGCTACATAAAGAACAAGCTCATCAGCGATGGCTCAACTTGTTGTCATGCTATTCTTTTACTACCAGGAAGAAATGTGGATTAGAAGATTGTGCAGCTCGTGCGCTGTACAGGAAGTCCTCAGAAACATGTTAGCAGTTATCACTGTGTAAACAGCCAGCCTATTTTAAAAGGGTATTACTAACGACACAATGGTGGTGGCACATCAGCTCCTGTTATGTCACTGCCTTCGATGACATTGAGGGGAGTTACAGCTATCTATTCATCCACTGATCTATAAATAGACTTGGAGCCATTTATACACCAATGCCACACTGTGATGCCTTAATGCTGCTTTTTTGCAACAGGATTATGCCTCAGTGCTGTTCTTTTATGTTTCTTTACATAACCCTTTTACAGAGAGATGCAAGAAATGATATATATATATATATATATATATATATATGACACTATGTATTAGAAAACATACAAGTAAAGGTATTTTTTGGCAAAGCAGATGACTCCAGCACTCAGTCAGCTCTCTATAAGCAGAGAAAACACTTCAAATCACTTTTCAACTCGGGCTTGATGCATGTGAAATTCTGTGTGTTGCACAATTGCTAAGCAAACACCTGCTTCCTGAGTGCGGTTTGAACCAAAACATTCAAACACTAAAAAAGGAATGTCAGAGAATGCGCTCTTCACCAGAGCCAGACGCCCAATATTAGAGTGATTTGGAGCTGTACTGAAGTTTAATCGGTCCTTTCCTTGCCAATACTCCACCTCACCAACACAATTTCATGAATTTTGCCTGTTGATTGTTGTATTATCTTGCTGGCACACAGACAGGTGGATTGACAGAATGAGTGTATATTTTATACAGCAAATTGTCTGCAGACTGGCTCTTCCATGCTACTATAAATCCAATCGACTGCATACTGAATGCACTGTGTAAGTGTTGGCTACACTTCATTACTGCATTATAGGTTAAATCTGTATATAGGTGCAATCTGACATCACCTGGACTTTGTATCAGGGAGCTGGCAGGTTAAAGGCCATTTAATGTCTGATCTGACACCACTGGAGATTTTCTATGTAGAAATGTTCAGGGGGGCAAGTTCAGTAGTGAAACACTTTTTCTTTGCTGACAGATCCCAAAAACTTGATTGCAATTGATTCTCCCGATCAAAAAGTGCTTGCCTTAATCAGGCACGACATTTAGTTTGGGTGATGTCATGCTATATGTGCAGAATTTCCCAGTTTGAAGAAATAAAGTATGTTGTGTGAGTGTAAGTAGGCATTCTTTCCCCTCTATCATACAATAACATAACCACTTGTTTAATTTGTACAAGGCTTCCTAAGCATCACAACATTCATCTGAATGGAAACATCAGAGGTGTTGTTGTTGTTACTGTTTGTGATTACGCCACAGTTACAAAACTCCTGTAATCAAACTCTAAATCTCTGTGGTTTATAAAACTTTCCCTTCAGCTAGATTTCTTTTAGCTCACACGCTAAACTGAACTGAGATCACAATGGTTGAGGGATTTTTTTTTTTTTTTTTTTTTTTGTGAAATTACAGTTGAATAACATGTTGTTGCATTTAAAATGTAAGTTTCAGGGTAGAGTGGACAAACGCCGTTTGTTATCTGGGTTGTTTGGACTTGGGTGATATTATAGCACAGACCAAGCTCTTCAACTTTTTCCCACCCGGTTTGATAAGAAAGCTGCACTGACTCAGTGCTCAAACTGTTATTTCCTCTCATTGTGTCTGATTCAAACAGAGTCACTCACACACAATTGACTGTTTCTGATGAATTTTCCAGTGATCTATTTCTACCCAAATGACGTAAATCAAAGATATTTTTATCTTTTTAATGTTTTCCGAGGGTTAGTTGTGTATATACAGTACCAGTCAAAGGTTTGGACACACTCGCCCATTCATATGAATGGCTGAGTGTGGGAAATTGTTCATTTATCCTCAGGAAACTGTGCTTATCTAAAAAATGCTAAATAAAATGAGGTCTCTTTACACTTTCTGAAGTTTGTCACTCTTAATTTTTCCCCATTGCTGTCTTAAAGCTTTTTATTTTTGTATTTATTTACTTTTTAACCTCTACTAGACATGTCCACAGCAGTAGGAAAAAACAAAAAACTTATTTTCAACAAAATAATTCAAATTTCTCTGCTTTGAGAAATTTTTTTCAACTGTCTAAAAGAAATCATTTTCAGGACTTACAAGACTGAGAGCAAAGGCAGATCCTGTTGACATACAGCACAGGGACGTCTGCTGCACTATTTGTCGACATCAGGCAATGCAATGACACGTCATACTGGGAATTAAGCACAGCAAACTGAGCAGTTCTATGTTATACTGTGCTCACGCTTAACCACACTCAAAAACCTCAAAAATATCTCATCCTTTTCCATCCAGTTGCATATTGGATCATAACCCAATTTCTTTTTTGTATTGTGAGGAAATCGCTGAAAACCTGCAGGAAGAATATTTGGAGCAAGGCCGAGGATTCAGTAAACTCAAGACTGCAGTTATTTTTAAGGCGCAGCTGTAGTCTGAGGTACCATATTTGGGTGGCCTTTTGGACTATTTGGGTGGGTAAAAACAAAAATGTTGGTTATTTGGGCATAAGGCCTAGTATGAGTTTGAGAAAGGAGGAAAGGGACGGGCAAAGGATAGGAAGAAAGAATACAATTACGGCTTCCAATCTTAGAAGACAGATCCGGATCCATTAGTTCACTAATCACTAAATCAATAACCACCGAAGGAGCTGGTAGTTCACTTAACCATGTCTGAATCACATGTGTAAGTGTTGCAGCTTTGAAGAGGAGCACTGAATGAGCACACCCACATGGCCCAAATGGCCAATGGGAAAACAATACACTTTTGATGACCATAATAGAATAAAATAGCTGGCGATTGCTCTGTAGATGGGCAAAATATTTCTTTTGCATGCCCCTTGCATTTAGCTTGTTGCAATGCATGCAAAATTAATACATGAAAATATTAAAACTATGTTGACCTTTTGCTTTAAAAAAGACTATGCAAGAAAAGATTATGCTAATAAGATATATATTAACTAAATATAGAGGGTGATGGAAAAAATAAAATTGTAGGAGAAGAGAAAATCGTTGAATGTGTAAGATGCTGCCATCCACTGGACACAGTGACATATTCTGATTGCCCAAGGGTAGAGTCAGGGTTAGGGTTAAAGCTGAGGTTGTCACCAATAATGTCTTAGACCTCAGAAGGTTCAACAGAAGGAGAAGATGAGCTCAAACATGCTCCAGTTGGCACTGAGTTTAAGGAAACTAACATAAATGTTATAGGGAGTAACATTAGTAATATTTTAACTGGTCTCCATGGTGTTTCTTCTTCTTTTCACATATTTTCGGGGGTCGAAAGTGACACACCAGAAAACAGAGAGGTAAAAATTTTTCAAAAAAGCAGCCAGTAGTCTCCTACTATTGACATAATCAAGTCAGGAACACAGTTACCATTTCTAATGTGTAGCATACAACAGAGATATGTTACTTCAGACTGCATTGGACACTTTGCATTCTCACACGCACCTCTGTTGGTTAATACCTACAAACGTTTTGAGAGCTTCAGTGTATATATGAAAACAGCTAAAAGGACACAGGCCTTTCCAATCAAAGGAGAAAAAGGTCAGCAATTATGCAAAGTTGTTTATTGTCTAATAGAAAAGTCCAATAGATGAGGGAAGTAAATTTTGTGCATAATAATAATAACAGTAATAATATCAATATATTTTTGTAATAAAATACTAAACATAAGTATTTTTTTTTTATAAAAGGAAAACCCTGGCTCCCAGTGTGCTGTCAGTCCTGATAACGAGTGATTCTTGGTCATGTGTGAGTAACAAAGCTCAGCACACTGTTTATTTCCTCAACTTGACCTCTTTTCAGAGCATGCATAACAAGGATTATTACACCAACTGCAGTGACTGATTTCACTGGTTTCAGTTTTAACATATTAAGTATAAGGTGAGTGCGCTCACGTGTGTGTGTGTGTGTGTGTGTGTGTGTGTGTGTGTGTGTGTGTGTGTGTGTGTGTGTGTGTGTGTGTGATAGACAG
>JAVDPK010001072.1:0-13072 GCA_034780415.1 Cichlasoma orientale | reverse complement strand
TGTGTGTGTGTGTGTGTGTGTGTGTGTGTGTGTGTGTGTGTGTGTGTGTGTGTGTGTGTGTGTGTGTGTGTGCAAGACTGACTGTAATGGCTTTAATGCAGAATTCATATAAGAGGAAAACAGTCCATTCATCATATTTTGCTGCACTTGTCACATCACCAAACATTTCACTTCTTTTTGCTTTTTCACCGTTTTCCCTCCCCTCCCCCTTCTTATCTCTCTTACTCTGCATCCATTTGACTATTCTGTGCTCCCTCTCTCTCTCTCTCCCCTCTCTCTCTAAGTCTCTTCCCCCTCCGGTCTTCCCATGGGCCCACAGGAGATGATAAGGTGATGTCATACCTCCGCTTCCTGGCGATGTGAGTAACTGTACACTGTGTGCCTTGGGCCATGGCAGTGTGTGTGTGTGCGTGCGTGCATATGTATGCACACGCGGGCGTGCACGCGAATAACAAGTAGGTTGTCTTTTTGAATGAGAGACACAAATGGAAAGAAGAGGAGGAAGTGGAATGATTGTGAAAGCTGCACGCACAAAGTTTCATTTAAAGTGTAATGTGTACATTACAGTGTAATGCATCAGCAAGATCTCAGCCTAATCATCCATATACTGCACCTGTAGGATTCTTTCCTGTCCTTTGCTGTATCTGTGCAGAAGGTGTAGCTTAAACAGCATTTTAGTAGCACAGCTACAGAATCAGCTCTGCTCCTCAGTATTGAGGGGTGTGTGTATATATATATATATATAGGACACCTGTGCTTTGGCAGTGCTCAGTCTAATCACTTATATGTAGACAAACCTTAGCACTGAAAAATAGAGCTGAAGAATAAAAATTCACTATGACTAACATTTAATTTATGCATATAACATTAGTAAATTCCTGTACCATCAGCAGGGAATTGAACATACATATATGTATGCACAATCAGCCATGATTGTGTAGTTGTTAGAGAGCTGATTAAAAAAAACAACAACTCCCTGTTGTTGTACCTTGAGTATATGTGTTATTTAAAGCACAAGTTCTTGGTATTTATTTTAAACAATTATACTGTAAAAATCTCGAGACAAGAGCAGAGAGAAACGACTGGATCAAAGGCGCTCTGACAATAACTAAAGCACTGAGAAAAGTGAGACCCCCCCCTTGTATCTGTAAGCTCTGCCTGTGCCCTGAGCCTAGGGCCATAACACTGGATAGCGGCATGAAGCTGTAAAACAATGTTGAGATTGTGCCTGAAGCAGTTCCCTTATAAATCAAACATAAAACCATGCTGGCGCTGCAGTCCACCTTGGCCCGCAGCAGTACTTTGAACGGACATCACGTGGAGCTTTCACCTAAACAAGAATTGCTCGCAGCTTCAATGCACTTACAGTAAATGGATAGTACCATTTAAAAAAAAAAAAAAAAAGCCTTGTTCCATTATTGCTTAAACTCTTACCCACTTTCAGCTAGGATGAGGGAGATTTTTTTCAGGCATTTTTTTACCAAATTCTGCAGATATGACAGAAATAAAAGATAACAGATAGATTCTGACATGTCTTTTGAAATAGTTGACAATGGCTGAAACTCTGACAGTACTCGCTGCATTTAAAGGTACAGCTGTAACTCATACCATCAAGGACGCATCCGACCAGTCCCAGATTCAACTAGAAACATGCTGAGGCACCCTGCTTAATGTGCTCCACGCCAATGTTACATTTTTCATGAGTTTCTAGGGGTCTGGTTGGGTTAGAGTGAAATTTCGTCATCTGGGTGAACATGAGGCAGACGTGTGGACAAAGCGGTCAGTGCATACATGCAGAGGGTTAGCTACACAGCTGGAGCCTGGAATGTCTACTAGTTACCGACCGTCAGCCAAGCAATGTGCGACAAGTGAATTGCTCCATATTTGGACAGGGCCTCAATCTGCTCTGTGCCTGCTATACTTTTTGTGACTACTTAGCTTTGTCACTGAGGCACTGCTCTGTAATGCAACAACTATACAAGCATCCTTCAGGTAGACTCCTAGCAGACTGGAAAAAAAGAAAATTGAATCCTGGCCTATTGTGTCCACAGCTGTCAAGAAGTGCGTCTGCAAGCGAGCCTCAGTTTGCACATAGGTGATGTTAAATCTAAAAGCTACTCAAGTAAGTTAAATGTAGGGTAATTACAAAACAATCAGCCTGTTCAACTGCGTGCTAAAGCAAATGTCTAATCAATCACATGGCATCAACTCAAACAGTTTAGGCATCTAGAAATGGTCAAGATGACCTGCTGAAGTTCAAGATGATCATCAGAAGGGGGACGAATGGTGATTTAACCCTTTACTACCTACCACGGAACAAGTGTGCCAGGCCTTATCTTTACATTTTTACATGCTGTGGTGCCATTTTTTTCGGGGGAATATTTCAACTTGCTATATATAAATAACACCTTTATAGCCCAAATTTTAATAATAGGTATGTAAAGGTCCGTAGTAACTAAAGAAAGTAGCTAAAAAAGTGCACTAACCCACAAAGAAATTGAAAATCTTTTTTTTTTACATGTTTTTCTAGATCCAGAAATGCCATAGCTGTATCCCTCAAAATTGTTAATGATAAAAAGTTCCCTTCCACTTCTGTCCTACTTGTTCATCTTTCCAACAATCCCCTCTTCCCACCTCTCCCTTGTTCCCCACCCATTCACCAGCTCTTCACCTACTGAAGTCAGCAGACAATGAACCACTTCAAAAGGTTGGTTTGCTTTAGACATTCCTCTTTGGAGAATGAGAGAACAATTATAGCTACTCCTTTGGTCTGGGAACACGCAGAAAGGATGTTACCTAAAAACAGAAAGGAAAGGAAGTGGCAACAGGATAAAATAGGGAATGAGTAAGACAGAAAGAGAGAGAGGAAGCCGCAGTATCCTGCAATGACATGGTCGCAGCCGCAGCCAAAGCACTGTGAGTTATCTGGGATGTGTGGTATTTAAGATATTTGCCATAAATAGGGCCCAGCTGTTTGTTCAGAACTCTATTTTTCCTTTAGTCTGACGTTTTTTTCCCCACTTTTTTATTTTTGTGTCCTGAATGAAAGGAAAGGGAAGAGGAAGAGATAAGAGGTTAAACTCGGACATTTCTTTCCCAGACAGGAGACTGGGCAGCAGCGCAGAGAAGAGTGGGAGTAATGGCTTTGCTTACGCATTTAGTGCCAGAATAAGAACTATTCCATGACGACTTCCAGGGAAATGAAAAGAGGATACTGTAATGGCTTTTTCATCATGTTCTTGACATTTGTGAAGTCATGGCTTTACTTAGAGGAGTAGGCTTTCTGTTCCCATTGGTACATAAAAAACATAATAGATACTAAAACAAATTCACTAATTAATAAAGGAATGGAAAAAATATCATAATTTCATCATTTCAGAAGGTTCCTTAGAGTGGTTCTCGCTGGTTTCTGATGTTTAGGTTTCTATTTTGAATTTTTTATGGGCTTGAAGTGAATAATGCATAAACAATTGAATAGCAAGACCTTTCCTATGTTCTGAACCATGAATCATCAGGAAGTCTAAGACGTCACTCATACTTGGAAAAAATGCAGTAATAAAAGGTGTTCTCAGTGGAAGGGACCATAACTCAGTTTCCTACATAGGATACTGAGTGGTAGGCTGCAGACAGCAACTTGAGGAAGTGTCAGTGGTGTAAAACGTCTGGGTGCTAAAAAGATTAAAGAAAACAAAGAGAAATGTGACTTCACTGCTAATTATTCCATTCAGGATATTTTTGATCGTTCGCAGGCGTCATCGCTGCAGTTGGTCTAAGTGTGACAGTGTATTTGTGTATTTGAGACAACACAGATGAGAAGACAGGCCAGCTTCCGGTCTTGATAAAATGTGTGTGTGTGTGTGCGTGTATCTATGTGTGTGAGTGTGTGGGTGGGTGTGGCTGTGGGTGTGTGTTGCCTTCCCACCTAAACCAGTGAATGACACTGCTCCCACATTTGTGGAAGAGCAAGCAATCACTTAGAGTCACACTTAGCAAGTGTGTGTGTGTGTGTGTGTGTGTGTGTGTATACAAGTCATACTGAGTGCAGGTATGACAGAGGAAACAATCACGCTTCTATTAACTCACTATTTTTAGGAAATTTCCATCCATTCATTTTCTTCTGCTTATCCTTTTCAGGGTTGCGGTGTGTGTGTGTGTGTGTGTGTGTGTGTGTGTGTGTGTGTGTGTGTGTGTGTGTGTGTGTGTGTGTGTGTGTGTGTGTAGGCCATGAGGCGGGTACACAGAGAGAGAGAGACAAGTCATCATTGTATCCTACATTAAAAAAGGGGGAATTGCCTTTCTAATAAATTAGAAGAAAGCAGCACTGCATGATGTTAATTTCTAAGACTCCGCTTCAAAAATTGCCCAACTACCTCTACTCCCTTGTTACACAGTGCTTACAATGTCAGATCACAGGACATTTTAACATTAACTGTTCTCCTTATTCACACTGAACTCATTAAAAGTGGATTTAAATACTGCTGCTGCCTACTGTGAAGTCACATTCCCTTATTTCACTGGAACCCTTTAAAAGGTTACATCATCTTCTTCTTTCAGCGGCTCCCTTTAGTGGTCGCCGCAGTGGATCATCTGCCTCCTTAAAAGGTTATATCTGTATATCACTATTCACTCTTGCATGTGTTTTTAAAAAAAATTATGAGCATACTATATAATGCATACAATATCTATACTGTGTTTTCATGTTGAGTGTCTGTAAGATTGCCTATATTGATGTATATGTTTTTTGTACATGGGTAGCTCATGAAAACACCAATCCAGACCTCATTGAGGCTACCTAAATAAAAATAAAAGATTAAATAATAAAAATAATGTTAAAGTTTATGATGAATGATTATGATTAATTAATAGTGAGCAATCATAGCTTGCAGGTTTGTTATGGTGAATTAACAGTGAGAAATTGATATCTTTAATAGTGACAATGTGTCATAAATACAGATCCTTCAAATCATACAAATACACCAGCAACTTCTAATTCAAATAATGACACCATGCCGCACGTGTTGCCTTCATCAGGGTCACGAAAAGAGAAATTAATAACTAATATACTATAATAGTTTTGCACCTCTGTAACACGCTTTGCATGCAGTGATCAGTAGTTGTGCTTGTGATTGATTACATGAAAATTTACCTCAGCATACAGTATATTACAATCAAGGTTAAAGGTTCAATTTAATATTTGGATGGAGAAAATAAAGCCGGCCCATCTTGCTTGAATTAGAAGGTTCACTCCGAGCCTGAGACCTAGCGTATATGACCTTTGTACTGTAGTGATACCAGAAGAAGTAAAAATTAATGAATACTGCAGTTCATGCGGTTACTTACACGTCCTACAACAAAAACAGCTTCCTATATTTGAAAGAAGACTGCAGCAATGGGCTGATCTGTTGTGGTGAAGTGAGAGCTGAGTGTGAAAGCAAAGCTGTTGATTTATTGGTTGATCCACGTTCCCACCCTCCTACCTGTGGCCGCCAGCTGCGGGTAGTGACTGAAAGAACGGCATCACTGATAAAAACAGTTGAAATGAGCTCTCTCCAAAAGTGCTGGGTTCTCCCTTCGCAATAAGGTGAGGAGCTCAGACTGCAGCCCCTACTCATCCATAGTGAAAGGAGCCAGTTGGGGTGGTTGCGAATCTGAATAAGATGCCTCCTGGACGCCTCCTAGGTGAGGTGTTTCGGGCATGTCCAACTGGTGAAGACCCCGGGGTAAACCCACGGCACGCTGGAGAGATTATGACTCTCACCTGGCTTGGAAACCACCAGATACCACCAGAAGAACTAAAGGAGGCGGTCTGAGCATCTTTGCATAGCTTGCTGCCCCAGCACTGACCCAGATAAGGGTCAGAAAATTGGTGGATGGGAAATAGGCTCATTTGCGTTTTTGTCACTAGTTAGAATGAAAGATTAATACTACTCTCATGGCTGTATAGCTGTTTTTACACATGAACTTGATAAACTTGACACTTGATAATGTGAGAATCAAGTCTGGATATTGTTCTTTCTAGCAGAAAGACAGTTCAGTTTAGGCCTGCGTGCTGCCTTGGGAGTGGGAGCGGGAGGCAGGACAAAATGCCAACTCGTGAATTCTCCCACTGGAAATTCTCCAGGCAATTAGCTGCACTGTTCTCACATGGGCTCAGTCAGGCATTATAAGGACTTTGCAGTAGGGAGCTGGCATTTTTTTGTTCTCATATACAGTTCTGCTGCGTAATGTACAGTAAAGTTTAGCATGCCATTTCACGTGTGAAAACAACTTGTTTAATAGGGTTAGCATAAAACTGGGAACAGGCGGTAACAACGAGCTTCACTCTGTCCAGAGAGACTAAAAAGGAATAGCCACATGTCAGCACACGTTAAGCTCACAGAGACATTTAATATGTTTTTATTAACTATCCCTTCCCCTGAAAAGTTAAGCAACCAAAGAATATTAGCAGTTGCACTCGTTTATGATACAATGTTATTATTAGTAGTGACCTAATAAAACCTTTCATTGTGTTGGTGTTACATCTGCAGGTAGGCTCTTAGATTGCTTTTAGATTTAAAAAGGGCTTTGATTATGTCATTCAAGGCAAGTACCAGAAAATACCATAAACACAACCCCCGTATATCCAGTACTCGAGTTACATGTACAGCTCTGGCCGGCAGTAAGAGGATAAAAGAGTGCGCAGCTTTGATAATGTTATCTTGTATTCATGTAGGAAACTTAAAACTCCGCTGAAGATGCATCCAGTTGCTTTTGGCTCGCTGCTTTGTTTTGCTCTGTTTATCTGAGATTGTGCAAGAACTCCCAGCTTATACTTTGAAGGATGTCATAAGCCACCTTGAACTGCCAGTGAGACAATCTAAATCAGTGCCATGTTAAAAAAAACAACAACAAAAAAAAAAAAACACATAGCACACTAAGGAGGCATGTTTATAACTTCTCAGGATTTTCTTCCCCTCTTCTCTTTTCTTTCTATATATATATATATATATATATATATTTTTTCCTTTTACAGTGTAGGACCAACTCCCTTTGCTACATAGTGTGGAGTCTATTCATTGACCAGTGCCATTTGCGTTCACTCAGAGGAAAAGATGCATGTTTGCAGCCCTGCAGAAAGTGTCTATCCAGCAGAAATCATCTATTAGGAAAACAGTTGCAGTGGGGCAAACCACAAGCATCCGGGCCATTCTGTGAGTTGTCAAAATGCTCCTTCTCGCTTTCTCTGTCCCTCCCTAGTCTGCCTTCCTCCCCCTTTGTCTCAGAGTGCAGTAACAGATGGGGAGACAAGTGTCAGCATTTCCAGTTGGATCAGCTGACGGATATACATCCCCTGCTTCCGTTCCTGTTGGTGTGTAAATGTTTGCTTGTGTGGAGAAGAAAGGTGAAGGGAGAAGCACGCACACAGTAACGTGTCAAGCAATCCCTTTTATGAATTATTATTGCCTTGGCATGCTTTAATAAAACATTAGGCTGTTTATTGGGATTGATTATTAAGATTGCTGTTTGTCCAAATCTGCATCTGTCTAATTTCTGGAGTTTTCTTAACAAGCATCATCTTTCCTTTGCAAACTTTGGAAACTTATCTAAAAGGGGGAAGGAAGCAACAGAAAGAAAGAAAAGACAAAAGAGAACCAGGAGAAGTAAATAAGGAAGAAAATGATGAGGGAACGTAGTACGATAGAGGGCGAGATTAAAGGAGGCTGGAAATTGAGAGACAGGCAGGAAGGGAGAGTAAAAAAAGATGGAATTGAGGAAAGAGAGACAAGTAACAGATGAGAGAATGTGTCCCAGTTCCAGGGTGTGTACGTGCTGATTGCTGTGTGTGTGTGGTGTGTGTGTGTGCGTGCGTGCGTGCGTGTGTGTGTCTGCTAGAGTGGTTTGTGTTGCAGAGATCTTGGCTGCTGTCAGGCTAGGGGACTCCCAGAGGAAGCCAGTCCTTGTTCAGTTTACAGTGAATGATTCCCTTCCTGCCCTGCACAGCCCTGCAGGCCAATGGCCAACCAGGTTTGTGTGTATATATGTGTGTGCCTGTGTCTCTGGGTGTGTGTGTGTACTGAGCTGCTTCATAGGGTGGCCTGCAAGTTGTGTAACAGTCAGTGTTTGTCCACAAACAGCCATACGTCCGATCAGGGTCATCAAGTAAGACAGGCCTACCTGGTAGTTTTTTTCCCTTCTGCCCAACAAATGTCTTTACAACACTTTTGTCTCAGTTTACTCTCTTTAAGTCAGAGGGTTATATATTGTAGCTAGCAATAAGTGACTCATACGAAAAGCAAAGGCACTTGTTATGCAGAATTACCCTTTACAGAGAACTTTCCGTCTCAACCTACTTGCAGAATGGATTACTATTATATTATTATCATTTTTGTTTTAGTTTTATTTAGCAGAAACTGATAATTCCAGTAGGAAAACACAGACCTATTGCTCAACTTGAACCAGTAATTTGTCACACTCATGGTGCTTGGATAAGTAATAATCCTACTGTAACGTTCCCTGCCAACTCTGTTTAAATCCCACAATAATATGGGACTTGTTGGAGACGTGAATCAGCTCCAGTCCTCCCAAACATTTTAAACCACGTTCCAGTGTTTCCTCCAGGATCTTTTTCCTGGCACGGTCGCCTCTCAAACAACGTTTCAGGCCATGTTCTGTTTCAGCCGTTACACATTAAGTGTGGATTAGACGAAGAATGCCACTGCTTCCAAAAATGTGGTGAAAAATACTTGATCGGGGTGAATGGAGGTCTTTCTGTGTGTCGAGCTGGTAACATCTGTCACAGCTTTGCGGTTACAATTATTTCAACTGGAGTGGAGAAAGTCTTCACTAAAACTAGTGCAGATGGGCTTTCCTTAGAGAAGAGCGCAGTTTTCAGAAAATTAGCTGAAAGTGCTCGTTATGAAACGTGTACACGGTGCACATATTGTGTCTAAGAATGAAACTCTATCAACAGCAGGAAATTGGCGCTGGGTGTTTGACAGCCGTAGGGAAGTTCAGCTTTTTTTTTGCACATATTTTAGTGGCGGAATAACATTTTAAGAGCGTGATGTTATTTTAGGTAAATTTTTAAAAAGATTGTACTTCTTCAAATCTTAGATTTTTATATAAACAGCTGTCTAACAGATGCCTGTTATATACATGAATTCTTTTTACTTGGACTTGATGGGACTTGCATGTGTATGGATTATAAACCCGTGCAGGGAAGTTTAGGCAATGTCTCCATCTTGTGGCCAAACCTAATTTTTTATGTTCGAGTCACAAAAGGTAAATATCTGTAAGAGTGTAATTTTTTAATAAAATCACAGGTGTTCACATTGGATGGCAGATATAGAGATTAGAGACTAGAGATTAGAGAAACAGACTGAATACAAAATTACTGAACATGAGATACATGGATGTACTACAATAATTATCATAAATACAGCAAATCAAAGATAGTATTTATTCACGTATAATAACACAGGTTTGATTATTACATTTAAATAGACTGAATACAATATGTATTACTTTGTGGAAAGGCGATCAAGTTACCTTTTTAACTCCTTCGCTGTAAGCATAAATTATTTTGAAAATGTCCGTTACAGACCTGTGCAGGGTGTAACCCGCCTCTCACCCTGTGGCAGCTGTGATAGGCTCACATAAACACACACACCTAAACACAACCTTCACTCATCCATCCATCAATTTTCTTCCGCTTATCCAATTACTGAGGCAAAGTTTTCACATGTCCAACAGGCACACAAAAACAATATATTAATACAACAATAATCATTAGCAATACAAATGTTTCACTGTCACCCTTTGCTTAAAATAAAGGTGCTGTTTCAGAAACAAGCATTTTGGCTTCACAGCAATGCCGTAACTCTAACGTGAGGCACCTCGATGCTTCGACTTTCAGTCTCTTTTACCCCTCAGCAGATATATTTAACACAAAACGAAGAACTGCTAAGCAAGACTAATTAATCTGTTATTTCAGACTAATTATATAAGACGGTTTTAGATTGTTATCCATATGATGCTCGTGTATAAACTGTTTTGGGCATTCAGCCCATTAAGATCAAGATAGCGCTTTAAAAAAAAACAAAAACAGCCAAACAATATTTGCCCGTCTTTGCCTCGGGTTTTTACCAGAAATAACCAATTTTAAGTGACCTCATCATAGCTTGTCAAGAATTATTTTCCACTAATAGCGTGCATTAAAAAAACTTTCATGAATGTACAGTGCCTGCTGACATCTTGATTACATGTTGCCTGCAGGCCTTGGCAGGAAAAAGATGGCCTTTTGACCCTGGTGGGTGTCTGGTCCTGCTTTCGGCTGGCCATTCCTCTTCAAGGCGACATACCAGTTGTACTTCTGAGAGCGGTATGTGTTGTGGTGATTCTCTTCATACTTCTCCAGGAAGTAACACTCATCATTCACTGCTTGCTGAGGCAAGAAAATGAGGGGGTGAGGTGGGGGATAATATATGAGTAATATAGAGTAGGGAATAGTGAAACATACTGAATACCCAAAATAATAATCTGCACGACAAATCTCTAAAGTAGCTTTTCTGTTTGTTTGGGTTTTTTTTTTAGTGACAAATTATTGCTAACAGCAATTTACTAATTATGCCGAAACTTTCCACTGTTTTGCACTCCGGGTTGTTTTGCACAACCTAGACTGTTACAACACTGTAGACAATCAGCGAGTTTAACCTTGTGCTGAGAAATTAATAAGCAATATGTGATTTTAATGAAAATAGCTTTGAATGAACAATTTGAAACAATTAGGTAGAAAGATAAACACGGCCAGAAGTGCCATGATTTGCAACTGTGAGTGTTGAGTCTTTCCATCCAAAGTTAGATTTCAATTCGAGCTACAGCGTGAAAAACTCACTGCTCCATAGAGGCGTCCATTTTTGTTCATGGCCAGGTACCTTCCTGTCGTCTCGCCTTTGATGACCACCACTCCTGCGCTCACAGCCTTCAGCCTCAGGACGTCTGCAACACATTATGCAACACAACATGGCAGCATTATTATTATTATCATTATTATTATTATTACTGTTTTCAAGGTTAAAGTGGAAGATAAAGTCATGTAAAAACAATCTAACTGCGATATCCCAAAATAAATGTTTAGCAAGCACTTTTCCAGGAAGCTAGGCCCTGCTGTCCAAGTGTGTACAGAGGGCAAGAAGTTATGATTGCAAAATCAAATCGCTGAGCAGCTTTACCGGCAGCCTAATTACTAATTAAACTCCTAATTCATGAGTATACTTCAGTCGAAACATGTCCACTTTTCATTATACCCCAGTAACCTTTTATCGAACCATCTTAAGTTTACCTCTTCTGTCTACCATCATCATAAAATCCATGAAGACTTTTAATCTAAAGTTAAAACTTTTAATTCAAAAAGTACGAGTTACATGTACAGAATCTCCCATTAATCCTGTATTTTTATACATATCACGCATCTACTTCTTGTCACCTGATTTCAAAGTATAGCCAACAATCACAAATCAAAGTTTTGTTTTTTTCCCCTCACCATAGGGGTCATCTTCCTGCCTCCCACCATTCACAGTTCCGTCTGGTAAAATCCTGAGGTGATAGCCCCCATTCATGCTGTACAGCTTGGTCAGTGTCTGGGGTTCCTGCTTGGTCAGGTCCAGGGACGCAGGTCCAAAAGGCAGCACTGTAATGTCTCCCTCAGACATCACACAGAGAGTTTGAGGTATGGACGAAGCAGAGTGATGCCCCCGTGTCTGCAACGACAGAGAAGATCCACTGTGTTCACTGTTCATGTCACCTGGACTGCGTCTGGGACACGAAAGGAAACAGGAAGGGGAGGACAACGCCGCCTTCATGATATGATTACAGGAAATGCTGCCCTTTCCTACCCTCCCAAAACCACTTTCTCCATCCGTCTGCCTCTCTGTTACTTTCTGTCAGCCTTTTAAGGCACACATTTGATTATGAAGTGATAAAACCACCCAGGGATCAATTCTGGATGGAGGCCAGGAAGAGCAGGCACATGTCCGGACTTGTTTTGGAACTGAACATCACTTTGATTTGTCTTTTGGGAAAATGATTTCCAGATGGCGGGTGATGTAATGTTACACCTGAAATCAGTAAGAGGCTAGACAACAAAATAGCCAACAGATGGACACAAGAACCAAGAGAGAAATTTGCAGTAATGGTTTAAATCTTCTGCTGGAAGTTCTGTATCTGCTTACAAACAGGTGTTAACACGCGACACTGAAATCTCCCAGTGGGATAGTGGAGACATGACACTCTCCTCACACTCTCTGAAGCAACATTTTGTATTAACACTCTTCTATCGTTCCGCTGGATTTAACAGACATTTTAAAAATCCAACAAATCACCAGCAACCAGCAACACGAGAAATTAGAACCCAGCCAAGGTCTCTTTTTCTTACCCCTGGATCGCCTGCTTCCTCATGAGCGTTTCCAAATAGCAATCAAGCCCATTTTAAAGTCACACTGTCAGTGCAGTTTTTATTTCCTGGATGCTTGAGATCCCAGAGCAGCAGTAGCTGTCATAAAGTCTATCCAGTCAAATGAAAAGGCAGTGGCGGACCGAGCCAGCCGGTGATACTCTAACAAACTCTGGTCTTTGTTATCATTTGAAACCAGAGGTATAACTACTGTAGAGCCAAGTTAGCCCACATCTGGAATGTCTTGGAAGAAGCAGAGAGAAGAGGGGGGGGAAAAAGAGAGGGAGAGGGAAAAGTGAAAGCCACAAGAGGAATGTAAGGCCTACCCACTGGCAGTCTGTTTTTCCTACGAACGAGATCTGGAAGAGAGGATTACTGGATATGAGAGTTTGTGCCAGACTGGTCCGGGGACCTTCGGACAGAGAGGCAGGTGGGAATGACGTCAAAAGTCCAACCAATGACCGAGTCAGAGTGCAGATGTGTGGGAGGAGAGCTTGAACATGTGTGCATGTCAGTGTTGGGGGTATAGATGAAAAGGCTAATGCTGAGCTAAAGTAAAGTTTGAACATACACACTAAGAAATAGAGGTACAGGAATGGACCTAAAAAGGTACAAGTCTTTGTCACTCCAGCTGTACCCTAG
>JAVDPK010001071.1:274851-288621 GCA_034780415.1 Cichlasoma orientale | reverse complement strand
GTGTGTGTGTGTGTGTGTGTGTGTGTGTGTGTGTGTGTGGGTGGGTGCGCGGTGGGGGGGGGGGCTAAAAATGTGTCCGCATACACCTCAGAAAGTATATAGCCGCGCCCCTGGCAATGAGCAGTCGGTGGTTCCAACTCTGGACTCAGCCGCGTCTATGCCAGTGGAAATGGTTGAAAATGATTGCACCAGGTAAAAGACAGAGGTGAGGCATACAAAAACGGAAACAAGTTTATCAATACAGCCTTGCAGTGAAAGAAGTCATTTTTTTTAAAATGCAGATTCATTTTTGCAGGCTTTGTTTTGCATTTATCCCTTCAGTCAAATTTGCTCTGAGTGATCAGTTTTACTCTGTAATGAAACATTTCTATCCTGATGGGCCACTGAAGGATTTGATGGCTCTGAAAATCAAACATGGACTTGAAGGAGCTCTCCATAGCCTTCAAGAAATCCACCTTTAATGGCATTACATATAAGCTAGAGTCACAGATCAGCTGGCAGGTCAAGTAATTTTGCAAAATATACGACTACACTAAGGATAACAATACTTAATGGAAACAAACTTTTTTTCTTCACCTTTAGAATTTAGTTAATTAGAAGTGTAGGTGACGCCATTAAAGTCACAAAAGGGCTCGTCCGGGATTTGAACCCGGGACCTCTCGCACCCTAAGCGAGAATCATACCCCTAGACCAACGAGCCAACGAAAACATGTGTACACATCTGTAGTTATGTCAATCATAAACCTGCAGTGGCCTGATGATGTGGCATTTTGAGTTCTAGTGGTCATCCAGTACAACAGCACCCTCTGGTGGTATAGATTATTATAGAACAAAAGGCAACCGACATCCAAAGAAGAGCTTTGAATGTCCTTCATGAAACCTGGAAACTTCTTCCTGAAAACTACTTTAAAAATGACACGCTGCCTAAGAGAGTTCAGGCTGTGTTGAATAATAAACACCAAATATTGACTTTCAAGCCCGTTGGATAAACTCTGTCCTTGCCTTATATACTGTATTTCTATGTATGTTTGCACATTTCAATAAAGCGCTGCACCTATTTCCCATTGATGAGGGGGTGGCTCAAGACTTTTTTGCAATACTAAAGCCTGTAAATGTATCGGCTGCCTACGAGTCACCGTGTGGGCCAAACTTGACTTTTTTCACAGTGCGCATGCTCGAGGTAGCTCCGTGGTTAGCTCGTTAGCCTGCGCCTGCGTATAAAGTTCCATGTGAGCAAGTACCTCTGCGGGATGGCAACAGAAGCGAAACGAGCCAAGGTTACTCTTTAAGAGAGCTTTTTTTTTTTTAAACCAACAAACATGATGCTGATGTAGCTGTTTACGTGTATTCTTCTTTAACATCTAGTGATGCACGCTGGTTTTACTGTGTAGATCATGCAGTGCATGCAAGCGGCGATCCACTGAGTTCAGACTTCTTGTCCTCAGGTTGTCGTATCTTACCTGCCAGCTCTAACAGCACACGTTACTACTTAAAATGATCACCATGTCAAAACGATGATGGAGCTCACTTTACTACTTAGCAGTAATGCATGAAGGACACTTGCAGTTGTAATCACGTGGCTCTAAGTTAAAAGCAGACAAAGTGAAACCAGGTGCATGATATCACTGGGTAACACGTGCCTGGTCATTTTACTGATATTTTTGTGCATGTGGCCCCTGTGCTGACAGGTAGATGATGGTTCAGAGCTGAGCCCCCTGCAGAGCTTTGTACAGTGGTGTGACAGAGTCGGCTTGGAGCTCAGCAGTAAGGTATGTTAATGCATCCTGCACCAGCTACACTTCAGGTCAGTACTACGATCTGGTCTAAGGATTGATGTCTCCTTCTGCAGGTGTATGTGAGTAAAGAGGGGACCGTGGCAGAATATGGGATGTTGGCTAAGGACGACATAGAGGAAGGGGAGGTTTTGTTCACCATACCCAGATCAGCTCTTCTCCATCAGGGAACAACCAAAGTTTCTGCCTTGCTGGAAAAAGGTGACTTAGAAAGTTGCAAATACACCACCTGGCTCACCCCTCAGTTTGTAACTGTCCTTCATCTTTTTCCTTCACAGAGCAGTCGTCTCTGCAGAGCTCCTCAGGTTGGGTTCCCCTGCTGCTGGCTCTGCTGTATGAGTACACATCCTCACAGTCCCACTGGAAACCCTACCTCTCTTTGTGGACTGACTTCAAGACACTGGATCATCCCATGTTCTGGTGAGAAACACTTTTCAGCTCCCATCTTATCCAGAGGTGTACTTATTTAGTATTAGTCACGCATCCCCTGCTGAATTTGTAAGTTTGCTCACTTACAAACAAATCAAAAGTCTCAACTTTTTATTGTAGTTTCATTGTAATAGAGAGAGAATATCAACCACAAATCCAGAAAAGATAGGGTGAGGAGTTCAGCCATTTGGGAGGGGCTCAGAGTAGAACTGCTGCTCCTCCATATCAAAAGGATCCAGTTGAGGTGGCTCAGGCATCTGAATAGGATGCCTCCTAGGCACCTCTTGGTTGAGGTGTTCTGGGCATGTCCTACCAGGAGGAGGCCCCGGGGCAGACCCAGGACACCCTGGAGAGGTTATATCTCTCGGCTGGTCTGGGAACGCCTTGGGGTCCCTCTGGATGGGCTGGTGTAGGTGGCTGGGGAGAGAGAAGTACTGGTATTTTATTGAAACAGCAGTACTGAACTGAAATATTTTATTTCCTCTCTTGAAGGAAAGAAAAAAAGTGGCTGTGCATTGCTCCATTGTATTCCAGCACGACTTGCACCTCTGATCCTGTCTGGATTTGAGTCATTCTTTTTAGTAATGAGCTACATGTCTATCGTTTCAGGCCTAAAGAGGAGAGAGACGGACTCTTGAGGGGAACGGGTGTCCCAGAGGCAGTGGACAGAGACTTGGCTAATATCCAGCAGGAGTACACAGACGTGGTCCTGCCTTTCATGACCAGACATCCTGACCTCTGGGACCCCAGCATACACACACTGGAGTTGTACACACAGCTTGTGGCCTTTGTCATGGCCTACAGGTCAGCACGCATGAGATGATTACACCTGCGCACAACTAACAGCATGTTTTTGTTTTCCTTCTGATTGTTTTTTCTTTCATGTTTCCTGTTCTGTTTCTCCTCCTGCCTGCAGCTTCCAAGAGCCGCAGGAAGAGGAGGATGACGAAGAGGAGGAGGAGGAAGAGGAGAAGGCTCCCAACCCACCGACGATGGTTCCCATGGCTGACATGCTTAATCATGTGTCCAGTCACAATGCTAACCTGGAGTTCACACCAGTGAGGACACACATCTGCTCTGATACCTTCTCATCTTTGAAAAGCATAGACCATAAAAATAGTAGCCACCATGATTCTACCCGTTAGATTTTGAGGTCTTATTTCTGCAGTCTTGTTTCTCACATTTTGTTTTTAACTGAATGTTCTCACTTTAGGAAAGTTTGAAGATGGTTTGCGTGCGCCCTATTCACAAAGGCGAGGAGGTGTTTAACACTTACGGGCAGATGGCCAACTGGCAGCTGCTTCATATGTACGGCTTCACCGAGCCATATTCAACCAACAGCAATGACACTGCTGACGTCCCCATCACCAACCTCTACAAAGGTGCCGCACGAGGTGAATGACAGCTGATTTCTTTCAAAGTGTTGTGACACGAGTATATAAAAAAATAAAACACCCCTCCAAATCAGCTTTAGATCTCCGCCTTTTTCCCTTCCAGGTATTCAGTCTGATTTGGACCGGCAGCTGGTTGAGGAGCAGTGGGAGGTGTTGTGCAAGATGATGCAAGAGAAAGGAGCCTTTGTCTTTGGTAAACAAGGCTGCCTCACAGACACAGAACTCCATACTGCGCTCAAGGTGAGGGAGCTCATACAACAGTGCTAATTACCTTCTGTTTTCTTGGGCACGGAGCAAAGCCCGGAAAAACACTGGAAGGAGCCTCTGATTGGAGACATGAGCATTTGATTGACTTTGTTTGTCTTCAGGTGCTGTGCATGTCAAAGGAAGAGCTGTCAGAGTTTAAAGACAACGAAGGATGGGAAGAGGATGACGAGGATGATGAGAAGATTTGCCTGGCGTTCGCCAACGAAGGTCTTCCTGAGTTAAAGGCTTCGTGGAAACGGCTGATTCACGAGGCAGCCCGTCTGACTCTGAGGTCGTACGGAGATGGGGAGGAGGAGGAAAAAATCATGGGTATCGACCGGTCGTTGATGGAGGATAAGGAAGCACTCGCAGGCCTGAGCTGCAGGCAGTGGAAGGCGCTGCACGTACGCTATGGACAGAAGAGCATCCTGTATGGACTCATGGAGCTGACGGGGTCATGAGCTCAGCTCTGACCGGGACCACAGTGGAGGTTTTTAATCGTACATGTTCACCATCTTTCTTGAAAGATGCGGCTAATAAAACAAATTTCTTACAAGATGGGACTTCTGTATTCACTATTAATGTTGACTTTTAAAATCTGATCCCACTGCTCTTCGTCCTGTTTGCTTTATCCCACACTGAAAAGGAGCATCAAAACACCTGTCTCTGATACACATCACTGTGTTCATGATTACCTCTGTAGCTTAGTTAGGATTGTGTAGTAACACAATCACACGTGTCTACACAAACATTAGTAGCAATTTGTATAAACTTGCTTAATGGAACAATCAACCTGTTTGTGTCCATATGGTTGAAAGCAATTTTGTAAGTACAGATTTAATGATTTGATGAGCCAAAACTACGACCAATATCGACACTGGTTGTCGCATAAATGTCTTCACAACTCTTGTCGTCTTGGCCATTTCTAATCAAGCATACATTTGTGGTCAGAAGGCATGAATGTCGTGATAATTTGGGGCTCAAGCCTGCCATGAACTGTAAACTGCTGGAACACCAGCATCAGTGTTCAGTGAAGCGAGTTTTACATTGCCATAGACTCAGAGGGTGCCAACCAAAAGAGGAGCCTGTGCTCCAAAATCAACACCTTCAGGATCAAAGAAATTTGCAGCTGTCCACAAGGACGAGCCAAATGCCTTATGGAGAAAATCTTTATGGTCAGATAAGACAAACCATGACCTTGATCTTGACCCCAGTGACCCCATATACAATCCCGACCTCGCTGTTTTCATAGGCTTGCTACCCATGAAGTTTGGTAAGTGCAGGCTCAGTTCTCAAGTTATTGAGTGGACACTTCAATGGATGCCAGCTGCCACGGGTGATCACATAACACGTCCCATCTTTCGATGGGTGTATAAAAAGAACAGTTCAAAGAACTCATTAAAAGCTCCATGATGAGCATACGTACACTTCAAACCACAACTGTTAAGTACTTTAAAAGCACCTGCCCCTGGAGTGAGAAAGTGTCATGCTTGAGCAAACACCAATCAAGTGTAACCTTGTGAGCACCGACTGGTGATTACTGATTATCTCTTCATCATGGCACCTGTTAGAGTGTGGGCTATATTAGGGAGAAAGTGCTCCAAGTTGATGCGTTAGAAGTAGGAAAAATGGGCAAGAATTTGAGGTCGACGAGGGCCAAATTGTGATGG
Source organism: Cichlasoma orientale (assembly GCA_034780415.1). Taxonomy (NCBI): domain Eukaryota; kingdom Metazoa; phylum Chordata; class Actinopteri; order Cichliformes; family Cichlidae; genus Cichlasoma; species Cichlasoma orientale. The sequence goes on along the minus strand of JAVDPK010001071.1, from coordinate 283,089 downwards.
CTCGACGACTGAGTCAGTGTGTCCAAAACTGCAGTTCTTCTCGGGTGCTCCCGGTCTGCAGGGGTCAGTATTTATCAAAAGTGGCAATTCTCATTGATGTACATGGGAAGCGAAGGGCAGCCTGGCTTGAGGAATAACCTTTTTTTTAAAAAAATAAATAAATCATCACGTGGATGGTCGAGCGCATGTCTGTCACTTACCTGGGCAACACCAGTCACCAGGATGCACTGGGGGCACAAGGCAAGCTGGCAGAGGCAGTGTGATGTTTTGGGCAATGTTCTGCTAGAAAACCTTGTGTCCTGCCATCTATGTGGATGTTACATGTCAGTGTAACACCTTAGCATTAGTACAGACCACGTACACCCTTTCAAGGTAACAATATTCCCTGATGGCTGCGGCCTCTTTCAGCAGGATAATGCACCCTGCCACAAAGCAGGAACCACCTGACCTCCAAAATTCCCCAAATATCAAGCCAAAAAAGAGAGAGAAAAAAAATACCCCAATCTTAGTCATGCAGTTCTGAGAGACGACAGATAAAATTGCAGTTTGAATGCTTTATTTACTGTATGTATGCATACTGCAGTTAAGTAGCAAGAACTAAAGGCAAACTAGAAAGGACTACAAAATACAACACATGGACCAATACATTTACAAAACATTCAAAATGTTACAAAATGAGCTGTATTGGTCCTTCTATTGTTGTTCAATTTGGATCTTTATACAAATTCGTCACTGCATAATTTTACAAGTGCCAGGGAGAGACTTCCAGAGCCAGTTTCAAATGGACAAACCATCAGCAAACGTTCTCCACCAACACACCAGGAGTGGACCCCCACCCCACTTGGGAGTCTTGACGACATCTTTCTGTCCCACTTGGAGATAAAAAGGAATCAAATCAAAGTAGCAGGCAGCTTTCCCCCCCCCCCCCCTTTCAATCATCTACCATTCAGCCTCTGAAAAGCAAAAAAAGAAAAGAAAAAAAGGATTTGTGTGGGAGGGAAGCAAACCAAGGACTTTGGTAGTGAGTGAAAATATATTTAGATGTCTTTACATGTCAGGATACATTTTATTTGACATGTGAATTGTTTTCCACTTGTCTACTCCCCTGTTCTCCCTTTACTCAATATTTACATCAAAGCATATCAAAAAAAGTATATTAAACAGCATGTCCCAATCCACTCTTGCCATCTCAATTCAACCCCAAAGGGATACGAAAAAAAATGAATAAGGGGGAGAATTAACTAGATCCATGAGCAGTAGTCCTTTCATCCACATTCCAAATGACTGTGGTTGCCAGTTTATCCAGTGCCAACAGTAAAGAGGGAGGTGTGTATGTGTGGGATGTGAGGGGGGGGTGAGTCAAGGCCACAGCATCTCTCCCAAGGGTGACGAGCTGTCTGGTACACTGGCTAGCTGGCACCAGTGCCCTCCATCACTTGCTGGGCCTGCTTCTGTCCCATACAGCACTGGGCTACAGACTGAAACAGCCTGAGGAGAGACATCAGCATATGTTTAGGTGCCAGCTCTGCAGCTGCTCTTAAACGTATCAAACAGGGAACCTACTTTTCAATCTCAGGGGCACAGTGCACAAAGTCGTGGCTCCAGAACTTGAAGGCAGGATTCTTGATCAGCTCAATGAAGGTGATGAGGAGACCCCATGGGTGAGGCCTGTTCACTATCAGCCTCTCCAACAGAACCCTAAATAACAAGGAGGACGTTTTAACCAACTAAGATTAGATAACACTTATTTAAATTGTCCAGACCTCAGCTCAGACTGTCTCACCTGGTGATCTGCTCCTGGATGGCCTCGGTGTTGGCCTCGGCAAATAGATAGAGCATGGTGCAGCTGAAGTAGTGAGTGTGACTGTTAGGGTAGCGCAGCTGATTGGCGATGGCGTTCAAGAACAAGTAACGCCCTGGAGAGACATGAGATCAGTAACCCAATGAGTGCTTTCATTCTGTTAAGGACCAATGCTCAACATCTAAAATCAAGCTCTGGTCTACAAAGCTGGAACATAAGGCTTCCAAAGGCTCTTCTTATTCAGCTCAGCAGAGATTTGGAGAGTATAAGCAAAAATGTTAAATGTGTCTGGTTTCTAGAAGTAGTCAGGAGCAAATGTCAGTCTATCTAAAACAACCTGACAAATTCTGCAGAAATGGCAACTCAATCTATACAACAGAAAGGGGGGTTTATTTTAATGCTGCTCCCCTACCCTCAGTGTCCAGGTCCACAGCCAGGTTCTGGAAGATGTCCATATGAGCAGAGTGGGTGATGGTGCTCATAGAGGGGGTGCTGCCCTTATTGTGGATGTGAGCAATTGCCTGTGTCCCCACATACAACACTAGAGCATTGATCAGCTGGATGTTGTAACGGTTTCCTGGTTCATTAGACACCTGTGAGACGAAAAGAAAGATCACAGATATGCCACGCCTTCGTGCATCTCTTACTACCAAATTAAAGTAAACAAACACCAACACTACCTGCAGGTTACTGCGGAGCTCAGACAGGAAAGTAACAGGTGAGCGTGTCTTCAGATACGAGTCCAGATCCTTTTTGAACTGGGAAGGCATGACACCTGTGAAGTTGGTGAGGATACGGGGAGCAATGTTGATCTCACTCAGCATGTCCACCTGCAGCAGGAGTAAATCAAGGACAGACTTATTACATTTGTCAGTCTTCAAATGAACTTAGCTCACATCATTCACACCAAACTGCTGATCTAACCCACAGTTCGGAGCTGCCGTTACTCAGTGTGTAATCAACACTGTTCTCAGAGTGTCTGCCTCTACCTTCAGATTGGGTGTGAATGGGTCAGGAAGCCTCATGTTGCGTGGAAAGGCACTGAGGATGAGGTTGCGGAGTTGGATGCAGTTGGGTGGGATAACATCACAGAAGCCATAATGGTAATCGCACAGAAACTCTGGGAAGTCATGAAGCAGGACCAGAAGAACTCGCAGTGTGCCCTGAATGGTCAATCAGAACAAACCAGGACATCAGAGTTTTGCACTCAAAATGTTAAGCAAGGAACATGAAATTTTAAATAGAAATGTTAACATTTAAGTGTCAGGATACTAAATCAAAAATTACACTGTCACTAACTTGCAATAACCCACTAACAAAATGGACACTGAAAGATCACCTTGTAGAGGATTTGCATAGGTTTGTTGAGCTCTACATTCCTCAAGAATGGGGCCAGGTACTTGAAAAGATCAATCAACAGCTGTGCGTACATTGGCCAACCCTGGAAGACAACATCAGTCTATTACACAAACACTCAAAAAATATAAAAAAACAAACCAAACACACTAAAACAGCTGAGACATCCATGAAAACTGTTCATTTCAACCATTTATCAAATGTGCCTTCTTGAATACCTTCTGTTGTGGGGTGTGTGCTAGCATCCTGGCAATGAAGATGCGATGGGAGATGAGTTCAAGCCAGGCATACACAAACCCAGGTGCTTTGGTGGGTCTCAGGATGTGGAAGGTATTACTGCAGATAAAAGCAAATAAATTCTGAGCAAAGACCATATGGACTAGCAGAACATTCTCCATACTACAGTTTCTTGGCAGGACAAAAAAAAAAAATTGAATTCCTACCAGAAGGCAGTGAGTGTCTGGAAGTTGATGGTTTCTAGGACATGTTCGGGGGCATTGAGCTCCAACAGCAGCATGATGAAAATGCGGTGATATGGCAGCTGCTGGAATTCAGTCTGACGGACATCATGGTCCTGGATCAACACTCCCACTACAATACCGAGCACCTGTGGAAGAAAAATGATGCCACAGTGAGAACCAGCACAGGTCCCAACTTTTTCCAGTGAATGAAAATGTTCAGCCCACAGATGGAGGTGCTAGCAGTATAAGGAGATGAGGATTATGTTGTCTTTCACACGACCTGTAGAAATTTTAATTATGAAATAAGAACTACAATCCAGTCTGATAATTACCATTGAAAGTTTTTACTTAATGAGTAACTACAGCGCCAAAAAAAAAAAAAAAAAAAAAAATGCTCCTTCAGCTCATTTTAAGTAGAAATCTATTCTAAAATATGGTGGTTTGATTATAACAGGGCATTAATAACCTGTTACACACTCCTACTGATCTAAATACAAGTTGGAAGAGCAAACAGTTTCAGCAGTTAAAAACTACATGACCTGTACATACAAGATGGGGACCCTGTAAGGTAAATCTATCTGAATCATATTCTATGGTCTGTTGCTGCACCTTGTTGAGGAGGTTGATTTTTGTCACTGTGTTGGTGGCCTCTCCAGAGTGTTTGACCAGCAGCGCTATGAGCCTAACAAAGGCATCCAAGTTGTGGTAGCATTTGGCTCTGATGATGGCTGCACTGGCTGCTGGGTTATGCTGTTGTTCAGCCTGTGCCCGATAGCTTATCTCCACACACATTTCTGTGCATAGCCGGAAGAACCGTGTAATCAGGTCATCTGTCTTTAGAATTCCCTGCTGGTGCATCTAGGAAAAAAAAGTGGGATGGTAAGGATCAGACATGAGTAACAGGAGTATTATGATTTTTAATTGTTTTCAATAACTAAGAAATACTGATAAAAACCTGGCCAACAAAGGCAGAAAAAGCTTTGGTGCTATCCCTGCCAGCAGCAGCTGAGTGATACAGGTTAACCCATTCCCTCAGGAGGTACTCTGCCTTCTCCCTCAAGCCTGGAGGATCATCATATTCTGAAGCCTGTGAAATCCCAGAGTGCATCATGAAGTTGGGTCCACCATGGGCCCGGTCAATCATGGCTTCATAGTTGGAGCGAACCACATCCATCAACTGGGGAAGTCTAGAAATGATGAGCACAGAAAAATCAGCAAGGTCTCAGTACAGTAGACCGTGACCCATAACTACTCATGCCATCAATGCAAGACTCAAGCTAGGGTCTATCATGACTAGCTCCTAAGCAGCATGAACACCACAAACAAATGGGTTTGATGTTCACAGATCAGAACATACAAGTGCAGTAAACAAATGCTGTCAAAGGGAGGAGGGGAAAAATATATTGTTTACAAACATTTTTAAAACACTCACTAGCATCATGCAACTAGCCAACTGAGCTGTAAAGCAGGCCTAAAGGTTGATCGTCTGCTTTAGAAAGTTGCATTTAATACAAATATGTCCAGTATCAGGTGGTAGCTATAATCGCACAACTAGTGAGTTAAAATTGCTCAAGTTCTTTACCCCTCAGGTGCATTAGCTCTGGAGTGTGCACAGGTCCTCATTAAAGTCTCAATTGTGTGGAAGAGGTCAGCTTCTGTGATGTGGCTCACACTGCGTTCATCTACCAGCAGTAGTTTCACCAACTGCATGGCAAACGCAACTGCCATGTAGTGCAATCCATTTTCCATTGACTGGAAGAAGAAAAAAAAAAATTATATCTCAACTGATTAACCAGATGGCAAGTGAAACTGACTTAAAAATCAGAAAAAGCAGCTATATGCCACCAGGAGTTTTATTTTACAAGACAGACATGACGAAAAAACAAAATAAAAATCAGTGACAGTGAACAGATAAAGACTGCTACACACAAAAGTAACAGAGCAAAATGTAAGTCAATAAATTTGTTAATGACAAAGTCAAAGTGTGTACCTGTGCCAGGTGCAGGTCATACTGCTGCATATTTACAAGATGGTTCCTGATCAAAAGCTCCACTGCCTCTACATTGTATTTGTATTCATCACGGCATTCAATCAGACACCTGTAAAAAAAAAAAAAAAAAAAATAAAAAAAAGAAAAGAAGAAAAAATTTATAAGTTAGACACCATCTCTCTCTCTCCCCCCTTGGACAGTGATACTGTATCTCAAGCATCAACAGCTTTTATGATGGGTGCAGGATATCCCATTCAGTATAAAAGGGGCTCAAGATGGATGCAAGCATAATGTGCTCTTATTCACCTGGTGATCTGCTTATTGCACCACTGTGGTCCATAGGCACGTCCATCCTGCAGGGCTTTAAGTACCAACAGGTGGCACTCCCTGTAACGAAGCAGCAAGTCGGCATCAGCACCACTTGTAGCATCCAGAAGACCTTCCACAGCCTGGAAGATAGAGAAAAGCAGCTCAGCAAAAACAGATTAACACTTTGCCTGTCTCGCATTAATTTCTGAAGACTCAAGTCCTGAAAACTACATCACTATATTAGGGGATCACCATAAACAGGTTCCATGTATGCACACTAAAAGGAGCAGATACAGTCCACATTTTGCAGCAGTTATCCCAAAACTATCTAAACATTCGCAGTGACATTTAGCTGTCCTACCTTCTGCAGCAAGCCAAGTGCTGCAATGCCATCCCTAGAGTTTCTAGCCAAAGCCACAGTTTCCAGTAGGCTACGCAGGGCCTGAGTAAGAGGATTCATGGCAAGGGCTGGAGAGATGGCATGAAGATGCTGCTCCAAGTCTGCTATGCACTTATCGTAGATCTGAGCCACATCATCTGTGGCCCATGCCTGTTGCTAAGAGACACATGGAACAAGTCTCAGGGTTAAACGCTGCAACACAAATTACATGACATTAACACAAGTAGTATTTAGTTAAATGTTGCTGTTTGAGTGACTCGTCAACTGAATATTAATATCAAAAACCAGAACAATAAATAAACATAAGCTCTCTTTTGGGTCACAAAAAAAAAAAAAAGACTAGCACTTATCAGAAAATAAACTTTCAAAAATATTTAGTTATGCAACACTATGGTACCATCCAACCTTCTCTCTAAGTGTTTTCAGCTTTTAACTCTGTTTGGGGTGAGTGAGTGGGATAGGTCCCTGAAAATACATTTACCTTCATGGGCTGAGCCAAGAAGCCAGTGGGTTGGGAGAGGTCATTGCTTGGTAAGAAACCTGGAACATTTCTAGCAAACTCCTCATACACAGCCAGTTGCTTAGGGTCCACTCCTCCCACCTGCAACACAGGCACACAGTAATTCAGAAAATGTAGCCACAGACTATTAACAGAAAATTGCTGTGAATTCTTATTAACTCAGAGAGATGCAGCAACTGAGGTAAGAAGAATTCAAGATTTGTTTTAAGATTTTAAAAACAAACATGTTACAATGACTTCACCTTGAGTCTGATCTGCTCTGGCATACGTTCAGCCTGGTAAGTCAAAACAACAGGATCACAATAGCGCCGTCCCTCTTGGCGTGCATGCTTCCTCAGCTCAAACTCCTGGAAGAGTAAAGAAAGAATATCAAGAAATTTATATTATTGAAATATTTTCAAGTAGTATTCAGGTAAAAAGCACCCTACATATAAAACAGGGTTATAGACGTATAATTACTGTATTAAAACAAGATGAATCACCGATGGGGATATCCTCCACGATTAATGAAAATATAAAATGTAAAGTCAGGATAACACTACCAACCCATTACATAATAGAAAACCCTTCAGACATCTTAAAACCTTCTGCAAAACTATTTTTGCCTGCATAGACGGACATAGGAATATTGTGTTGCACATCTTTCAAGAGTAAAGAACATGTTTGCCAAATGTCATGACTCAACTCCTTGTGGTTTTGGAGTCTATAGACCGGAAAAGTAACACCTTCTATAGCTACATTTACTCAGCACTATGCCTTGGGCCTCACACCAATGATCAGTTTTGCTGCACTCTGGAATACTGATACAGAAATTGTCATCCATTTTTACATATTTCACAAAGGGCCAACTCTAGCCACAGTTTCTATCTGAAGTGCACTTGTATTTATGGCTTTTGAGCTAGATTTCTGAAAAGTCTTACCGTGGCTAGTCTCTTATCCATTTCAGGGCCAGCCTTCTCCACCGCTGTTTTTTGAATGAAGCAGCAAGCCAGTTCACAGTTGTCTTGAGCAATCCTGGCTGCAGCCTCTTCCATCATTTCCCTCTGTTGGGGTGTTGGTGCCTGAAAGGGAAAAAACAGTTATTTTATACATGCTAGTGTTGGAGAACTATTTTATATCAAATGACAGATGGCCAAATGAATAAATGTAAACTTCTAGAAATTAATTAATAAATAGTGGATCAACCAAATAATAAACTATTACATAATAAATTGGACATAGAACATCAGATATAAAGTGTTAACTTCTCAGTCTCTGTTTATCCTAATCTTAAAAAAAGGTCTTGCCAATGTACGTACACTTAACGTCAACATGTCCTGTTATTAATCTGAACAAGATTGCTCTGTACGATTAAATTAAAACACTGACGAAGATGAACACTTTGTACACGATGAGCCATGA
>JAVDPK010001071.1:218597-244461 GCA_034780415.1 Cichlasoma orientale | reverse complement strand
AACTGTTCAGAGAAGACTGCGTGAATCTGGACTTTATGGTTGAATTGCTGCAAAGAAGCCACTTCTAAGGAAGAACAGCAAGAGGAAGAGAATGGCTCGGGCCGAGGAACTCAAGGAACGGACATCAGACCAGTGGATATCTGTCCTTTGGTCTGACGAGTCCAAATTCAAGATTTTTGGTTCCAAACACCATGTCTTTGTAACACACAGAAAAGGTGAGCCGATGGTTCCTACATGTGTAGTTCCCACCGTGAAGTATGGAGGCGGAAGTGTGATGCTGTGGGGGTGCTTTGCTGGTGACACTGTTTTGCAATTTATTCAAAATCCAAAGCACGCTTGACCAGCACGGCTACCACAGCGTTCTGCAGCGACATGCCATCCATCTGGTTTGAGCTGAGTGGGACCATCATTTGTTTTTCAACAGGACACTGACCCCAAACACACCTCCAGGCTATATTAGGGCTATTTAACCCAGATGGAGTGCTGCGTCAAATGACCTGGCCTCCACAATGACCTGATCTAAACCCAGCGGAGATAGTTTGGGATGAGTTGGACCGCATAGTGAAGGCAAAGCAGCCAACAAGTGCTCAGCACCTCCGGGAACTCCTTCAAGACTGCTGGAAAACCATTTCAGGTGATGACCTCATGAAGCTGATTGAGAGAATGCCAAGAGTGCAAAGCTGTAATCAAAGGAAAAGGTGCCGACTTTGAAGAATCTAAAATCTAAAACATATTTTGGTTTGTTTTACACTTTTAATTCCTTATGTGTTCCTTCATAGTCTTGGGGGGGGGGGGGTAAAAAAATAAAAAACATTGAATGAGAAGGTGTGCCCAAACCTTTGACTGGTACTTTGCTAAAAACCTAGCACTGCATTGCTACTCGTGAACAGCTAGATGTTGATTTTCTCCTTTTATCTTCATTCTGTTCTGTGATGTTTTTCTTTTTGTTTTCTTTTAGTTGCTCATCCCAAAACCAAACCACCTCCGCTGCTCTCCTTGCATCGGCTTCCTGGCCCATCAATAGGGGCCCCACTTGCTCGAGTCCCCCTGTCCACACACATCCCTTACGGTGGTCCCAGTGTGCCTCGTGGGCCCCTACTCCACACCCCTCCTGCGTTTCACGCAGGACCCCGGGGGCCGCTTGGGACTAGAGCAGCCCCTCCCACTCTCAAGAGTTCTCGCCCTCCACTTCTGTCATCTCCAGGTTGATTGTTGTTTTTTGATATAGAAACAATTTTGAATATAAAAATGCTATATAAATGTCAATCTAACCTTAAATGTTTTGTCTTTCTTTTCTCAGGTGCTCCTCTTCTTCGTCAAAGTGTCCCCCGGCATTAAGAGACAATAGACACACGCGCATACACACACACTGTAAAATATGCAGGTTACAAACAGTGCTTTGGTTAATGTTTGAGCAGAAGATTGCATACTTTGGCACTGCTCATCCTTTTTTTTTTTTTTTTTTTTTTTTGGTGTTTATCCAAATTTAGCTAGAAGATTTAGCTGTCATCATCTCACTGTGGGTGGTTTGAGTGTATGACCTGACAATTTTAAGTTTTTTTTTTAAACATCCCTGTGGCATCAGTGCCTTTTTTTTATTCATTTTTTTGTGCATCCAGTTTGTCTCTTAAGAGTCTGTTAACCGTTTGGTGACGGCTCTGCGCTGCACAAGTTAAACATCCATCAGGTCGCTTGTTCGACTGATTGCACAAAAATAGAGCCATGCAGTACCCAATACCTGGTCACACGACTGCAACAGGACTTCTTATTTTTCTGTATATAAACGGAAGTAGCCTAGCTTCTCTGTACAGTTTTTCAACATGGTGCTTAACAGTTCTCTGGAGGAAAGATATTTAATATTAAGTTTATAAAGTTTTGTTTTTCAGAGCTGTATTCCGGGTTCAGATGTAACTTTTTATTCATATCTAATTTTATTTCTGCTACAGGTAAGAGTAATCAGTCTGAAGAACTCTGTATGATGCTTGCAAAACTTTCATGAATTAAGTTTTATTACAAAAAACAAGCATTTCCTTGAAATTGCATTTTATGCACTGTGCAAATTTAAATAACTGTCATGTACAGTACATGTCAGTAAAAGCATTGTTTTGTTACCCAGACTTGGAGGAAGTTTGAAGTGTTTCCCAGCATAAATGAAAGGGTTATGAATCTTTTGATTTATAGATCCAGTGCATGCATATTGGATTTTCTTGAGGTCTGGTGTGAATGCAGAATATATAAGAAAGCTCCACATCAAAATGTTTGGTTAGGCTCAGTGTTTTTCAGCCTTTATGGTAAACATCTGTTTAAAATATGTCTAATGCAGAGAAAGCACACAGGTTTAATACTTTAGAACAAACAACCATAGGTTACGTGGCTTTTTTTGGTCAGCGCTAGAATTTCTAGCACGCTGTTGTTTTGTTGTTAATATTAATTTTCAGTATTGAAACGCAGTACTGTCGCATTTATCTGGTTTGGGATGATTTTTGTATTTTATTGGAGCCAGGGAAGCCTGACCCCTCAAAACGGTTGTTCATAAAAAGTGTTTTTTTCCCCCCTGTTTTGTAGATAATGTAAAAATCCTACAGCTTTTTTTTTCTTAATATCTTGTAAATATTGAACCACTGTATGCTTTGAATGCGTTTGGTGTGTATAGTGTGTTGATGTTGAACAAGTATGAAGCTGGAGTACTGATTATATTTTCAAAGAAAACACAAATGTTTTAAAATTTTGTTTGGGTTTCGAGTATTGATTATTAAGAATTAACAATAATCAAAAGTGCACACAACTGTTGTATCATTCTGCAGCTCTGATGTTAGGAGTTTTAGCACTAACGTGTACTTTACCATCAAATTGAAAATCTGTACAGTTGGATCAAAAATATTTAAATGAATAAAGCTGAACTCTGTACCATAAGCAACTGTGGCAGCAGGTGAGTCCTGCAGTCTCTGTTGTTTCTTTGCAAAATGGAGCAGTTTTTAAAGATGTGTGAGTAGATCTGCACTGTAGTCTGGAAGCCTGCTTGGGCTGCTGTACAGAAACATTAATCACAGCACAAGGCTGCCACTTCCAGGCTGCATGGTGTTTAACTGCACATGCACACAAACCTGCAGGACAACGCAGCTCAACCGAGACTACAACTCCTTGATGTTGCCGCTACTTCTGTGCATAGCGGCCACGAGGAAAGCTCGAAGGTTCTAAAGACGTTAAGCAGTTGTGGAAAGCGTGAAGCAGAAGGTGTGTTCAGCTGAGACTGATGGTGCAGTGCAGCATGAGAAGTAATGGGACATCAGTTGTTTCAGAGACCTCAAGAATGATAACTATATATGCTGCCCAGCCCTCTTACATTAAAATGTTAAAACACTGATTGAATGCAAGAAAAGAGACGAGCCCTAATACAGGATCATTTGGGGGGATTTTTGTAAAATTTTGGGGATTTTGTAAAAGCACAAAGTAGCTGAGGTTTTTTTTTTTGGTTTATACCTGTGTATATTTTTCGTGGATGTTACCATCTTGTGATCTGTAGACAGGCCAGGTACATTTTTAGGGGAAGATTAATTTTAATATTTTGACTCATCATGGATTTTTGGCTCATTTACACAGATGTTTATGCATACAACCCCAATTCCAAAAAACGTGGGATGATGCATAAACTGCAAAAAAACAATGCAATGATTTGCAGATCACTTAAACCCATATTTTAATAACAATAGAGCTTTGAAAACCTCATTTAAACTGAGGGGGAAAAAAGGTTTCATGGCTGCAGTATGCAATTTAACATCACCTTGCTGAAATATGAAAGGCCTTCACTGTAATCTGGGTAGGAGCATGTGATGTTTTAAAACCTGTATATACCTTTTTTGGTACCTTTCTAGATGTGCAAGATGCCAATTCTATAGGCACTAGTCCACCCCATACCATCAGAGATGGCTTCTCTCCTTTATTTATGGGGTATCAATTATTTTAAGGACTTTTTTATTTATTTATTTTTTATCACACTTTACCATAATCCTGTTTTGTAACATTGTAAGGCGGTATCCTCCTACTCTCAATCTGGAAATAATAATTCAAAAACTACACTAAAATCCAATTTCCATTTGTAGCAAAAAATGAGTAGGTGTTACAGTGGATTTTATCATGTGAGTGTGCATTTTTGAGCTGACTTATAAAAACAGAATTTTCCCATACCCTGAAATCTACACAGAAATCCTATGATGAAGTTACACGTTTTCAGCTCTAGATGGCGACACACACCTGCTCTTTTACTTAATGTAGAATCAGGGCAAAATTTAAACACATGGAAATAGTTAACTCTGAATGAAACGCCACTTTTGAAATGGCCTATTTGCAAAATATTTATGCATATATAATTTTTACATTGTGCTAAAACACCAGTGAGTGTCATATTAGTGTTTTATCTCTGTGCACGTTGTACATCTTTGTTTTACTCATGTTGAGAGAATCAAAAATACAAAGGACATTGATGAGAGGAGAGGGAAACATGTCTGCATGTAAAACTGAGTACTTCCATATGTGATCAGTGTTTTTATTCATCACCATGGCATTAGCACTGCCATCAGACTTAATTGTTGAGCATCTTTCAGCTAGAATCAGACGGTCTGGATTAAAAGTAATTTTAAATATGTATTTAAAAAAATTACATCTGCATTAAAAAAGTCTCGCAAGCTTGATTTCCGTGAATTAGCGTATTATAAATTGGAACACAGTTTTATCTTCCTACCTTTTCATTCCTCTTGTTACACAGTAAGGATCGGACTTTAAAATGTACGAGAGTTGATAGAGGGCACCTTTCCTATTTCTTTCCTGTTATAGAGAATAAATTGTTACTGTATAAAAACAGTTTAAAAAAACTTGCAGTATAAGTAAAAAGTGCATTATGATTATTTTACTGATGACATTATATGTGGGAGTCAAATAAGCTCTGACACAAACACAGAGGGGGAATATGGCCGAATGTGTCTGGTATTCTCCTCATGGTGCCTCCTCCTCCTCTCCTCCAGCTGTGGGTGCGCTGCTGCGAGGAGCCCATCAACTCAGGAAGTAATGGACAACTGTCTTCACCTCATTACACCAGCCTACACACACACACTCTGATTGGACACTGTGTGTGTTTGAAGGCAGTGCACTGCTGATGTTCAAGTTGTTTAAATTCATATTTCTAGTGTCTTACTTTGAAAATCTTTTCCAACTTTCACAGAAGTGTCTGCAAGAGCAAAGTTTGAAATGATTTGACTTACCAAAGTGTGGCTGTGCTTTTATATTTAATTTTTCATAAACCTCATTCAGTTTTCTTCTTATTTTACAGCCAAAAACTGATATCTTGGCGATACTTTTGATTATCTATCGTAACAAATGTGATTGTTTTCATTTGTGTGGGTGTTTTTGCAAAATGGCCAGTTTTGGAAAGTGATACAGTAAATGATTTTATTACTGATGCATTAATCGCATTAATGTTGAAGCTCATCAAGAATTCTAATAACTGTGTGAGCAGCTTCAAGTGTGGTGTTAACCTATAATTTTAAATCATAATTCACAGTATCCTTTGATCATTTGACCGTATAAAGTGGTAGAAAATAAAAGTAATTAAAACTCTGCTTGGATATTTTTATGTTTTTTTTTTTTTTTTTTTTTTTTAAGTTTGCTGTAGTTAGGATATAAATTGTAAGGTAATGTGTAAACTTGCTTTACATTCCCGAGATAAACCTCTGTGGTTCAGCTGTTAATGAAGTTGATTTGGAGCAGTTTGCAATTTATTTATTTATTTGACACAAATAAATCATTTTAAATAAGCCATATCTCTGATTGAGCAGCCAGTAATTTTATTTGCAGTTTATTTGCACATTCAGGGACACGCAGGAGTTGCTGAACACCTACCACAAAAAAACAATTCAGCTAAATAAAATGAGACATGACCGGGATTTTTTTTGTCTCAATTAAAACATTTTTCAAAACAAATCTATTATTCAGTTACTACAACCCACAAACAGTCACTGTGGTGCCTTCAAGTACAGCCACGTGATGTGTGAAGATATGATGAAAACGCTTTCCTTTTTCAGATTTACTTATTTGGGGTATTAATCAACATTCATACATTATACGCAGTATAAAAGCTTCACACATATAATAAATCTTTTTGGTTTCAGAACATACAACTTTTTAAATTTTGGACTGCTCTGTTTGTTGTGCACACATTTATTTCAGCTTACTTTTTTAATTTCTGCTTGATTATTTTTATTTACATGGGTTTTAATTAACATGAAATTCATTCAGCTTTTTTTTGCTGCTGAACTCACACTTGAACCAGCAGATTAAAACAGCCCCAGCTGCAGCAGACCTGCATAAATGCTGTTCGGTTCTAATTGGAATGCACCATTTTCTTGTGTTGGGGGGAGGGGGGTTACTGTTTTCTGGTTGGATTCCAGTTATTAATATTATTATTTTTACAACAGTGATTTTGGCATTCTTTTTGTGTTATGCTTCCTTACTTAACATTAGGTAGCTCAACCTGACGTGGTTTGCAGCTATTGTAGTTTGAAGAGTCATGTGCCCCTGTACCCCCCCTCCCCCCGTGAGTCAGAATGGCCTGATCAGTCTCCTTATATGATTCCCCCACATTTAATTTAGGTAGGTCAGTTTGTGTTGCTCAGCCCTTCAGTGATAGATTTTGAGTTTTGTCTGGATTACTTCTTTTAAGGGTCCAAAGTTATTGTGACAGCAGTTTTTTCCCTCATTTGTGTATATTTCAAAATATATACAAAAGAGAAAAAAACTCTTTTGCAATTTTTTTAAAGGATGGATGTTTAACATACATACCTGCATACACAAAACCTCCTCATCCTCTCCCTTACCTCCCTGTCTCTTAATACTGTTCCTCTTGTTTCCAACCTCTACCTGCACGCCCATCCATCCGCCATTCTTCTTCCACTTTCTCATCACTCAAGTCATATCATATCATATCATATCATTAATTTGTGTTCTTTGTCACCAGGCTCTAGTCATTTAAGCAGAAAAAAAAAACCCCACACAAAACACTCATCTTCTCCTCTCCCTCCTCCTCGATGTCTGCACAGTCCACCCCCAACTTTCATCTTTGGTTTTCACCTATCACCCCCCAATCCCCACTCCCCATTTCCCCTCCCCACCCATCCTGCCCCGCCTCTTCCACGTTCTCTGCTCCCCACTGGATATCAATCAGAATCTATCACTACCACCTATTCCTGCTGCCTTTGTGTCAGAATTCACAGGAACTTCATCAAATGGGAAACTGTTTCATTGTTACATCGGACCCTTACTGTGCGCGCGCGCACGTGTGTGTGTGTGTGTGTGTGTGTATGAGAGAGAGAGAGACAAAGAATTAGTGGAATGCACACACACCTTCTCATCACTCAGCATCACATGATGGCACGGCACCCCACACACACACACACACACACACACACGCCCGCAAACACCACTTCCCTCCTATCACCATCATCGCACACACACGCACACACACATTTATACACACATTAGGGTGTTAATTGTTGTGATAACACCTTCCAATAACAAGGCTCTAATTATCAACATGTTTGGCTGTCGGAGTGTGTATCTGGCACTTGTGTATGGATCATGGGGTGAGCGTGTTTGCATGTGTGCCAGTGTGAGGTGTGGCACCAGGGGAAGAAGGTTTGATGATTTTGAAATATGCCGCTGCTGCTGCTGTGCGTGTATGTGTGTCTGTGTGAGGGGGTGTACGCCCCCATGTATGGGGTGATGATGTCTCCGTCTCAATCCACATTTGCATATGACAAGGCCTCTTTTGTTGTTTGGTTAATTGTAAATGCTTTATTTGGGAAATGACAGCATAGCAATGAATTTATTGCATTAAGAACACACACACACACACACACACACACACACACACACACTAGAAGAAATTACCAGACCTTGCTCACTTTAGTCATCTACTTCGACCTCAAGTGCGGGATTTAAAGAAAGGCGTGAATGTTTAAGGTATTAAAGGTCCTGGAAGATAAACATTCAAGGAGCTTTAAAAATATACCCTAATATTAAGAATATTTGTATGGAGGGTTAGTATTCAATCAATTTTCAGCTCAAGAATTGGTATGGATACAATAATACAGACTATTCATATCTTATCTCTATATTAAAATGTATCTTTACTCTTAATACTGTGAGTATTATATGTGCTGCCTGGATTCCTTCCTAAAATAAATTTTTGGAAAAATATAAGTGTGCAGTGTTTTAGTGCCAGATGAGTCTACGACTCAAACTGGACTTCCTTCACCTTTTTATCGTCTCATCTACACCTGCAGAAACAGAGACCTACTGCGGACTAGCGCCTCGCTTTATTCTGACCCGAGGCTCTCTTTTTCCTCAGACTGTATTCAGGCTGACATTAGCCCCGTGTGGAAAAATGCAGCTCTCAATGACCATTGTGTCGATGCAGCGGCGGTGCCAGTTTACAGTACTCCAGCAAGACAAACATACAAAAATCAGCCTCAGAAGAAGAATCACAACATCAACAAGCCACTCAGATGTATATGAGCTCACGTGCATGCTCACCATGAATTATTACCAAATTAAATGAATTATTCTTAGAGAGAATATCAGAGTAACTCGTGTATTTCTGAGTTTTTTTCTTGTACTCTTTTTGCTGATGCAGATAGTGGGTGCTAACACACACACACACACACGCTGTACAACTAGGACTATAAATAAAAAAGAACTAAAAAAATATAATTAATAATTTAATAAAAAACAAAACCATTATATAGGATAAGCCTAAAGACTCTGTCTGGCTGCCTGACAGGATGCCTGGCTAACTGGCTAATTGGAAGGCCAGTTTGCTGGCTGTTTAGCTTATAGGTATACTGAGTAGGCAGCTGGTTGGTTTCCTGGCTGACTGTTTCACTGGCTGCTGGGTTACTGAGTGGGTGGCTGGCTACTTGCCTGCCTGGTTGGTTGTCTGGCTGACTGGCTGGCTGTGTGCCTGCTTGGAAAGCTGGCAGTTTCAGCTGTGTCCCAAGCCAAGCCCCTACGCCCCACCAGATCTTAATTGGGTTAAGTTTGTCCGCCACAGATAACATTTCCTATTTCTTCTGAGAGTATGGAAACAAAAAAACGGCCTGGCACTAATGACGCTCCTTAACGGGGCTCTTTTCTGTTTAGGTAGAGGGAAATTAGGAAGAAGGGGGGTGAGTTCCCTGCAGAGGCTGATCAACGGGGGAAACATGGCATTGTTAGAAACTAAGCACTCAATGAGAGCGGAGAGTACGAAGAAAGAAAAGAAATGGAAGAAAGTCAATTTGGTTTGCGGTTTAGTGCTGCCACATTGCCACTGTTTCTTTTTAACAATCCCTTATGACTGAAGTAGGCGCAACCCTAAGAGAGGAGACATGTCATTGTACGCATGCATGCAGGTTACACACACACACACACACACACACACACACACACACACACACACACACACACACACACTTTCTTACTTTTTGTTCAACACAAAACCAAAGAAACAGTTCCACTATTCCTTTGGCTGAACCAAGAAATTCAGCTGACAATAACAGTTTGTATCCACACGCAGTCGCCTTGAATTGAAAAAAAGGTCTGGGTTTGGCATTTGTGCAGTTCACAAGAATATTCTTTATTCTTCAGCACAACGTGACCTAAAAAGAATAAGAATATTCTAAAAAAAAGAAAAGCATTTCATTTCATTCCAGCATTATACAATTTTTTGACTATAAACTGTATATAAAAGATGGGCGGAGATTACGCTACTTTCAGCTGCTCCCTTATTCACAAGTGGTCATCGCAGTGGGTAACGTTTGATTTGGCAGATTTTTTTTAACATCGGATGTCCTTCCTGACACAACCCCAGAGATAAATGTGTAAACCACTACTGAGCCATTAATAGAAACAAATAAAATTTTGCTTATGGGCCCCAGTATACCACATTGGTTGCTTTGTACGCTGATGGTGATGTTGCCACAGCTCTGTACCATTTATTCCAGTGCTTAGGGTGTGAGTACCTGCTGCAGTATTCTCCTGAATGATGGGTGTCACCACTCAGACAAAACCTCCACACCAGGATTGGTATAAGAGGAGAAGAAGTCAAAACTGGAAGCAAAGATATGGTTTTGGGTTTTTTTCAGTTTTTCCCAGAAAGTCCAGAAACTGTTGGAACATCTCGCTCTGTGTTATTTTTGAATCTCTGAACTTCTGTACTGACATTTCATTAAAATGGTGGTAAAAACTGGCATAATCGTACCCTTGTGTATTCAGCCCGCTTGCAGCAGCGATAGCACAACGTGTGAGGCTACAAATCGAGAGGTGCACGACCGGCTGAAACAACACCAAGAGCGGTGGCTTGTGCTAATAGATGTGATGTCACTTTTGTTTCACAGTGTCTTTGGCCAGGAGGAGGAGAATGGTGAGGATAATGGCACAGTTAATGCCTTAAATCTGCATTCTTTCAAATGACCAGCTGGGGGCGACCTCTGGTTGCTAAAAGAGGTTTGATTGTATAAAGAGAAAATGGCCCAATTACTCCCTTGATTTATGACCTTCATAAGCACTTTTTTTCTAATGGGTTTATTGCTTTCCATTTAAAGTTATTTAATAAAGCATTACATTCATTTTATACATTGTTGACACATCACATGTAAGGCAGAAATTATAATAAAGCAGTGCTTCCTTAATTGGAAACCTTTTGGCTATCTTGTTATTGTGACCTTGACTTCTCAGTTAGGTCCACCCCATGTTCACGACATTCATTGTCAAAAAAGTAGGCAATGGCAAAAATACTCAACTCAAGCTTTTAAAGAGACACCAGTGGGTGACGTCACAGCAGCTATGTCCATCTTTTACATACAGTCTATGCTTTCAACTCAGACTTTCTCACTTCTGAATTCTGGATAGAGACGACACAATTTAAAGAGATTTTAGTGAACACAATGATAGTTAAAAATAAGATTTTTTATAACATTCACTTGAACAAGAAATTTGACATTTTGGGAAATATGCTCACTTTGCACATCTTGGCATTTTCTCAGTCAGCTTCGTGAGGTAATCACCTGGAATGGCTTTCGGTTAACAGCTGTGCCTGTCGAGAGTTAAGTTCTTGCCCTCTTAATGTGTTTGAGACCATCAGTTGTGTTGTGAAGAGGTAGAGTTGGTGTACAGTGAATAGCCCTATTTGAGTAATGTTCTAATCCGTATTATGGCAAAAGCGACTCAGCTAAGTAAAGAAAAACGACAGTCCATCATTACTTTAAGAAATGAGGGTCAGTCAATCTGAAAAATTTCAAGAATTTTGAAAGTCTCCTCAAGTGCCGTCACAAAGACCATCAAACGTTACGATGAAACCAGCTCTCATCAGGACCGCCCCAAGAAAAGAAGACCAAGCGTTACCGCTGATGCACAGGATCAGTTCATCTGAGTTACCCGCCTCAGAAACCACAAGTTACCAGCACCTGTCATAAGAGCCCACCTAAATGCTTCACAGAGTTCAAGTAGCACACACATCTCAGCATCAATTCTGTTGCGTGAATCTGGACTTTATGGTCGAATTGCTGCAAAGAAGCCACTTCTAAGGAAGAACAACAAGAGGAAGAGAATGGCTTGGGCCGAGGAACACAAGGAATGGACATCAGACCAGTGGATATATATAAAAACTCACAGAGCTCGTTAAGTAGACTGTAACAATGCAATGGACAGAAGCAAAGACGTCTTTGTTAAATGCCTGTGGCCCATTGGCTTAACCTCTCTCGTCTCTCTCATTTATGTCTCTGCTGACATCTCTGCGCTGATGTGAGGAATTAAGATGCAAGGGGAGAAGGCTAGGAAAGGAATCAAGGATGCACAAACTGTGAAATGACAAGAAGTCTTTGTTGGTGGTCACTTCCTGAACGATGCTGCAGCTACCTGACTAACTTACTGAGCTGAGAGGTGTGGGTAGGCAAATGTTATTACAAAGCAAAGAAGCACGTTTTATGATTGATCCATTTTCTTACCTGTTTATCCATTTCAGGGCTGCAGTGGGGCCGGATTCTATTTCAGCTGCACAAATGGGACTTATTCTTTTTTCCAGCTCAAGATTTTATGCTTGGACTCCATAGCATTGCATATGTATCTAATATCAGCCAGCTGCTTCACCTACTGTCTGAAACAAGTCGCCTTAGCTCCTCTCCCTAGCCACTTTCATTGACATCATATAGAGGCAGGAGCAGGAAACACTGTCTGAAACGTCGTTTAGGGCGCTCTGAAGCTTTTGACTCATTTCTTATTCACATGCCGACTTAAGTGTTTGATATTTTGATGCTCATATTAAAGATGGCCAAACATCGCAAAGGTAAATGACAGAAAAATAAGGAAAACCATAATAATTCCCCTTTAAACCCAGAACAGAAGGTTCATCGTCACCATTACCGCTGTGTTTTCTTTCTTTAAACACTTAGGTTGCTGTGGCTGTCAAGATCCACACATAAACACATTAATACCTCCTCAAAGACCTTGGCACATGAGACTGGGTGTAAATTAACAGGCTAAACAAATGCTCAAAACAAATATTAAAAGTAATGTTGATCTTTTTTCTGTTTCCACACTGAATATTTGATAATAAATAACCGCAGGCTAAAGGTTCTCCCTTGTTTTCACCTTCGAATCAGATAATGAATGCGGCCTATACAGGCACACACACCACATGCTACTGCCCCCTGTGAGCTCACACAATTACAAACACACACGTTTTTGTACTTGTGTGTGTAGCATATGCATATCCACATTATCCTGAAATTCACATAAGTTTCAAATAATGCAGAAGACTGCATTCTGTCCATGCCACTACTGATTCTACCTGCATAAAAATTACACTCTACACACTGTGTGTGTGTGTGTGTACGCACATGCACTTTTTACCTTTGGCAATGTGCACCCAGCACACATTAAGTGGAGACAAAAAAAAAAAAAACATGGCTTAGCATTAGTATTTAAATCAGTTATGTGTCTAATTATTCCCTATAAAAATAGACGCTATCTAGGGCAAAAGCAACGAGATGGAACACTGTTGTCTGCAGAGGGGAGACCTAGTGGAGCTGGCGAGAGTTCAACGCAGCAGAAGACAGGCAGCGAGTGAGACGGGGAGGCAGGGAGGGTGAGAATGATAAAGGAAGAGAGGGAGAGAGTGTGCTTTAGGCCACATAAATACAACATGAACTCTATCCACTAGTGGCAGGCAAGCAAGCAGCACAATGAACCCATGTTCAGGAGCACTTTGCAAGAGTGTGGAGGATGCTGCACTACCTCCTCACCTCAACAATATCAGGCTTTGATTCCTGTGAGACACGGAGCGGTACATGGGACAGTGTGTGTGTATGAGCTGAACATAAAAGGAGAGTAAATGCATTAAATGGACATTTTTCAGGTTTACATTGATGCGGAGACGGAGCAGTCAGACTTTAGCAGCATCTGCCTCCAACTCTGGACCCATCTAATTGTAATTTTTGCTACAGATGTATGAAATTTTTAAAAACAAGTGCATAAGAGAGAATTTTGGATTACAACTTTCTCACCTGATCATTCGCAGTATGGCATCAGCTGACTTATTGGATTGCTAGTTTTGGGTAAGTTTTCAAAACTGATGTGATGGGATGGGGATTCAGGTGAAGTCTGACAATCTGACAAGCACTTGGGTTTAAAAAACATACAGCCATGCTACCCTCCAGTTGCATCACTCACTTCTGGGGAACCTGAAACCAACTTTCAGCTGCTCCTTTATTTCGCAAGAGGTGCCACAGTGGATGGATCCACGTGTTTGATTTGGTACAGAATTGATGCTGGATGGCTTTTCTGACACAACCCTCCCATTTATCCAGGCTTGGGACTAATACTAGGAGTACACTTGCTTCTGACCCCTTGAAGCTGAGCGTGTGTCTCTACCCAGTCTCAAACTGGGAATTTTTCCCATGTATGGCAAATGTGTTAACCACTACACCACAGAGCCACCCAGAGCCCACAGCATTTCTTGTAGAAGTTGAATATCAACATGCATTGCTGAGAAACATTATTAATTTGCTTAGATTGATCACAATCGATGAGTCTGGGTGCCAGAATGGATTCTTACCAGCGGCCTGCAGGGGATGACTTGTCTGGCTGGAAAAAGAAGTCAGATTAAATAGAGAGGTATGGAAAAAATACACTAGTTTTTGGTCTCAGTCACTGTTTTCAAGCCTTATTAAATACAAAATGATGTTAATTTTGTAAATTATTGTCCTCATAATTGTGTTCCATGTGAGACAATGTTGAAGTAACCCAAAGTAAGGGCCTTCATTCTGAAGATGCAGTCGCTGCATCGTATTCTGTTTGAAATATGAGATAAAGCGTAAATTGCTGACTAAGAAATATGCGGTGCCACTGGGCGCTGCAGCAGTATCACTAACCAATTTCACTCTGAGGAAAACACATTTACAGTCTGTATAAATTTATAAACTTTGACTGTTCAACCTGCTGTGCACACTGTGATGACGACAGCCTGTGCACGTTCTCTGTTATGCACAGACTGAACTGAAATTCATAGAGCCTTTTCACAATAACTGGTAAGCAGTCAAAGAGTTTCATTCCAGTAAAATGACACAAAATCAGAAACAACTGGCAACAGTGTCATTCCAATTTTTCCACATGAGTTAGCAGCATTAATAGCAGATGGTCTGAATTATTCACTAAATGCTTTTAGTCCTACTCAGGAGATATATAACTACTTGTGTCAGTAACAAATCAAAGGATAGTGCAGAAGATGTCTGCAGTATTTCCCGATACCATTAATATTGTTTTCATTTTTTCATCTAGACTACAAACATGCTCATCCTCCAGCTTTTGCCAATGAAGAAAGCTTTACAACTATGTGTGTCTTAGAAACTCTAAAGGAAGTTTTTCCCTCCTTCAAACCCAACCACACACACACACACACACACACTCCACAGCAGTGACACTTCACTTTTGGTCACAATGCATTTAACTTAGTTCAGTTTTGCCCCCGTATAATGTACCCATGAGAGGAGACCTCACATAATAGCTAATGAAAAGTATACAATGGTGGGGTTTTTCTTGTTGTTTCACAGAGACAATGTAACCACAGCAACATGAGCAGAATGCATTTATGAAAGAAATGCACATACTTCTGGCACCTTTATTTCTGTCATAATCTCAGCGCTCTCGCATTCCACATCACTGTAAAACCGACTGCTGTTAAGGTATGAAATCTTTAAGCCAAATCCCCATTTTGTGGCTGTAATTCTACATCTGCCCCCGGTTTATTCCATTGATGTGCTGTCTGTATCAATTCCCACCGCATGTCTGTTGGCCGACTTATTCAGTGGCTGCTACTTGATGTTCTCTTGTTGTGTGTATAAAAAAGCCAAATCCGTGTGGAGATGACAGAGGGTGTAATCGCTGGCTATGTGAATCAACAATACAACTCTTAGAAGCTATTCAGAGTGGGGCCTGTCCTTGACCCTTAAGGAGCTTGTAATGTGGGCTTTTTTCCCACTCTTTGTATTTACCGGCAGAAATGAGGAGGGGGGACAGGGGTGGAAGGAGGACCAACCACTGAGTGAGGGCTTTTGCCCCTCCATGCCAGCAGCAGTCACACTGGGGGAGCTTTGCATGCGCACACACACACACATCCACACACGCTGAAATGCACACATGGGTTTCCTGGCGTGCACTCATTTCATTTGGAGGGAAGGGTGAAGGTTGGAGGGTGAGGAAGAGGGAGACAAGGGAGGGTATGGAGTGCACAGAGACAAGGACCCCCCCTCCCTCCCCTCCCCCGCAACCCTTGCAAACCCCAGCGGGGGTTCAATCTTAAAGGCTGCCCTGTCTCTCCACGGGAGGACGGGGTGGGCTGGGGGGCAGGGAGGCTCAATCTGCGGTCCTGCTGGTCAACACAGGGAGCTCCACGTTACCCAGCTATCCATGACAACCAGAGCGAGAGACAGGAGAGGGGAAGTCAGAGAGAGAGAGAGAGAGAAACAGAGAGAACATGGAAAAGCTCAGCTGCGGTCAGAGAGCGCTCAGTTGGAGCAGAGAGTGAAGAACAAAGCACCCAGTGATTTTCATTTTTTCCCCTCTTTGTCTGCTTTACATTGTCCACAGACATGTCCCTCTTTTCTTTACTGGAAATAAAGGAGCTCTAAAGAAGACACACAAACACAGGCCAACGCACACGCACGCACACGCATATTCACATAAATGCACACACTTGTGTGGCTAATTGAATTATGTCTTTACAGTAAGTCGAATGACTTATTTTTCACCGTGCCTTCCAAAGTGAAAGCAGAAGAAAGGTTTTTCTTTGAGGGCCACGGGCACATCCAGAACACCAATATTTATTTCAAGGAAATGGCTCAGCAGAATTGAAACCTTTGATGAAGATCCATGCTTGTGTAGACACATGAATGGATAGAAAGAGAATAGAAAGAGACATTTCGTTTCGCGAAGCCTCGATCTGAAGTGTGGAAAATGTCCCGCTCAGCCTAGACGAATAGGCTTACACCCAATCCCGTCAGAAACTGTTGTACACACATTAACCCTCCACAAATAATTAAAGCGATAAAGCCTCACGAAAATGCGAGCACTTCAAATCGAAACCTGTCTGCAATCCAAAAATAAGGCACAAATCCTGTGAAGAAATGTTATGGCGCAAATGGACCGTTGAATGAATCCACGGATGCTTCTGGCAAGCTCGTGTGTCTCTGTCTTTAAATATTTTGTTTCATGAGGTATAATCCTGCGGAATATGTGCACCCCATGTCTACCCCGAGAGGATGGTGGGACAAGGGGGTTGTTTAACAGTCACAGAAAAAGAAGGAAATATCCAAAATGCTTCGAGCTGGAGAATTATGATGTTAAAGAAAAGGCACAGCAAGAACTGAAAGTTAAAAAGAAAATGTTTGCAACATTTAGTGGCATCAAAAGTTACTAAATTTAAATTTTACCTGGCAGCTTAGTTCATCTCGGTGACTTCATTAAAAAAAAAAACTTAGACGTTAATAACTTATGACCGCATGTATATAGGCAAGACTGTAATTTGTTGCCATCCTGGCATCAACCTGTTCAAATTTTTTACATTAATTTAATTTAACAAGGAGGCCAAAGAAAATGTCAGAAAATGAGTCTCCATCAGCTATCGCTTCACAGAGTAAGAGGAAAGACTCAAATGAAAAGAGCACTGCTGTAACTGTGGCTATGATTTGACAACTGGTTGCTGCACACAGTTAAATTATGTCATCACCGTCTTGTTTCCTGTCAGCTTGGTGACATCACTCAATCACTGGTACTGATTAACCCTCGTGTTAGTAGTCAGAGTTACTTATTGCACATTTTAATCTACAAAACCTCTTCCACACTTCAATCCAACTCCACATTTTCCCTCTGTCTCCTCCCTCTGTAGTCTCAGAGTCCCTGTTGTAGTTGTGCCTGTTGGCCACAGCTGGGCGCTGTTGCCTAACTCTCTCCATGCTTCCCCTCTCTCTCTCCGTCAGCACAGCCTGCCTCTCTCCTGCCTCTCTGCCTCAGCCAACCCGGGCTGTGCCGAGCTGCTCCCTGCGGGATCAGAGCGCTCCCCCGCCGGGACCCTTCTCTCACATCCCCCTGCTGGGACGCGGCTACATTTCCAGCCAAGCACTGCCTGCCTTGGCTTTATTATGTGTGTCTACGCCGCAGCCCCGCCAGCAGAGGCAGGCAGAGGAGGAGGAGGGAGACTGGTAGCCAGAGTCAGGACAAAGAAAAAGCAGGGAGACAGAGGCTAGCGAAGGGTTAGACTGGTAGAAATATTAGGCTGCTATTAATACCGCCGTTAGGACATTGGGAAATATTAACAAAAAGAAAGCGTGGGTTGTAAAAGCAGCATTCCCCGTGGGGTGGAGATGCAGGGGAAGAGCGCAGTGTCCACGCCACCAGACCACCACCACCACCACTGCCTAGTATAGATTATCAGGACGGAACACAGAAGGCTGGTCGGTTCGGTTGGTTCCTGGAGGGATAAGAAAAACAAAACAGACTGAAATAGTTTCGATAAACTAAAACAAACCCCGTCGAAGACGAAAGGAGCGCTGGGGAAGAAGCCACGGTTCATTTTGAAAACAATATCCCAAACATTCTCCGCCGCCACTCATCACCTGGACCGTCACGTACCTCTGTGGCAACGCCACCTCGCACCCGAAGGTTGCCACTGTCACTTTTCCCTAATACAGCTCGGGACCTGCTCAGGTGTTTGCCACGCGCGTGGGTGGCAGCTCGCGCCCTGGTCCGTTAGTGCTGGAAGAAGTCGGAGCAGCACGAGCGCTCGGGCTTCACCGGAGAAGGCAAAACGCGT
This sequence comes from Cichlasoma orientale, assembly GCA_034780415.1. Lineage (NCBI taxonomy): Eukaryota > Metazoa > Chordata > Actinopteri > Cichliformes > Cichlidae > Cichlasoma > Cichlasoma orientale. The sequence goes on along the minus strand of JAVDPK010001071.1, from coordinate 226,070 downwards.
GCGGGGAAGAGACAAGAAATTTTAAAAAAGCGTTGTCGGTGTCGCGGCAGCGAAAGAGAAGGGACTACCAACGGGAAGTTCTCCCCCCCTCGTTTATTCTACAGGTTGTGCGAGCCCTAGCGACAGCTGAGGAAGAAAACGCTTCAGAGGAGCCGAGTCTCGCCTCGAAGCCCCCCTCACTCCCGGTGTGTTTGGTTGTTGTCGTTGGACTAAGGGCCGCTTCTCACTCAGAGACTGAAGCTGCCGCATTGCAACAGGCGAAGAAGCAGCAGCGGAGTGCAGGAGGCAAGATAGCCGGACTGTGTCCGCCTGTATGGTTCACTGAAAACGCGGACCGGAACAAAAACAACTAGAGAACGAAAGAAACACAAGAAAGCGGCTCGAGAGCAGAGATGTCGAGGCGAAAACAGGCCAAACCTCGCTCTGTTAAAGGTAAGAAACTGTTTATAGGCTACTTTATGTCAAGGGGCACTACTTATTTGTGAGGACAGGAGCCCCGCGACTGAAACGAGGACCACGATTTCACGGCCAACTCCGGTTCCTTCCTGTTAGATAATTTAATTTAATTTCCACCCAGAAGGCTTGCAGAGAAGTCCGTGTGTAGTTTTACAACACAGGTGAAACTGTCACCATAAAAATCAAACTTGTGTTTAGGCTCAGTTTTGCTTTTGGCTCATTAAATGAATGTAATTGGCCACAACACTGTTAAAGTGAAAATAAGTAAATTTAACTAAAACCTTACTTTTACAAAGGCTTCCATCATTGTCCGAAATAAGATGAGAGCTACAGCTGGATTTCTCACGTCCGCGGGGCTAAGGGTTTTCAATTAGCTGACAAACTGTCAGGTCAAGATGATCGCTGGTGCGTCATTTTCTGACAGTGGGATGTGCTTTCGGACCGACGTTGTGATTCACTTAATTAATGGGCCCGTATAATCTGGTTTATCTCTGTGTTTGAGGGTTTTGTGAAGTCCTAAACTGCACGCTGTTGCTTTGTTTTAATATATTTGACTGTTTGACCCAAATCAAATCACTTGGACCTCGCTCTGCGTGTCCTTAGGGTCCCTCATGTTTATTTTCATTACACCAAAATTGGCTTAAGATGCAGATTTCCTGTTCAAACGTTTAAAACTCAAACATCATAAGGGAGCCGAAGCCCATGATGGTTTATATGCATTTGCGCTCTTTTAAATATTTACATGCATTTTCAGTTTTCTCTACTTGATTTAGCCTGCATCTAATTTTAAAACATATGCCCTGCAATGCCGGGCACGCATGCAGTGCTGGAATTCAGTGTTTTATTTTATAAAAGTTTGTCTTCATTCTGTGGGATGGATTGAAAGAAAAATCTGTATTCATTTTGCAAAAGGAGGCCTCGATTTCCTCCATTATCATAAAAATGGTATTCATTGCTGTGCATGGGTGAGTGGGCATCATACATGGGGGCATGTGGTGTCCTTGGCCTCTGTGTTTCCTTTATGGGACCCAGATGGGCAACGGGATGAGCTGACCATGTGGTCGCCACCCCCTCCCCCATTTCCTCCACCATACAGACCTTTCCTTTCTGGGACTGTCTAGGAAGCAAGTGGGTTTCTGACAGTGATTCGAACCGGGTGGTTAGTTTGATTAGCAGCATGACTTTCATTGACAGATTTCAGCCTCTCCTACAGGTTCAGAGGATAAGCCTGTTCCATTTGAGGCAGGGTGAGATTAATTTGTCAATAGCAGGAGAGGTTACATACACCACACAGGACACTGACAGAGTGCGTGTTCCCTCGGGGGCTATGTTTTTGTTATTGTGAGTAATATGTACAGGAAAACAATTTAAGACTGTTGTTTTTCATTCCATCCAGGGAAGCAGGGTTTTCATATGGAAGAGGATGTGATTGTCACTGACAGCCTACAGATCCACAGCCTCCTCAGCAATCTACTCTAAATCCCCTTTCAGTTTTTAGTTGATGCATGCAGCGCATCTCTGTAGCTATAATACAAATTTAATCGTTGAGGAATCACTGTGTGTCCAATAAAAATAATTCAATTCTGTGTTTTATAAAGGAGGCGCTCCAAAACTGAAACTGGGTTTGACGTGTGTTTGTGAAGCGTTCTGTAGAAAGGAGTAGGATGAAATATTGCATATGTAGTTTTGGGTTAAAATATGACCCAGAGCCATTGCTACCGCCACTGATTCCCGTCTTCTTCTTTTTTTTGAGAACATGCAGTAAAATAGCATTAAAAGTGTTTAGAGCAGTTTTCTCTGGCATGGCAGTTTTTCTTAATAAATTGCTTATTACTTGTTTTTATTTTCTATCTTTTAAAAGTAAATTGCACTGCATTAAGTTCCAGCTGATTTTGATTTAATAACTCGGTGAAAGATGGGTAGACTGGTTGTTATGGCCCCCTGTTGTGGTGTTGTTGATACTCAGCGCAGTTTGTCAGTGAGCAGTTTATCCGCTGTGGAACAGTGAATCTGTCCACTGCTGCTCCATCACTGCATTGTGTGTGTGTTATTATTCTTGCAAGATCTGAATTTTTTTGTGTGTTTGCATGCATCATGCACACGAAAGCTGCGTGTGTGTGTGTCACAACGGCAGCCTGGTCTCAGCAGCTTGGATAACCAGAGCTTAGCTTTAGTCAGGCAGCCAAGCGAAGCAGAGCAAAGCAAAGATGAGGCTGACGACCACCACTCTGTGTGTGTGTGTGTGTGTGTCTGTGCGCAGCAAAGGTAACATAGCCCTTGTAGTGTAGCTTGCATAAGCACCATGTGTTTTGTGTATGTGTACTCATTCATCTGTGTGTACATGCATGTTGCTATCTCCCCTCCACACCTTGCCCCACTGACAGCTTGGCAAGACCGGGCACTGGGGGAAGATGGAGAGAGGGATGGAGGAGAAAAGAGGGGGTGAAGGGTAAAAGGTAGAGGGAGGAAAGGTGTCTGGGTCCAGTGCAGTGGCACATAGCAGGTGAGTGGGCAAGAGGGAGGGAGCGATGGAGGCCAGGATGAGGTGAGCATCACCAGGGGGATTATCTGTGTTTTCATGTTCTTCTGTCTTTCACCTGCTCACCCAACTCTGACTGGCTGGCTGGCTTACGGGGTTACTGGCCAGCCAGGCATACCAAAACAATAACAAAGAAGGACAAAATCCACCTTATCCGTCTCCTGCCAGCCACATGGTGGCTGTGCTAGCTGATGGGTGATAAATCAATCTCTTATTATTACTGTCATTTGTCAGAATTTATCTGAACAGAGAAATCAAGACGGTTACCCATTAGCCAGTTATGTTTTTTTTTAAATTTCAGTTGACATTTATGACTTTTTTTCTGACTGATTGTCACATATTCTAATGTGAAAAACCTAAAGAGTCAACATGTAGTTTAGATGATTGCAAATCTAACTGGGACAGTCATGCGATTATTAAAATGCCAGTAATGTCAGTAATAATATCAGTTCACTAAAAGTTTAGTCGAAATTACAGTTATTGAACTGGTTTCTTTCATATAGAGTATACCCATCTAATCAAACAGTATAGCAATTGATAAGTATAGCCAGTACAACCATAAAAAACATCAGTATTAGTCTTCATCTTCCTCTTCCTCTGTGTTTCCACACAGCGTCTATGTTCTTCTGAAGGATTTACTTGACCAGTCTTGCCTTTACAGTGATTAGGCCTTGTTAGAAGTGAGGGGACTTGCCTAATTGCAGTTTGTTAATTGAACATGGACTAATGGTGTGACGATGGGCCATGAAACTCGCTGGTGGGGTGAGAGAAAAGGAGGAGCGAGCGTGTGGAAGAAATGAAAGAATGCAGCTTCGCTCTTATCAAAATATTATTTCAGTGGATTAATCCGTTTTTAATGTGTGTCTTTAGCGAGGCGAGGCAGCAAAAATCTCCTTCTCTTCTTCTCTGTCTGCTCCAGCAGCTTCGCTATCCTATCTCTCTCCTTTTTCTCTCTCTCAGCTCTTAGCCCCTTGAGTCTCTCATGCATTATGTAGTGATGATTATTACTTAATTACACATTAATAAATCCGCTTCATTTGCAGGACATTAAACGGGAGTTGAGCGCATATGACAGGGAGATGGAGGAGAGCGGGAAGATTGGATGAGGTGGGGCGGGGGGAGAGAAATGGAGCACTTACTTTTTAGCATTTATTTGGTTTGTATAGAGTGTTGTTTGCAGTTGGTGGAGCCAAACGAGCACTTTGACCAAGAGGGAGAGAAGGGCAGGTTGAATTTGCTGTCGGTGTGCGCTGAGTTAAGCTGAGCCGAGCTCTTCTAGGCTAATGACATCTTTTCCACTTGATCTCCTCCTTTCTCTGTATCACTCTCTCTCCCTCTCTTCCCGTTTCACCTCTTCACAACCCTTCTCGTTTTCATCTGACTTCCACCAGCGTGTGTAAACAGATTTTCAGTTACATTATTATCGTCTGTATTCAGCTGACTGACATAATACTAACACTGTAGCTGGTATTTTTTTTGCACTTCTCAATTTATTGCTGGACTCTCTTCTTCTTTTGGCAGCTCCCTTTAGGGGTTGCCACAGTGGATCAATTGCCTCCCATTGCACCCTATCCTAAGCATCCTCTTCTGTCACACCAACCCTCTGCGTGCCCTCTATCACTGCATCCATGTATCTTCTCTGTGGTCTTCCTCTTCTCCTCCTGCCTGGCAGCTCCATATTCATCATCCTTTGTCCAATATATCTACTATCCTGCCTCTGCACATGTCCAAACCATCTCAGCCTCTCTGACTTGGTCTCATTTCTACTCCTGTCCGCTCATTTCTAATCTTGTCCCTCCTGGACACTCCCCATGAAAATCTTATCATCTGCAACTCTGCCACCTCCAGCTCCGCCTCCTGTCTTTTTGTTAGCGCCCTCTTCACCAATCCATACATCGTAGCAAGCCTCACTATAAAATTCAATGAAAACGAAAGGTTCATCACAGTTTTCTCAGATACTGCAATTACAACTTCAATGTAAGACTGGGAAAAGCTGCAAATCCACCCACTGGAGAATTTTGGAGCAGCAAATACTTGGCTTTTGTGCTCAAAAAAATTACTTAAATAATTCATCATCAAAATGGTTTCACATTATGCTGATTGACTAATCACAGAATGGACTAATGATACATCTTGCTTCAATCACGCTAGTAGGGGATGCATAATAATTCCTGTAAGTACATGGCTTAAATGTAATAAGAAACTCTAGGATGGTAATTATTCATTGCCTGGAGTTAAAGTTATTGTCAATTAACTGCTCAAGACTTGAAATTAACAGCTGCCAACCCACCAAATGTGGGTAAAAGTGAATTGTGACTGGAAATGTCATTGAGTTACAAGGCAGTATGGTAATTTCTGATTATGCTACTCCCACAAAGGCAAAATTAACATGCAACTATTAGTGCAAACAGCAGGTCATGTGTGCAATGTAGTTTTAGCCAAAAGTTGACGTTTTTTCTGCATATTGGTTCTAAATGTCTGTTTTAGTGCTAATTTTCTAAACCTTCTCGCTTCTTTCTCCTCGCTGTGACTGAGCTGACCTGCATTTTGCAGCTCATTACAGCCTTCTTGTATTCATCTTAAACCTCGGTGTTGTCAGAGTCTTTCCCTGTGATATCAGAATTAATATTGAATATTTTTCAAGGTACTATATCAATGCCAGAAATTCAATTTTTATGGCAACACTGTTCACTGACAGTAAGCACATGCCCTAGCACGTTTCTTCTTCTTCTTTTTTTTTTTTGTTTAAAACCAGCATCGTCTCAATATCTGCCAGCAGTGTCAGTATGAAGGATTGTGTGGTGTGTGTATAATACAGTACAGTTATTCTCTCATTTCTCATCCACTCTCACTTTCCTGTCTATTTTTCTTTCTCCTCTGCCTCTCTTCCCATCTGGCTTTGACATTAGAGCAGTTTTAATGTTACTCTTTGGCAAAGCACAGAGACTTTCATAAGGCGACTGGCTCTCATAAAATTCAGACACCCTACACACGTGGGTTGAAAACAACCATGTGGTTTTTTTTTTCTTCTTCTTCTTTTTTGCAGGTACATCTTAGTATAAGTATTCGATGTGTGAGATCTGTTTACTTTGACTAAAAATGGACATTATTTTTTTTGTGCTGTTATAAATAGCGTTAACAATAGCGCAATCAGTGTGTGTACAACCACACTGAGTAACTCCTGTATAAAAGCCTGTAGTGGCTTTGCATTAAGGCTTGCTGAACCATTAAATAGCTTTCAGAAAGCTTTGTTAAAAATTCCATTGACTGCTCAGCAGGGGTTGGATTTGAGTTTTTGGTAGTTGTTTTTTTTAATGGGACAAAACAAGCTAATGTAATTGGTGATTGGTGGAGCCCAGCAGTACCACGCATTGAATGTAATGGGCTCATGTTGATTTGCACTCAATTAGAATCAAATTACGACACAATTGAAAGCTCAGAGAGTAGAATATAAACAAGCAGAATATTCCTTTTTCATTTCAGACAGAACAAAAGTGCAGGGTTAAATAATAAAAAAGTACTGATGGCTGAGTTCCTATTAGCTGCTTCAATTTTTGGGTCCTGGTAATGTGCATACTCGCTTACTGTCACTGTCAGGACTATCTAGAACACTTGAATAGAACAGAGCTAGTAATAGTACACGTTACTGTAACCACTAATCTCACTAGAAATAAATGTGCTTGTTTGTTGTCTACAAATACAGTCAAACCAATACTCTAGAGTTTGGCTGGATGTCATATAAAAGAACCTAAGGAAGGATGCAAGGGTGCATTGATATTGGTATTTGCTGATATCGGTCTTATTGACTGGACTATATCAGTAAATCAGGTGACATTTACAGATGATCCTGGCTTAATCTTCAAAAATGGTGTGATGAAGAGCTGAAAGATGTCTGTTTGGTTATTGTTCTGTAATAAAATTGTTTTCACGTCTTAAAAGGGGAAATAAATAACAAAATCGAATGAACACATTAAAATCGCTGCCATGCCAGAATTAGCTCACCCTACCATCTTGATATAATATAATCCTGTACAGCAATTTTAAATGGATAAATAGCACATTGTCAAAGACATGTTGGCTGATTAGTTGGTAGGTTTGCTCCTCCCTAAATGAAATATTAGACTTCAGTTGTTACCACTGCTACACATATTACCATTTCTAGTTTTCTGGTTACTGTTTCTGTGTATGTATTGTGTTGTTTCTCTTGTTGGACCATTGTTATATCAGTGTGTGTCTTTTACAGTTAAGTGATTATTATTTTTTGGTTCCATTCATGACACCTACAAGTTGTACACAGCATTGAAGAGTGCTCTAGTGATTCATGACTTTAACGTTTTTGTTTGAAAAATAATGGATGAGAGAAGGTCATGTCATCTGGTAGGCTTGGTTAGGTTTTGTGTGTGTGTGTGTGTGTGTGTGTGTGTGTGTGTGTGTGTGTGTGTGTGCGTGAGAGTGCGTTCATGAAGTCATCTCTGTGT
>JAVDPK010001071.1:175971-200303 GCA_034780415.1 Cichlasoma orientale | reverse complement strand
CACACACACACACACACACACACACACACACACACACACACACACACACACACACACACACACACACACAGACTTACTGTGTTCACACAGACACTCAGCGTCAAATACAGAAAGATCCAGTGAGTCATGATGGAAAAGATTTGTCAGGTCCCCAAGCTGAAACTGAGACCTTCTGCATTATTAGCCGTCTTTGTGTGAATGTGCGTTATTGCATGTGTTCATTTATGTGTGGCGACAAAGACATGACTGAAGAGTGAAAATGTTACCTGCACCTGTCAGATGACAGATCTGTGTCAATATTAGGAAAGCGTGTTTGAGCATAGTCAAACAGTGCAGTTTCTGAATACATTTGTGCAGATGGCGCATGGCTATTTTTTTATTTTTTTCGTCAGAGTCAGAGGTTCAAACTGGAAAATAAGAAAATCTTGAGCCTTTCTGAGGAAAACCCACCTCCTCAAAGCAGTAGATGATACAGAAATGCCATTTTTAAGACCTGCCGCATCTTAACGTCGGGTGAGACATGCAGTACACCTCGGACAGGTCGCCGGTCCATCACAGGGCCATATCTTAAACCATTTAAGGCCAATTTAGAATTTCATCAATTAATGGCGTTGGGAAACTGGAGCTCCCGGAGAAAACTCATGCAGGCATGGGAGGGAACATGCCCTTAACAGAATATGGTGTGGTTAATTAGCAAAGCAAAATGGGAAGTCACCAGATTGAACCCATGCAACCAGAGCTAGCAACCAGCCGTCAGCCACAAAATGATGGCCAACAAGCAAATTGCTTTGTATGTGTTGGGTGCTTAATACATGTCCTTCCATCCACCAGTCAGGACAAACAAAGCATGTGAGGAATGTCAGGAGGTGAGATGATTTATTTTTAAGTACAAAGGACGGACATAGAAGAGAGATCGCAAGCTGTATCACTTTTCTCCTGCTTCCTTGTAATAGCTTTATGATGGTCAGCGCTGAGAAAAACAGGACACTGGCCCTTCTCTCACTCTTTCTCCCTCTCGCTCTCACTCTCCCCCTTTTCTCTTGCTTCCTCTCTCTCCCTCTTCCTCCATCACTCTCTCACCACTTTCCTCTGGAGGTCCATAATGTAGTTTTAATTTCCCCAAGGCTACCACAGGAAAACAGTTCCGTGCATGTGTGTGTGAACTCTTATTGTCTGCTTGTGACAGTGCACAGTGCATCTGTATTTTTGTCTGTTTTGCAACAATGAGCCCTTTTCTGTGTAATTTATGTTGGTGTGTACGTGTGCACCAAAAAAATTAAAATAAGTGAGCAGCTGTCAGTTTGTGAGCATGCGTTCCTGTTGATCTGTGTGAGTCTGCATCGCATGTCTGGCTGATTCTGTGTGTGTTTGTGTATATCCAGTGTACCGTGTGTTTGCAACAGTGTTTTTGTGTGTCTTTGTTGCTTCCTTCCGTGACGTGAATACCTCTTTCATCATCCTGTTTCCAGACATTGGTGTTGGGTGCTGCTCTCCCTTACGGCAGCACATCCCAGGGGTGTGTGTGTGTGTGTGTGTGTCTGTGTGGGTGTGTGCACAAACATGTGTCGGTGTGTATTTGTGTGCGACTGGTACTCTGTGGTTCAGCAGATCTCCTCTGGGGTTGGGGGTGTTGTATTGTAAAAAACACACACACACACACTCGCACACACATGCATGAAGACTATGGAGGGACATGAAGTGGGAGCTAAATGGGAGGAGGTGAGGCGAGAGAGATGAGCTTCTTAATATAGCCACCTAACATACACCCACCCACACACACATACACACTCTAGGACTCACAAAAAGAAGAGGCAGAGGGTGAGAGAGGGGTGGGGGGAGTGATTCTCCTGGGAAATAGAGAGCAGGCCTGTGTTGTTGTGTCCAGCTGCACCTGTTCAGTCTGTGTGTATCAGTGTGCACTTGAGTGTGCAATTATTGCCAAATGTGACCACCATTCTTTGTGTCTTTCTGGTTTTCCATATTTTGAGCTCAAATAGGTTCTAACCTGCAGTCTATGTTTTGTAGTAGTGTTTTCAGCCCCGCTGGATCAATACCACACTGTATGTACTACAAATTACACTCTGACTGGTACATAAGTCTGGTAAAGTTAATATTACGGCATCACAAAATACAGGCTCCAACATGACCATGACCAGGTGGACCAGGTGTCACAGTGATTGACCAACTCTACCACAAAAAAAGAAAAAGAAAAAAGATACAGGATGTTTGGTCAGTAGCTAAGAAAACAGAAGAGTGGACATCCCCTCAGGTCTCACATGAATAGCTGCCCCTGTGCACATTACTTCAGACGCTGCACCAGTCTATCTGTCAATCTTCTGCTCCACTCTCCCCTCACTCGTGAACAAGATACTTGAATTCCTCCACTTAGGGCGGTGACTCATTCCCAACCTGGAGTGGCCACTCACCTCTTTCCTGGTTGAGGACCCTGGCCTTGGACTTTGAGTTGCTAATTAGATCCTCCAAAACAAACTAGTTGTTTCATAATTCCCGCCAGTCACCATCTCCTGTTACGGTGTTCTCACTCAAGTGTTCTCTGCATCACCTCTTATTGGCATTAATTTCCACCAGTCACCAAACACAGCTCACCACCTAGTGTAACAACATAAATATTAAATGGTACCATAAACTAAATGGAGAAGACATCTCTAAAATGTTTAATACAAAATAACATAACTTAATAATTAATTAAGCTGGCTTTATCTTAGGATTGGGATCTTAAAATTTCCTCTGAGAGGAAATTTGTTTCACAGCATATAACACGTCGGCACTGAAGGAAAAAAACAAAAAAACAAAAACTAAACTCAACAAAAAGAGTACAGTTTCACTTGTATTTTGCAGAAAGCTCGGATGGCTCTCTGAGTACACTCCTGCAAAAGGCCTATTTAAGCATCAAGTGGCCTGTTTTGTTATTAAAGGTGTTGCCTTTATGTCTGTGATTAATGAAGCAAATAAAATTCACAGAGATTCTGTGAACTTGCTTAGTGGCTCCACAGGCTGTTATATTTTGGATACTCTTTATTACGTGGACTTTTCATGCATGTAAAAAAAATGACTAGAAATAACTGATTATTATTGAAAGTACCTTTCTGCAATGGACATTACCCATGTTCTGATTGCAGTGAGCAGCCTTCTCCCCATTGGGCACTCTAAAAAGGTCTTGTCATGCATGTCTTACCTGAATCTCATGGCTGTTTTTTAGCTCTTCTGAATGTGGTGATATCCAGCCAGGTGCCTGTGAATCATGGTCCAGTGTAGAGTGCGATGTGGAGTGAGTGAAAGCTTTGTATTGAAAATGTTGGATTTCTAAACATTTTCCTGGAAGCTTGACACACACTATTTTTTTCCTCATTCTTTGATGCCTCTTTTAGGCATACACAGAGGTAGGTGTGTGCGTCTGTGTGCGTGCATGTGTGTGTGTGTGTTTTATGCATGCTTGGCCGGCAGAAACGCATCTCTCTGAGTGGGAGTGTGTGTCCCAGACAGGCCACAGTACCATCTCCTGGCTGCCAAATCTAACACTTGAATAACTACCTTACCTTTGCAGTATTACAGTATGTTTTATTCCCCTTTAACTCCCTCTCTAACTCTGGCACGCTCTTTCAGTGCACTTCTATCACCCTGGGGCAGTTCAGGAACATTTCCCAGAGTTCATTAGTTCCCTAGTTTTCTTCCCACAGGATATATAGAGATGTAGGATGAACATGCTGACTGTGTGTGTTTGATTTTTGGTGTTCCAGTTTGTGTCTCGACTAGCATATCCTGGCAACTGCTCACAACAGTGCCAGAGTGAGCCTGTAGGACAGTGTGTCCACACTGAGTGTGCTTGGATCCATCGTTCTCTGTTTGTTTTATATCTATTTCTTCAAGGGGAGAGGGACTCAATTCTCTGTGTGTCTTTCTCTCTCCTATCCGGTATGTTTATGGCTTATTATCATTTAGCTCACTAATTACCTCAATGAAGTCATTTTAATGTGGTTAATGAGAGAAAACACACGCACAATCTAACAAATACACCCATGCTATGAAAACACACAACCAGCCACACATACTCTTCTGTGAGCCTAACGAGTGGTGATTAGTGGGTCTCAGCTAGGCGTGGTTAGGCTGTGTAACATCATTCTGCACCATGGACGCTGCTAATTCACTTCGCTTTATCTAATTACCCAGGGTTCACATGAACATGCACGCACGCCTGCACACACACGCATTCGCACGTACACACCAGTGCATTGCATACACACACCACCTGGATATATCTTTCCTGCAGATATGCAAAGTGACCTCATTATTCCTGAGGTATCCATTTATATATTTATATTTTTATCTGTTAATAAACAGCCCATTGTCCTTGGGTTACTGAGGCTGGTGGTTACAGCCAAGAATATTGCTTATTACCTTTCCTCAAGAGAGACGCAAGAAGTAGAAACATCTTTTCTTCCCATCCATACCTGGTGTTATGTGCTGTGACACAATCAGGCCTGTGAATGAAAACTATATTAAAAATGGCCCATAATAGTTAATATGAAACTGGGATATCACTGATGGAGGATTCATTGTCTCTGTGATGATATCAAGTCAGATACTTAGAGAACAATATAGCAGGCGAGTCCATGTATTTAGAACCAATCATGTTGCTAGTTCTGTGGTGTGTTTTCTTTAATCCACTCCTAACATACAACTAATACAGGTTTAATTTTGAGGCTGGGTTAATACATGTGGATGCAAGTTTGCAATAATATCTAAGAAAGCAAAAATCTAGATAATGTTTAGTGATAGTGACATGCTGGTTAAGATGCCACAGTGACATTTAAGCACAAAGTCTGTATTGATGCCCAGACGAGGTAGCTGGAGAATGCTAAAGGGGCTTAATATTTTTTTTTCCCGCAGACCCAAACACTGTGGGTTTAAATCCAATCTTTAGGTACCCAGAATGCAGCTGGTGTTCCATTCAACTAGCTAGTTAATTTCATTTAATTGCATTCACTGTATCCCAGGAGTGATTCAGTCCCTTATTGTATGGCTAGAATAAAAATCAGCAGGGTTCTGCGACTGATAGAAAACTTGCTTTTATAAAACACAGATTGTACATTTTAGTGGGAAAATTGGCGTTTTTCATATTTTCTGTGGTTAAACTGCAGGACAAGATCTGGAATTATTGCAAGCCTCTGTGGATGACATAAGAATAAAACAGGGTGTCTGTGCTTGGGATTGGAAGGTTTCTGTTTGTGTGTGTATGTGGTGTGATTTAGAAAAAGAATGTGTAGTTATTCCTGGCATAGAGACCGTCTGTGACTCAGAGATAATGGTTCTCAGTAGAGTGAGTGTGTTCATATGTGTGCATTTGTGTGTCTATAAGTGACTACAGCTATATCACAGTATATGTGTGTGTGCGTGCATGCCATAGAAAATGCAAGTGGATGGCATACAGATGCTATTTGCGAGGGACCACTGTCGTACTATTCAATCAATACCCTAGTGCACACACACTCACACACACACACACACACACACACACACACACACATATCTCTCTGTGTACCCTAAGCACCCATGGGAGTTGCCTGCTTTCATTAAGCAGGCCCGCTGCTGCTTTGTGGTGTGATTGGGGTGGAGTATCTTAGAGAAGGAGAAAGGTGGTGTTTGAGTGTTTTAAGCACTAAGTGAAAAATGACAAAGAAAAAAGATAAAAAGTGAAGTAACACAGTGCAGTTACCTCGGTACTTACTTCCATTGATCATTTTTGGGTTGGAAAAACTTTTGTATACATATTAAAGAACATTTTCTGCTAAATTAGTATAAAATTGAATAGAATGTTGTCATAAATGCCACTTTTAAACCACTGTAGCTTCACTGTGGAGTCAATAAAACTATTTTGTGCTTTTGTAGATCTTAGACAGCATAAAAAAATAGATTGCTGTGTTTACCTACTGCTTACTGAGAATTTGCAGCTTTAGACCGGCCTTTTTACTAGCAATATTACAGTCATTGCTTCATGTACACAAAATGACACACACACACACACACACACACACACACACACACACACACACACACACACACACACACACACACACACACACTGGCTGAGCCAGGAGGTCTTCTTGAGAGTGGTAATGATCATAACAGGAGCATACAGCGACAGTGCACCCTTTGAAGCCCACCCTCATCAAATTCTCTCCGTAAGAGAAGTCTTAATTATGGGGTGGGTGGGTAGCAGAGGACCATACAGATCCATGTGTAAACTGAACCACCTCTCCTGTTGGCCCCTCTCATCCCTTTATCTTCATCTGTTCTGACACCCATCTCTCTCTCTTTATCTCACTGCACAGCATTTGGGGGAGAAGTACTGAAAGAGAAAATAAGCAAGTGATGAGGAAAGAGGGGTGCAAATCTCTCTTTTCTCTGTTGCTATGACAGCAGGTTGTGTTGGCATGCACTGGAGTTGGCTCTGCCCTCACCTCTGGCATCAGGGAACTCTAGGGATTGTGTGCACATTGTATGTAGTATGTGTATATTTGCTTTCTGCACAAATATGCATGTGATACTGCACTTGAGATAATATATTTGAAAAAGTTTGCCTCAGTATAAAATGAAATGAGATGCCTTTTATAGGAGTGAGAAGCCTGCATCATTTTTTATTCGCTTTTTACAAATTTTCCAAAAAAAGTGGAATGGATTTTGCATGTGAAAAACCGAAATGACAGCTCTAAAAATTCACCTTCAGTGGTGATATCTAGAGTTGTGACTGACAACGCACACATTTAGATTCCAGCATGCTCGCAAGTATGTATTTGTATTTAAGTGTATTTATTTATTTACATAACCCCTTTGAATGCTTCTGATATGTCTGCATTTATGCGTATGTATATGCACAATGAGCAGCGTGTATGTGCGCATACTCGGGATGTGGGTGTGTGCATGTGAGCGTGCACGTGTGTTTTGTCAGCCAAGGGGCTGCTTTCTCTCCCTGGCCAGACGGCGCTCTCACCACTGGACAGATGGCCAACACCCTCCCTCACTTCTTCCCAGTCCCTTCATCTATTCCTCCATCTCTCCCTCCATCACTGTCTTCCTCTGCTGCATCCCCCCAAACACCACATCACCTCAGCCCCTCATTCCCCACCTCCCAGCATCCCTTCATCCCTTCATCCCTCTTTCCCATCGTACCTCTCCCATAATAAATCAGAGTGGTATGGTGCTTTTGTGCCATATTCAGTTTTCACTTTCCCCTCACAGGTATTCTCTCTTACACCCATACACCCTTACTTTAGTTCGTTCTTTGACTTTTTCTGTTACTGGACATAAAATAATAACGGTGGGAAAAACTGTGTCATGCTGTGTAATTGTACCTGCTGACACATGTTAATGCTGACCTGGCAACTAAGTTTTGATGGTGAGACTTTTTCTAGGAGAAACACCCTGAAATTAAGTGCCAAGAATAGCAAATTATAACAGAGCAGTGCCTTTCTATCGCTTACGCACTTTAAATGATGTTTCAAGCTCCTAATGGACAAAACTGACTTGGAGCTTAATCATTTTGACCTGTAGTTGCACTCGCTTAAAAGAAGTCTATTTTTCATTAGTCACGGAGCTTATTGATTCTCTATTGGACAGCTCTTCAAATTTGGAAACAGAGATTTAACTTTTCTGCGGCTCTGCCTTCATAAAGTTCATGAACTGTCTACAGCCAGTCTGATACAAGGAATACTGTTGAATATGTTGAATTACTCAAGTTTTTCAGATTCGTTATTTCAAACATTTAAACATTGCTCTTAATCTCAGGGCATCCCTGCTGGTTATCCTTTTGTCTGGCATCTTCTCCGTGGTCTGTGCATCATTCATCATATTTGCTGAACGAGTTGTTGATTGATTGTATTTTCTTCTGGTACACTGGGTTACATAAGTGGTTCATGGGACTGTTTTCTTCTCCTCCTTCCCTTTCCTCTCCTCTCCTATCATCATTCAAGCCAAGTGTCTTCAGTGTTGGTCCTATTGGATCCTCAGCGTTTATAATGTGATAATAAGGTGTGAAAATGGAGACACAATGGAGCAGTGAGGATTGGGCTGAAACAGCCTTCCACTGGTCCCCTCTCACACTCTGCTGTCTGCTACCAGGACACACACATTCACACACTTCATGTTACATGCTAAAGTGATAATTCACACACACAGTATACAGTAATTATGTAGGGCTGACTAACTTTTTTACATTGGTTGTAATGGTATACCTTAACTTTTCAACTAGGTGCACCTTAAGTTTTTTTTTTTCACAGAAACTTTTGAGGCTGCAATAAATTATAACCAACACTGTGCTGTGTTGTTATAGAGACGATGCTTTGACACACTGCTGATTCTGCTGACTATTCTTTTAAGGTCTAGAATTTAAAGTGCTTACGTTGAGTTTTGGAAATATTTAAAGTCTTAAAGAGCTGCCAAAACACCAGAAACACCTGCTAGTCTAAGCGCAGGGCACAATAACACAGTTTAACAGAGCAGCCTAACCCAAAAAGGACAGCAGAGTTCAAATAGGTGAAGTAGAGGACAGTGAATATGTAAATGGGATCATATTGGGCGACACAAAGATCAACCTAAGTGCACAATGATCCACATTATAGGAAGCTCTCTCAAAATGTGTAGATAGTAACAAAAGACAAACTTATGTTGTGTTTATCCATAGAAGTACCAGCATCTGACAGAGAGGCTGAGCCCAAAGACGGTCAGGGGGCCGGTGCTGAAGATGGAGAACAAGAGGAGCATGACGACCGTGAAGACAGAGATCACGATGACGACTTAGATGACGAGTCCATCTTTACCTGTGACAACTGTCAACAGGACTTTGACTGTCTGGCTGAGCTCACTGAACACAGAACCAACCACTGCCCAGCTGGTAAGATTGTTAATGTGACTTTGTATTTTAACTGTCCAGGGTCTCATAACTGTATAATAGTAATCTTTATCACAAAACAATTAATGCAGTGCAGGGCAATGTCTTTGCGATATGTCAAAGATACCCGTAGATAGCGCACTTAATCCTCCATATCTCGTCAACCAGGACCTAATTAAAACCCATTTATCATATTACATCAACATATCTGTTGTACATTTAAAAGTGCTGCATGGTTTCCAGCAGTGCTGTGCTTTCAGATTAAGATACAGATCAAACTGTTGAGTTGCATCATGAAGAATCAGCAGTCTTCCTGAGTGGCACAGGTCCTGCACTGTTTTTGAATACCTTTAGCTATACGAATCAGACCTACCCATAGCCTATGTCCCACAGACACACACACACACAGACACACACACACACACACAAAGGCCATCATTAGTAATGGTGTAATTAATGGAGGAGTTGAAAGGAATGCAGCGGGGGCATCTGGTTCCTCCAGATTAATCCAAACACTCCCTTAACAAGCCAACACACAAATGCACACTTACTTTCTTGCTACTGCAAGGCGGTCTCCCCTTGGCGTCTATGGGTATGTGTGTTTACTTTTGATAGGGGGATGATGGAATAGGGAGGGGTAGTGGAGGGCTTTGTTTAAACTGGTAGAGATGGTGTTTCCAGAGAGTGTGTAATGTAGATGGTAAGACCCCTGCCTCATCTACCTCTTATTCACCCACTGGTTTGACATGCATTCCCACTAGAATTTCACCTAGTGCTGGGTCTCACATACTGTACAGGTTAGGATGCTGCAATAACACAAACAGTGTTTTGTTTACTTATATTAGTGCAGCGCAATAGAAAATATGTAGATGGACGTGAGGACGTGTAAATGACAGAGGTCCCTGTTTTTCCTCCTGCCCTGCTTGCCTCTGTGAGGTTACAATAATCTCACACTGACATTCATTCAAAAACACATTTTAAAGTTGAAATCAACGTTGAAGGCACACATTAATTTACATGTCCACGTCAGGTCACATTCAGACACACTGTACACACTCAGAGTATCACACAGCCAGAAGCTCAGGGCTGCTGTCAGAGCACGGGATGTGGCCTGTGATTTCTGCAGAGGAGTCTGGGGAGGGTTGCTGAGTGAGAAAGCTTTGGGGGGGGGGGGGGGCAGCCCAGACGAAAGAAATGAAATGAAATAATAAAACATGTTTTTCCCTGGAGAAAGTGTGGTTGAGATTGCACAGTAATCCCATGGCTTGGCGGGATGTGTGTGCACTTACATGCGGGGTTTTGTGCATATGTGTTACTTTGTGTTGGTTTGTGACGTTGTGTATAATACCGTATATGTTTATTTGTCTTATGTGTGTGTAAGTGAGCATGCACAAGAGTGTATGCGTGCATTAAGTTCGTGGTGGGACCACAGCTCTCTGGTTATTATTGAGGAGAAGGCTAAATGAAGAATAAAGAGTCCTTTTGAATTCTCTGGTGGAGACCCGCGGGAGTCAGAGCATGGGACTTACACACGCACACATATATAAAACAAAGACTCCTGGGAATAAACAAACGCCACTCTGAATATGCATGAAAGAGGTAATGTGTTCATGCATTTTGTAGTTTGATGTAGTTTGATGTTTGTCCCCAAGCAGAAACCATACAGCTCAGACATCAGCCATCTTGGTTGAGGGTGACAGATGGGACCATCTTGCCAGAAGTAGCTAACTATGATGTTAGCTTGCTGTTAGCTTTGCATCAGCGTGGAAAAAAAGGAAAACAGTGATTTATTTTTTTAACCATGTCAGATAAAGTCTGTATTACTCTTTGAGAAATCACTGGATATGTGACAACAGTGTGTTCACTCTTGATAGAGGATTTAATGTCCTGTAGGTAAAATAGACTAGAATTATAATTTTTGTGGGCTTCAACACAAAGTGCAACTTCAAAACCAGAAAGGGAAAAGAGGACAAATGCGACTTAAAGCAACGGAAGGGAAATGCTTGAATTGGTCATAGTTCTTCGAAATCCTAGAAAGTGTTTCCATTCTTGGTTAAACTCTATTACTGTATTTCCTTAAATAAAAACATTACAGAATTAAATGTTGAGTCTCCTTAAATGAACAGGAGGAGGGAAAAACTAAATGGTAATGGTAAATGAACTGGTTCTTATATTTCTGCTCTACCTGAGCACTCAGAGTGCTTTATACAACATGTCTTCATTCATTCACACAAGCACATTTTTCGATGTGTAAGTACTTTCTGTCTACCATTCACATTCACACTCCAATGGATGCATTGGGAGCAACTCTGAGTTCAGTATCTTGCTCAAGGATGCTTTGGCATGCAGGCTGGAGCAGCCAGGGATTGAACCACCAACCTTCCGATTAGTAGCCACCCGGGTGGAAAAACAAGGATGGATGAACTTGTGGTGCCTTTCAAGTTAATTACTGGTACTGTATTGTCCTGTTATACACTGTTTCCAATTAACGTGCCTGGTTTTTTTTTTACAGGGTCCAAAATGACACAGTGGTTGTATTTGGTTCTTTCATTTTCATCAGATTTGTCCTTTAAAACTCTGCACTGCTGCTGTTTGATTAAAAAAAAGCCCCATTAAAAAAATAAAAATAAAGGCTTTCTGTTCAGTAAAAAACAGGATTTTTACTTTGAAATGGTAACAGGAAGTGGTGAGTTTTCAAAAAAAGGTGTACTACATTAACTTTAGCAGGAATGGCTCAAAATGAGTTTTTAGCCTAAAATAAGAGAGAGAGAGGATGTTCTCCTCCACTTCTTCCCTTACCCTTCTCTCTAGTACAAGTCTGCTTTATATAAAGGCCTACTACCTTCTGCATTAAAGGTGAATAAAAACCCCGGACACATTTTAGTGTTAAGTAATAACATTTTTTAATCATAACTATGACTAATAAAAAAAACACAGAATGAATTTGATGCAGGAAATACGGTAAAATGAGGCTTCTTTTGACCAAAGTCATCCCACCACAAATATGAATTCATTCTGTTCCGCCTGCTGCATCTCTGAATCTCTGCCACATGAATTTTAGCATTTCAGACTTCAGTGCCAGGCGTTCCAAAGTTTTGTGTAGACATGTTTTCAACAATGTCAAATATCAATTATTGAATAATATTTTGTGTACATTTTGTGGGTTTCAGGTTCTAGCTTGAGAACAGTGGTTAGTTCTCTGCAAAAAAAAACAAAACAAAACAAAACACTCACACACTCACACACATACTCACACACACAGTGGTATCTGTAATGCTAACTATACTTTTGTAGCAAATGGGTCCCAGGTTAGCAGCTAGCTGCTGCTGTAACACTGAATGGGTCCCAGGTGCGAGAGTGAAGCACCAAGTAATTCAGTGCCACTCTAGCAGAAGGCCTATAAAGAGGCACCATTAATTTGAGTGGAAATTGGACAAACACACGCGCGCACACACAGTGGCACAGATCAATGACACATAAATGTGTATTCACCCACTCAAACACATACCCACAGACCCCACACATCTGGTCAATGTAATGCCACATTAATGTGCATGAGCCCGATAGCTCAGCTGGTTGTGTGTGTGTGTGTGTGTGTGTGTGTGATGAAGATTACGTGCCTCGATTACAATACTGTTGTTATTCTGTTTCACTGCAGGATTAAGCCACTGTGACGGCTTTGCTCTTTGAATTGTGGATAAGATGTGCAGCGTGCGTGTGTGTGTGTGTTTCAACGGATACTGTCGTTTCTTTCAGCGGGCCCTGTAATTATATTGTTGCATCGAGTTAGTGCACATATAGCTGCGATGATATTGTTATTACCAGTGGTAACACTCAGTTTCTATGTTGGATTTCTTCACTGCAAAAAAATCGCTGTGATGCCATTTTTATTTAAGCGCTTTATTTTCATGATAGTACTGTTTGATATTCTGAACTCTTCCACATGGTTTAGTGGCTCTGGGTAAACTTGCTTGCTGAGGTGTATATAGTGTGTGATATTTTTATGTGTGCTGTGTGTCTACTACTTTTAGTACATGTGGGTCTATATCCTGTGTGTGTACAGTATGCGAGAGGGACAGACTGAGAGCATGAGTCGGGGGAGTGTTGATGGGTCTCAGTAGGAGTCAGAATGTGGAGCAGAGGCTCCCTGAGGAGAAGAGGAGCAGAAAAAAAGCCTCCTACAGATCAAATGGAGAACATTCTCTGGCCTTGCTCTGCCACATGAACACACAGACACAGACACAAGCAGACACCCACATCCTATTAAGGAAACCCAAAAGCTGTCTTGCAGGCCACAACATTCCAAGGTTCAGTCAATGTGATGTGCTTAGAGATTAAAACTGCTATGAAGGCCTTGTGTTTGTGCGGCCACTGTCTATTAAGATACATGTAGAAAAAAGCTCCCTAGCGCGCACACACACACACACACAGATCTGCACGCACACACATAGTCGACAACATCCACACTCATGCTAGGTGTGAGTGAGAAGTGTGAGAGGGCGAGAGATTGTTAAAGATGTCAGTAAAACCACTTGAGGGAGAGGAGGAAGTGTTGAGAAGGTAGGTACCAAGTAAACGAGGGAGCTGTCAGTCAAGGCAGGGGGGTGGAAACTGGCGCTGTCAGTGACAAATAGCAAGTCATTAACCCAGCTAGTTGCTTCTTAGATGGTGAGATGGTGTGGGTGGAAAATGGTGTATGTGTGTGTGCGTGTACGTGCAGGAAGAGAGCGGGATACTGCGCATATTCTTTCTGAAGGTATTTGTGAGGTCTCTGGTAATTGAGCACATACAGCTGCACTCTCGTCTATTCTTTTTCCTCTCTCGGCGGGGGTGAGCAGAGATTTCCAGGGAGCTTGTCTAGCTGGGAGGGAGCAGGAGACAAAGAAGGAAATAAGGGAGGAAAAAGGGGAGAATTGGGAAGGAGTCATGGGGGAGTAAATGAAGACAGGTGAAAAAGAGGGATGGAAAGTGGAGGGAAAACTTAATACATGCAGTGCAGAGGGGAAGGAAAAGAGAGAGGTAAGGGAAGAGGAAGAGGAGAACATCATGGAGCAGGGAGGAGAGTGTGTCTGTTAGTGCATGGGCCCTTGGGTGACTGGTTTGCCTCCCGCGGGACGTCTTCCCACAACTAAGCTCTCACCGTCTGTCGCAACCCGCTGTCACAAACACACACGCAGAGGAACACCCTCTCGAGCACAGAGAAGCACATGCACCTCGCTGCGTCTGTCGTCAGGATAGCAGCTGAGTCCTGCGAGGCCAAGACTCTTATTAAAACCACAGATCACTTTCTACAAGATAGGGAGAAGAAGGAGGGGTGTAATGTAAAACAAAATTACAGCCCCATGCTCTCCGGCATGGCGCTTACGGTGTTTGTAGTCCAGTAGCTGCTGTTGATTGACCAAATATCTTAGTTGTTTCACTCATTTCGTGACCCCCCCCCCCCCCAAAAAAAAAATTGGCTTCCATACTCTTAGCTCCTGTCTTTTACTTCTCCCTCCCTCTTGCCCTCTTCTTCACCATGTGCCCCTCTTCTCTCTTTCTACCCCACTGCCCCCTACACACACACACACACACACACACACACACACACACACACACACACACACACTCTCTTCCCTCCCTCCCTTCTTCCCCCTCCTTTCCTTCCCTCTGTGTGTCTGTACCCGGGGGTGGCCCGAAGATTCCTGTGCTAAGCCCTTGGCATACATACAAGTGCACAGCGCACACACAGACACAGCTGGCTGCCGCTCAGGTTTTCCAGGGAGAGAGCAGGAGCCCGGCACCAGAGGAGAGGGGGATGGAGGGAGGAGAGCAGCAGAAGCAGAAAGAGGGGGAGGCGGGGTGGGGGGTACAACATGCAGAGAGGTAGAGGGAGGGATAGAGGGATAGCAGGGAGGGGGTGAGACGGAGAAGGGTTGTTGTGAAGTCATTTTTCATCACAGGGTTCATTTTTCACTGCAGAGTTCTCCCACTCTCTACATCGCTCTATTTCTCTTTATCTGTCCTCTCCTCCTCCTGTTCCCCTCCCTTGATCCCACTTTGTCTCTCTTTATCTTCCCTTTTTCCTCTTTTTCCCTGTCTCTCTCCCTCCTCTTTCCCTCACCTCTCTCCCTTTCTCTCTCCCTCTTGCCTAAACTCTTTCCATCCTCTCTCTGTCTCAGTCTCTCTCTCTTTCAGCCTAGTTTCTCCTTTATGAAATATGGATGGGAGCAGTTTTGGGCGCGCTGAGAGGTTTGCAGTCGGAGGGAGGGATGGAACTTGGGAACTGGCAAGGGAAGGAGGGAGGGAGAGACAGAAAGAGAGAGAAGGAGGGAGGGAGGGAGGGAGGGATGGAGCTCGTGTCTCAGCAGACATGCCTTGTGCATGCACCTAAACACCTCACTGAGCAATCTGTCAACATGTCAGCAACACATGTTTGGTAAAAAAGAGAGAGAGCAGTTGGAAGGAGAGAGGAGAGGAAAAAAATCTCTCCCCCTCCAGTGGGAGTAATGGCTCCCACCAGGGCTCTGGAAATGCTTTGAATTCAGCAGATTTCTATTGCGGGGTCCTCCCCCGGGGGCGTCTTTTTACAATGCCTGCATCTCAGAAATTTGAGCCCGAGGACCCCTGGGGGCTTCCTTTCATAATGCCTGAAAATGTAGGGTTATATTGTGTGCTCTTCCCCATGGGGCTTTTATTAATACCTGTATTCACTGCCACTGGAAATTACACAGGCGGCGCTGCAGGGGCCCTCACTCGCTCCAGGAAGGGAGAAAGACTCTGCAGGGACGTTTTCTCTCTTCCCCTCTCTCTTTTCTTCCCTTCTTTTCCCCCCCTTTACCCCCCTCTTCCACCTCTTCCTCCTCCTCCTCCCTCTCCTCCTACTTTGACTCTCTTCCCTTTTTTCTTACTTAATGCAAGAGTGAAAAAGAAGAATTTGCCAAAGGACACAAGAAAGTGTGTTGTGTGTGTGTTGGCACCAGCTAACCCCCTTGTATTCAGCCCTACTTTGCTCTGAGGAAAAGAAACACTCGATTAAAAATGTAACTTCCTTCTTCCCCTCTTCTATCTCTCTCATCTCTCCTTTCTCTCTGTCCTTGTGTGACTGTGTGTAGATCTTGCAGAGAGTAAATATTTGTGTGTGTGTGTGTGTGTGTGTGTGTGCGTGCGTGTCAAATGGAAATGCTTAAATCCATAGTCCAGTACAGTGTGTCTGATTTTGCTCACTGTTTAAGGCATGGAAATAGAGATGACTGCTTCTGTCTCCAAACATTCATTAGAATTCTTCAGCCAAAGGGTTTGCAGCTTCTCTGTGTGTGTCAGTGTGTTTGTGTATGCATTTATTGATCAAATATTTACACAGCAAGATTATAGAAATATACATTTACATATCTCTGAATAAATATTATTTGTTGGCTCTCCACAGTCAAGGCAGTTTAGATTTCACTTCTGAAAGCCATGTCTTTTTCATTCTTAAGTGGACATTGCATTTCATTCACAACAAGAAGATCCTCTGTCTGTGACCAGTACAACTTTAAACAGGTGTTACTCAGGGTTGTGTTTGACTTTTAGTATTTTTTTCACATTAATAAATCCAAGAAACAAGTTCTGTGTTTGTCACAGTAAGACATATTGTGGAGTTGAGAGAATTAAATTTTTACTAATGTCACTTAATTTGGCTTAATCTGTGATTATAGATTAGATAATTGATAGTGATTGCACCTTTTGTCTTGAGTATGACATTTTTTTAGTAGATGCATATGAGCAGAACTTGATCACAAGGTAAAAGTGAAAGCAAGGCAGAGCTTAGCCGTCACTCCCATGGTCACTCTGAGGAAAGGGCCCACAGGTAGATGTTAAGGTTGGTGTGGGGTGTGACCTCTGTAGGTAGCTTTTGCAGCAGGGAATGAGCAGTATGTTTAACTGTGTAATTGGACCACCCAATTGGAGACAGCAGGCTCAGTTGAAACATTAGCACATTAATAGGATGGCACCACTTGACTTTCAGTCCACTACTTGAGCTGGCTTACGGCTCGTTCATTCCTTTCTTGTTGAGTAATGATATCTTTGTTGGTGGATGGTCGTGGGATGTGGAGCTGAGGCCTTTTTTAAATGGCCTAGTGGTGTATGGTGAGGCTGTAAAGCAGGGTGTAAAATAGATGTGTAATACTAAAGCTACTTTCTGCTGCTCCCTTAATCACAAGGGATCGCCACTGCTGGAAGCTCTACATGTTTTATTTGGCAGATTTTTCTGCCGGCTGCCCTTCCTGCCGCACCCCCCCCCCCCCCCCCCAAGGGATTTGTGTCTCCTCCTGGGATCAAACTGGGGCTCTTTCGCTTACCAGGTGAATGTGTAAACCAAAATTGCATATATAATACTAAATAATGCAAAATTAGTAAAAAACTTACTCATCCTGAGATACTCATCATGAAATATTTGACTGTCTTTAACCTTGTGCACTTCCTGCTGCACAAGCCTGAAATACTTTAGCACACTGCTTTATGGAGCTGGTTGCCCTGAGTGATGGTGCTACACCAAAATTGCATAAAATCAATGGTTCATTGGTCAAACTTTTCCACTATGTCTGTGTGGAGTTTTATTAGAAACTCACCAAACAAAAACAAGAATGTCTAATTGATTTTTTTTCTTCCCACACTAAAATCCTAACACATATCTAAGTTTTTAGAAATGCTTAATTCCAAATTTGTGGGTTTTTTGTGTTTATGTTTGTGCATAATTGTGTTTCCGTTTGGGCAATGCCGTTTTCTTTGCAAGCGGGTACCCGACATGTACTGTATATACACGTGTATTGTGGGTTTTCTTTTGTGTAAGTATCTCCATGTATTTATATGCGTGTGTGTTTTCATGTCTCTATCCATGTGTCGTGCTGTGTGTGGATGTTAGGATAGAGTTATCATGAGGCCATGTGGGGGCCTCCTCCATATATGCGTATGTGGGGGGATGTCTGGATAATGAGGAACAGGCCATTCCATTGGATCCTAGCACCCCTGCCAACAACCAGGACCCCCCCCCCCTTTCCTGACACCTGGGACTTTTTTCCTTTTCCTGCTCCCTCACTGCTTCTTCTTTCTCTCTTACCAAGTGGAACATGCACTTTCTTCCATTGATACATCTCCCATCTCTCTCTCCGCTTTTGCCGTTTTTCCATTATTTGTCGTTATCATCAACCTCAACTCTCTCCTCTCCTCTCCTCTCCTCTCCTCTCCTCTCCTCTCCTCTCTCTTAGTGCACACAGACCACAGTGTCTCGCTCCTTTCCTCCCTCCCTCCTTGCCGTCCCTCCCTGCTGAGTTCTCAAACTCAAAACTGACCACATCCCTTCCTTTCACCCTCTCTCCCTTCCCCCCATAACCCTCCATTCTCTCCCCATCATCTCTGTTCCCTGTGGAGCTGGCCCCAATGCTCTGATCCCTTCCTCCATGCCCCCAACCTCCCCACTGTGCCCTCCCAACACACACACGCACACACTCGCGCACACACACACACACACGCACACACACATCCACCCTGTGGTGACTGGCCCCAAAGCAGCCCCTGTTTGTCTCTCTCCCTCCCTCTGTTTTTCCACTCTTTCTTTCACTTTTTCCCCACCTCTGTCTCCCACACCCTGTTTGATGCTTTAGATTTGTTATGCACTTCATTGAAGCTGTTTTTCTCAAGTTGGTATTTGAAGGCAATAGTTCACTACACTGTTCAATTTCTTATTGCGAGTTATACAATTATGCGTGTCTTATTTATTTATTTATTTTAAATAAGGGCCATGTAAAGACAATTATACTGCTTAATCTGACCATTCACTACCATCAACAAAACCTGCTCTGTGTGTGCGTGTGTGTGTGTGTGTGTGTGTGTGTGTGTGTGTGTGTATATATTTTTTCTTTTTTTGCAGTTTTTCACATATACAAGTAAACTGTAACTTGAGTGAATGAAAGAGGCAAACAAGCCTTGGATGGTAATTTTAGTTCTGTTTGAGTCCATTGAGGTGACTTGTGTTCATGCTGCTTTAGATCCACAGATGCTGTCGTATCAGAATGAGTGCAAACAGTTTTACTTGTCCAGTAAGGACAGGTGTCTCCTGATGGACTCGAAACAATGGTGTGATACTCGCTACAACACAGCCACATTTAGTGTTAGTTGACGTAACACTGTAACACTGTAAACTGTAAACGAATGAACAGAGCAACGGTTCCATTTGCGATGCCTTACAGTAACAGCATTCTTTAATATTTGTCTTCAGCGGGACACATGCAAAGACTTTTAGGAATTTGAAGAGATTTCAGCAGTATTTTGTTGTTGCTCTTGGGTTGTTTTTTCCCGCTCTTTCAGGATTGCGTGGTTTGGCCGCAGTATAATCTTTGCAGGACGTTTGTTTTATTGTTGACTGACAAACATCATTCATCTGTGGTCTTTTTCAAATTGGTGCATCTCTAATTCTTTTTCCAAGGTACTGTGACTTTAGATCGGTACCAACCCACCAATCTTGACACGGTCAACTGCACACATGGTCAGTAACCTGGCATACTGTGCCTTTATTTATAGGAAGTAGCACTTCTACTTCTCCACCTCCGCTATTCTTTCCTTGCCCAGAATACCTGACTCCGAAGTTATAAGCACAGAGGTTTACTTACTTTACCCAACCTGCCCTGGAAGTGATTTACTCAGTGTATTACAAAAATGGCCTGTTATTACACACACACACACACAAAAAAATCTTCTTCTGTAACACAGTATAATTAATGACTTCAACCTTGCCCTAGTGTTTCTTACCTTGATATTGATTTCAGGATTTAGTACTACGCAGGAAATCTGAACACATAGTATGCTAAATTTAATACAAAGGTACACCCAGGTGTGCAGGCACATGCACACACAGCAGCCGCACACACACACGCAGAGTTTCAGTCACAGACAGTGGTGGCAAAGGGCAGTGTACCACAGGGAGAGGGCCTATAATAGTTTTAACCCAGTGCTCAGGTGTGACTCGCCTTTGTCCAGCCAAATGTCAGAGAAAAGCAAAACTCCGGGGAGAGGGTTAGGGCTGTAGGATGGGGGTGTAGGAGAGTGGCGAAGAGGATGAAGGGAGCACAAGTCTGAGAGGATGGAAATGCAGAGGAAGGAGTGAGCCTACATGACGCTAATGTTTCTCAGTAGACTGATTTAACCGACTAATTAAGTGGATAGTTCAGGCTGACTTCTGAATCTGAAGGCAGTTGTACTGTGTTTTCTCAATCATTTGGCTGCCATTTTGTATTTATATCTAAATCACTGAGTTTTTTTTTTTTTTTTTTTTTAACCAACTGACTGTTAAGTCCACCAAGCGAGCTGCTGTTTTTGCCAGGCTTTCTGTCTGGGCCCCTGGTTATGTGGGGGCTGGGAGCCATGCTCCACTCTCTCCACGCCTCAAGAGCTCCCTAGGGGGCCAGGAGGACCAACTCTGCCAGCCTCGCTCTCACACTCCCTTTTTACCCCCACCCCAATACTGAACACACACACTGACGTCAGCTGCTCTGGGCCTTCTCCCCTGGGTGCTACCAGAACCCTTTGTTTCCCTCCCTCCTCTCCATCTCTCCTTCCACCCCTCCTCACTTCTCTCCCTGTCCTTTGTCCCTAGAAATAGCTGTCCTGCTTAGTGCCTGATTGGAATTCACTTCACTTTGGGAAGTCACAGGGGAGGGCAGTTGTCAAGTGTGTGTTTGTGTATGCACAAACATGTGTGTAACTGTTTTTTTTTCCTTTTCTTTGTGAAAACATGATGGTCATGAGGGCATGCATGTTTCTTATAAATGCTACGTGCGGCTTGTGCAGGTAAGTATCTGTGATTTGCTGCTGTGTATCAGGAAGGAAATAAGCTGTAGCTAAAGTAAAAGAATTGTGTGGCATGATTTTAAAGAAAAGATTTTATATCTCACGAACTGTGCTCTTAATGGTTGCATACCTTTAGTTGTATTCGGCTTGCCACCATCTTTGTCTCTGCAGTCTCATTTCAGATTTAAAGTGGCTGGAGCGATATGCTTGTGGCAGGAGCATGCAGTTAATTATGTTTGCAGTAACGGTTATTTGGCATTTAAAATAAATGAGCTACCGGATGCAGTTGATTATTAAAATGTCTAATTGTTTAACCCTTTTAGCAGTAATAACGAACTAAGTGAGATAAATCACGATTTGATGTGTGGGGGGCGAATACACCCCCCCCCCCCCAAGGTGTTTGATTTCTTTAATATTTTTTCAGTATTAGCAGTAAACTGGTATCCATGCTGGCGTGCATTAAGAATTGTAAGGGAGCATTTTGTATGTAGGCTTTTCTTCCGTGTGTTTTCTGGATGTGAGTGTGTGTTTGTGTGTTCATGCGTGCTTCTGCTCCCAGCATGAATCCTAGAATTGGGGTTAAGGAACAAGAGAATTCCTCCTTCGTATTCCCTCTTTCCTCTCCCCTCGTCTCTAGCTCTCCTTCCATCTTTGTCTCTACCTCACCCCTGCAAGTGGGATGTCTTAAAATATTAACCAATCTGCTCTTCATTTCTCAAATATGATAGAAAACACACTGCTAAATAAGTCAGGAGCAAGGCCTGTCGGGAAGCGCAGAAAGAAGGGGCACTCAAATGAACAACAAAACAACACAAACAACAACAATGCAGAAAAGGAAAGATGGAGGAGGAAAGAGTGGGGAAGGAAAGAAGGAAACTTTTTCATTGCATTAGCCAGTTGCAGCAGTTATTGCCTCTGTCAATCCTTCCTTCTCCACCCATCTCCCCACTTTTCTGTCCCTTAGTGTTTTTGGGGTTTTTTTTGGTGGTGGTGGTGGAGGATGAGGGGTCGACTTTTTATTCTACCCTAATGAGAGCAGCTCAACTGAAGTATCACACTGCACTCCACTGGCTCAGAGGCTGACTGAGGCCTTACTTCTTTCCTGTACAGTGCTGCTGGCTGGTGGCCGGAGGGAGCGCCCAGCTTGAGTAAGATGCACTGTTACGTGGGCCAGCTTCCATCCTGTGTTCCCCTCTCCTGTTTCCTGGGATTGTGTTGAGGCTAGGGCTGATTTTGAAGGGGGATATGGGGAAATGGGTGGTGGATATTTCTCCCCCTTGTAGGCTGCCAAGCCATGCGGCCTGCGAATGAGCAGATAAAATTGTGTGCGCGAATGTGAGTCAAAAACTGCTAAGGCTTGTGTACAGAGATTTGTATGCGCCTGTGTTTTGAGTGTATGTGGGTATTTGGTGTATGTGTTGGGGAGTTTGTCCTCGGAGACTAGTGTGTGTGGTGGGGGGGTGTAGTGACAGCTGCAGAGGGGGGCCGGGGGGGCTGACTGCTTGCTGGCTGATAAGGGGGGCTTCACATCAGAGACATGACGAGAAGACTAATAATTCTGCAGTGCAACATGCACACCCACACACACCAACGCACCGAGGTTCATAGAAGAGAGGCAGTGTGAGAAAAGTTAAGGAAAGCTAGATAGGGTTGTGGGATACTCCATGAGGAGATTTAAAGTGTGTGTGTGTGTGTGTGTGTGTGTGTGTTTGCGCAATGTAGGAAGTGAGGATTGAAACTATTGAGTGAAAGAAAATGAATCAGAAAGATATACAGCAGGGATTTGTGGATATGAAATGTGTGAACACGCTTCTTTACAATGCTTTAAACATCATATTTATATGTAGGGGTGGGACAAAATATTAATGCAAAAACAAATCTGAGAGCAAATTAATTGAATTACCTTATTTATTTATTTATTTTTACCTTTTTAATGGGTATTTTTCTCACACAGATATGTTTAGGAAATTGTCTTTCCGTGCCTTGTTAAACGATTGTTTTCACTCCTATTTAAAAATGGAAAATCCAACCGCAGGTCCACATTTTTGCAGATAAGAATAAGAAAAGCCACGTCCCTGTGAGCAGCAGTTGAAATGCTTGGTTCTTCGAATGACACAACACAAGGCTGCATCCAGAAATACAGCTTCACTTTAAATTGTGCGTCATGTTCTGTGTGGTAATGTTCTCCTGCTGTGCTGTGCAAAAGTACGGAAATGTAAACTTCGTACAAAACACTTCTGTGGAATTAACCTTTGGTCCACACTCACTTCACGCACATTCACATTAATGTGAGCATAAACTGAAGAAAGAGACAACGGTATGACTGTAATATATATTTATTTTTAATATATGTTCAATTCTATTTTCTAATAGTTGTGATATTATGACATGAATTTGGGGAGATTGCAGTACAAGCTACAATCAAACAGTCATATTTATGACACCTTTCCGGCTTTTAAAGGCCTGCACAGGTAATCGTATATTTACAGTTGTCAGCAGGTTCACAATGAATCTTTCCTTTGTTTCCTGAGAGAAATTGTAATTATTTGACTGATTATATGGGTGTAATATCATAATCCAACATCCTCAATATTTATTTCATTTTTATATACTCAAACGTCCTGAAAACAGCAGATTAGAGGTGTGATTTGCACACTCGTTTGCAGGAGGACAGTCAGCAATGTCCCGACCATCTATAAGTACTGTTTTGTTACTCACTTTTGCATCTCACATACTCTGTTAAATCTATTCTGTTGGTAAAATGCGTCTTTTTTTTCCTCCTCTTTTTTTTGATGTGATAAAAGCCCACACCAGCCCTTAATTATTCATATTTTAGTAATACAATCCAAGTTAACGGTTCAAACATTAGTACATAATAAAACTCCCGAGGCTTTGCTTTTAATTTAATTCCTCCGTTTAAATTAATTTTTGGGGCATGCTTGTGCTTTTAGCTTGCTCCTCCGCAGAGGGGAGGGGGTTGGAAAAGAGCGAGCGAGAGGAGAGAGATGCAAAGAGGGAGAGAACGTCGATATGAAGGTTTGCTCAGGGAGATGAATCTGTTGCAGGTGGAAGAACAGCAATACAGGTGTTTGTGCTTGATGGAGGCACCGGGCGATACATAAGGGATGGGAGTTTACTACCCAGCTGAAAGCAGATGAAATTTTATCAGGTGTACTCAAATGTCCACATCTAATAATGAAATATCTTTCAACAATAAAGATTATTTCTTCATGAGGTTGGACCTGAGCTAGCAAAGGACAACCAGGACACTAGCAGGTGGACACAGAGTGATAGAGAGAAAAAAAGGAGGGAATGTAGTGGAGTTGGTAGTGAGTAGCTAGAGACATATCATGGACGGATGGGAGGGATACAGGGGCTGGGATAGGGGAACAAATAGAAGGGGAGGAAGAAAAAAGAGATTAGTGGTGGTGGTGATACAAGGGGGTCCCCTCTAAAGGCATGAAAGCACAATGAAGCCAGTCAGTCAAAGAGCCATTTCCATTTCTCTGCTCTCACCACTCTATTAGACTATTTGTGTCATCTGTCAGTGATGTGTGTGTGTGTGTGTGTGTGTGTGTGTGTGTGTGTGTGTGTGTGTGTGTGTGTGTGTGTGTGTGTGTGT
>JAVDPK010001071.1:155689-175927 GCA_034780415.1 Cichlasoma orientale | reverse complement strand
TGTGTGTGTGTGTGTGTGTGTGTGTGTGTGTGTGTGTGTGTGTGTGTGTGTGTGTGTGTGAGAAAGAGAGAGAGAGAAGCCAGTGTGGTGCTGTACAATAGTTTGGGTCCCAGAGCAATCCGCTTTTCTGCTGCGGAGACCAACCAGCCAGTGGTCTCCATTGATCTGCACCCCTTCACCACAGACACTCCCACCCCACTGTGTGTGTGTGTGTGCGTGTGCGTGTGTGTGTGCGTGCATCCCATTTTCTCTTATCACCAACCACATGCATGTGTACTCATGTTTTATACCATACGACTCCCCTTTTCATGACCTTCACCTTTGCATTGCGATGCATTTTGGATTTCACCCGAAACTTTTTGTCAAACAGCGTTTGTATCTGATCCACAAATATATCACGGTCATGTTTGTAAACGAGAACTGCTTCTCAAACATTTTACTTGGCAAAATAGGTTTAAAAAAATTGTTTAGTGTGTGTTTGTGTGTGAGTGCACCTTTTTTTCCTGTTGGGCAGTCACAGTGGAGAGAAGAAAGTAGTGAGGTGTGTGTGCAAGAGAGCAATTTACCCTCAAACCCCGCCTTGATTCCACAGCCATGCTTGGACTACCTCTACACACACACACACACACACACACACACACACACACACACACACACCCGTGCGCACGCTCAGCTTGGCGGATGTAGGTTGTAATTACGGGACCCCCTGGCCTCTCTCTTTCTGTCATTCTCCGACTTTGCCCTGCCGACCTCTCCCCCCCTTTGATCTGTTTCATGTCACCAGCTCACTCTCTCTCACACACACACACACACACACACATACACACACATGTGCACACACACACTTTTTTCTTACCAAATCCACCTTTGTTTCTGTCTGTGCGTCCCTCCCTGTGTGTCTGAACGCTGCTTTTTGTTGCAGCCAGTGTGTGGTCGTTAATTCACACAGGAGCCTCTTTTCTGGATGGTTTGTTTTGAAACCTCTCCTCCTTCACCAGCACTCTGAACTTGTTACTTGGGTTTTACCCTTTCTAACTAATCTCTGTAAAAAGATATCTGCATATGAATAAGAAGTCTCTAGGCGAGGGAGAAAATATTGGTACCGGACGTTTTCTAGTTTCTGTTTGTTGTCTATTCATTGTCACAGTTTTGTTGTATGTCTGCCTTCTGGTATTCCCTGATGTCTTTCTATTCCTTACTCCTTTTCTCTCTTGCTCTCCATTCCGTGTCCTTCACTTCCCTCACCTTCTTCCTCCCTTTACTTATTCTGTGTGTCCTTGACCCTCAGCTCGTAGTCTTGTCTTTCTCAAGGGAGACAAAGGTTTAATAGATGAGTAATTATTCTACAGCACACGCGCTCTATTCAGGTGGCATGAAAGGGATGAGGTGACCGACTGTATTGCTGGTTTTGTGTGTGTTTGATTAACACTACTCTGGTTATAACTTAAACATTATACATATACACGGGTATATAATTAAAGAGGCACAAAAAGATACAATTTAGAGATGAGTCATCTGTGGGTACAGTTTATGTTACTGACTGCTGTCAGGCCTCACATATTGACTGAGAAAACCCAGTTAGATTAAATGCCTTCAGATGAAATGGGCTGAAAAGCTTGTGCTGACGATCTCAGTGCCTTTAAAAGCCTTGATGCAGTATGACTTTTTATTCCCCTGTATGAAGTGATGATAGTGTAATAATTTGTTAACATATGTTAATGGTCAGAATCACAAAACGTTTCATAACTGAATCAACTCTGAACCTGGAACTCCAGGCGTGTCTACCAAAAATGTGATTTACACACAGACTCACACATAAAGCATGCTGCAGTTAATGTCGGCACAGTTTTTGCTGTGTGAAATGAACAAAAACACTAGAGCATTCTGTGAGTTTTCTTTTATTTTTTGGTTGTCTTTAGTTAGTGCCTGCATGTGTTTGTGCGTGTTTATGCATATTACTTTCTGGATGTAGTGTGTGTGTCTATCCCTGTGTGCATTCTCCCTTTCCATCTCTCCTGCCGTCTGTGCCACTAATCCCTGAGTGTGTCAGTAATGGCAGGTCCAGGTGTTCTGCTCTGCTCTACTCGTCCCTTGGGGACTCCTCTTCAGTGTGTGTATATGTGTGGGTGTGCATATGTGTGTGTGTGTGTGTGTACGCCTCTCATGGGGGGTTCAGGAGTTGTGAGTAGGGGGCTGTCCGGGATCCCGTTTTCCAGAAGGGCAGGGAGGGAAGGGGAGGGTTGGGCTGGCAGTACCCGCCTCTCGCAGCTTGCTCTTGGGCTTCCCCTGGGCACAAGACCTCCCTCCCCCCCACTGTTGCCCCCCTGGGACGTCAGGATCCTCATTGCCTCTCTGTCTCTTTATCCCTCATTTTTTTTCCTCCTGCTTTCTCTTTCTTTCTCAAATCCCTCTCTTGGCAGCTTATGCTGCTTCAGTTATTTTGTTTTAGATGGAGAAGATTTTAAACTTGCTAGCTTGCTTGAAAACACTGTTTGCATGTGTATTTGTACTACATATATAGAGATAGGTTTGTTTGTTTACCTGTGTTTATGTGTGTAACAGTGTGTTTGAGTTTTGAACGGCAAGCTCCAGCTGCATACATCACTTATTAATAGGTCCCGCGTATGCGTAGGCGAATGTGGGAGGACCTCTGCGCGCACGCGTGTGTGTGTGTGTGTGTGTTTGTCTGTCTGTGTGTAATATTGTTGATACATCAATCACATCCATTTATAGTAGATGCAGTTTGTTTAAATTGATGAATGCACATGTGATCCTGTGTGTGGTTCTCGCTAAACACTAATTATCCATTATTATTCACAAGGCAACACTAACAATGCTTTGAAATATAACTCAGCTCCTGTTATTCATAACTATGTGTATTATTGCAGTTATGTGGGTATTTCAGTAAATATCCAAGAGCCTCCTTATGTGTACAAGCATTTACAGGCAAGTGTGTGAGTCTTTGCGCTAGCAGTGAAGTGTGTGTGTGTGTGTGTGTGTGTGTGTGTGTGTATGTGTGTGCTCACATGTGACTCAGGTGAATGTATTTCTAGGTTAGTGAGCGGTCTGCCAGTCCACCAAACCTCATTCTTATAAATAGATGATATGGCCGCCGGCATGCACACAATGGGATCACACCAGTGTGTGTGTGTGTGTGTGTGTGTGTGTGTGTGTGTGTGTGTGTGTGTGTGTGTGATGTGTCTTCATGAAAACATGTGTGCATATGTGGTGTATGTGTGCATTGGCATGGTGTTGTTGTTTACCTAACACTCTGCCTGACAGCTGGTTCTCATTTCTGAGTGAACAAACAGCAGACAAGATGGACAGAGAGAGCAACGGGACAGACGAGTAACTCTCCACACAGGGAATAGAACCACTAACCCTCCTGGGTGAGGTGCCTTGCTCTCCGTTTTTGACCGAGGGTGAGGACGAGATAAATATTCAAAGGGAAATGGGGCACGGTGAGATTAAAGGAGAAGGAGTTTGAAGATAGAGAGGATAAGAAAAAAAGAGGGAAATGTGGTTAAGAGGAAGCAGATGCTAGACCTCCTCTACCACATGGTGTGTGTGGGAGAGACAGACTGTGTTGTTGTTGTTGTTGTTGCATGTACCTCTTTATGTCCTCTGCTTTTTTTTTCTCCCTCAGTCACTTTATTGGCTTTTCGATTGCCAACAAAGATTTTGAAACTTTTTCAAACACACTGTATTGTCTTAATGATGAGCAGTGGATATGTAATCCTTGATATCACAGAGGTGTGCTGTACTGTAATAGATATTTGTTTCTCTATTTATACTTGTTAGCCTTTACTATTACCAGTCTGGTAAAGCCCATAAAATGCTCTTATATACATTTTGAAACCTTAATCAGCAGCTTCAGTCTAATCACAGAGCGGACAGCTTGACCACATAAGCTGTAATTCTCAAATACTATTTTATGTGAATTTCAATTTTCATTTTTGTGACCTGCTCTGACCTTGTCTAAAATTGTTGCATGTGTGTGTGTGTAATGCATGTGATTTGATGTTTTCATACCGTTTATTATACTGTATGCTAGGGGCAAACTTGTCATCTGCCAGCCCACTGTCCACCCACCCCCATCCTTAGCCCCCTGCCCCTAACCTTCTGCCCTCAAACACACTTGCACACACACACTTGCACACACTGCCCATATGGAGCAGTTGGCGCCCAAAAGCGTCCAAAGCAGCCGGACCCATTCCCAGGGCAGGAGGTGAGGGTCCCCGCAGCCTGCTTAGAGTGTGTGAATGCATGTGTTTCTGTGCGCGTCCATCCATCGTGCTCTCGCGGGCTCAAGCCCCGGACAGACTGCGGCATCGTCCTCTCTATCTGTCCTCACTGTGGCTCGTATGTGTATTAATTTGTGTGTGTGTTTTCCCGACAGACTGTATCCCGTGTGAGCCACAAGGACAGCAGCAGAGGACTGTGGGTCCTCTAAGCGTAGGCCAGAGATGCAGCAATGTGTGCATACGTGTAAACTGTTTCACCAAGTTAACGCTGAAAATATTGTTTGCGCTGCTGTGTGTGCGTGCGTGCCTCTAAACCATGTAGCCTCTCATGTTCTCCAAGCATCTCAAAAAGAGAAGATAAAGTCAGAAACTGATCACTTATGATGACTTTATCTGCAGTACTGATTATGAAAATATATTCTCTCTAAGAGAAAGCATTCTTCTTTCAACTTTTCCTACAGTTACATTAGATAGACTACACAACAGGTAGTTTCACTCAAACAATCTGACTGGTCAAAGTAAAAGTCCCACTGTGCAATTTTCAATGCATGGCAACCAGTAAGCTAAGCACAACTGACTGGTTGCCATGTCAACTCATATGGTAATCATAGAGCCAGGTAGGGATCTTTCTTCTATTGTCTTGTTTGGCTGTGCCAATTCACTACGTGCAGTATGTGGGGGAAAAAAACGTCAGATTATTCGAGCCCGGTGAGGCCAGTGAGTGGTTCATATGTGTGTTTTCTTACTGTTACTGTCAAGTTATGACTGTGACTCCGCTTCATACATCACACCGAAATGAAGTAATAAGCAGCCTTCCAGTACCCCCTCAGAAAATATGATTGGGTCTTCCTTTTTTGTGCAAAAAACACAAATTGTGCAATTTATTAGCGAAATGTAATCGTCAGATTTATGCTGCGGCCCATCGAAATGATTTTCAGCATGAGTCTGAAAAGATACAGTTACTATTATTTTAACCTGCAGGATGTTCGTCACACGAAAGAAGGGAGGAGGAGAAATTATGACAAAAAGGTGGTGTTTTTCATCAAACTTAATTCAGTGTGGGATATTGAATTGTGCTTTAATTGTGTTTGTGTGTGCATATGTGTGCCTGTGTGAGATAGCGAAAGCCAGAATGAGTGTGTGCTGGGCTGCCCAGAGTGAGCCAAGGGTGGAAGTTGTTTTTCTGCCCCCTGTGGTGAGTCTGGGGCTGTGTGTGTGCGCACGCCTGGGGCAGCCTGGGGCCATCGGAGGGGGCCTAGGGAGCGGTTGAAGGAGGGATGAAGAGAGAGAGGGATGGAGGGATAGAAGGTCAGTGGGGGTCTTGCAGGGAAAAGGTGCAGGTCTGGGCGGATGGCCAGCCACAAAGGTGGAATGGAGAGTTGGATTCAGGAAG
Organism: Cichlasoma orientale; assembly: GCA_034780415.1. Lineage (NCBI taxonomy): Eukaryota > Metazoa > Chordata > Actinopteri > Cichliformes > Cichlidae > Cichlasoma > Cichlasoma orientale. Next base: position 170,290 of record JAVDPK010001071.1, on the reverse strand, counting down.
GGGTGGAACTGGGGGTGTAGGGAGGAAGTCAGAAGGGGAGGTGGGAAGAACGACAGGCTGATAGGGGGATTAAAAATTGAGCAGGTAGACTGCTAAACTCAAGGTGAACACATTTATGTATGTGGGATGTGAGAAAGTAGCTACATTTTGAATATTTGGAATAACAGCTCTGTTAAAATTGTTCTTGATCAACTTATGCAAAATTAAATTCAAGTTAGAATTAAAGGGCCTGGTTAAAATTCGATCATCCAACCTCACTGCTGCACTCTTTTTAAATAATATTTTATTCTGACAGCTAATTGGGAGGTTAACCCAACAGATCACTTTAAAAAAAATTACATTTATAATATCAGTTCACTATCTTACACAGTTTTAGCTTTCGTAGCAGCAGCCTTGGGACCTGAAACCCTTTTGCTGCTACCAGCTGAGCTTCTTTGATTCAAACATCAAAGCAATATAAAAGAGAGAAAGCATGACATACATGGATTGTATTTCCATTTCAGGCATTTAGCCGACATCGTTATCCACACCTAACTAAATGAACTGATGTTCTTGAGTTTTTCTTCCCTGTCAGTTCATTGACTTATTTCATCAGTTGTTCAGTTTACAACCTGGTGCCGGATACGCTATGCAATATTTCAAATATACCTACTGGTTTTTATTTTTAGGATTTCATACATTGTGTAATTATTGAATTTCTAATCATTACAGATGAAGACCGCAACGGTTTCCAAAGTTTCTTTTAAATTTTGATTTTTTTTATAAACTGTGCAGCTTTGATAAAAAATTCTCTCTGTGTGACAGTTATGACAAACTTACTCAATTTGGATAGGGGGGGGGAGGTAGACGGGGGTGGCAGGAACATAAAGAGAAATCGATCAGCGTGTGTGTCTCTTCATTAGAGTGTTTCACCAAGGCTGTGTCCTCCACACGTTGCCACGCTGTCTGGCCTATTAGAGAGACATGCGGGGAGAGTGGGTGTGTTGTTTGCATGAATCTGTTTGTGTGCTTGTCTGTCGTTTCAGGTAGACTCAGGCGGTCCGTTAAGTTTCTTTCTGGTCTTTTCCATTTTTTAGTACAGACCCCTGGGCCCTCTCCTCTCCTCTCCTATCCTCTCCTCTCCTCTCCTATCCTCTCTTCTCCTCTCCTCTTTTTTTGTCTCCTCTTTCATCCCACCATCTTTTCTCTCTCTTTTGGAGTTCAGAGTCTGTCCATCTGGAACATCCTCCCCCGCCTTCTCTCCCTCGGTCCCGTCCAGGCCGAGACACAGGGGTGAAGGCCAACACCAGTAGGGGAGAAACTGTTGGAGAGATGGAGGGACAGAGGGAGAGATGTCAGTGCTATAATGAGTAACAACATGAAAGGTGACGGAGGGAGGGAGGGAGATAGTGGAAGAGAGATGAAGACAGAGAAGTAGAGGGACTGCTGAGGACAGAGGGAGGGAGGAAGAATAGAGGGAATGGATGGGAAAGGAGAAGACTGCAGAGTGAGAGATAAAGCGGGAGCGGAGCGGTTGGGGCCCCGTGGTCCACTCCGCTCCGCTCGTTCATTTTCATTCGCCAGAGAAGAACAGAAAGGAGGAGGAGGAGGAGACGGGGGTAGGAACAGCGTGTGTCGGCGTCCGCCTGCTCCTGCCTGTTTCTCTTATTTTTTTTTCTCCAACACTTTCTCTTCCTCTTTTTTTTTTCTACATCCCAGCCCCCCCCACTCCCCCCCATCCATCCTCCTCATCTTCTCTCCTCTCGAGGATTCTTCTCTAATTTAACTTTTCATTGAAATTTTCTTCGCTCCCCCCTCCCTATCCTCCAGTTTCTCCCAGTTTGCCATTCGGCCTTGTCTTGCCAGGTCCCCTCGTGGCCGACTGACAAAGGCGCCGTTAAAAAGCCGTGTGATCCTCCATTTTAGCGCCAGCCACGCTAGTCAGAGGATTAGGGCTCTTTAATGACGCTAATCTCTCCTCCCCTTCTTTCTCAACACCCCCCCCCACCCCACCCCAACAAAAAAGAAAAAAAAAAAGTGATTTCACCCTCTTGCTCTGACTGAATCTCCATAGTACAGTCTCCCCCTTCTGCCTCTCTTCATCCCGCTTTCCCATCTCAGAAACATTACCACTATCTGACTCATACATGCCTTTAATGACCAACGTCTGTCCAGACAGCGCTGTGAAGAAACATGGGGTGGGTGGGGGGTTATTTACTTCCCTTTGTTTGCTACTTTTCTAACATTTATTTGAGATTTGGTTTCTTTTTCCAACCATTGAGGGCTGAGCCACACGCACTCACTCCTTCTGTTTATTTTTACCTGAGTCTTGTTTGACAAAGTCAGGAGAGAGAGTCAAACGACATGAGGGAGCTGTATCTGTGTTTGAGACCGCATCAGTAATCCTTCTCAGGCCACGCTCAATACCTGTGCCCTGTTGAGTAGACAGCAGGGAGGGGGTGTCTGGATTGGCATTTTATAGATGCAATATATTTTATAGCGTCGGCCTTACTCCATGCATATGGTGCATGTATACTTGTGTAGATTGGCCTTAAATACAGTTCCTGCTGATGTCACTAAAAGTGAGGGCAATGCTTGGCATCCTTGGAGGTTGAACTTCAATAACATAAAATTTTTTGTGTAACAATAGCAGTTTTCTGTTTTTTGTTTTTTTTAATGACATTTAATATGTACCTGTACTGTGCTCTGCATGACTTAATATGCTAAAATAGACAATGGTTTCAAAGGTAATACTTACCTTATTAAGGGTAGCAGAAATTTGATGTGAACAGTCCCAGTTACAGTTATCAGTCACGTCGGGGTAGCCACACCAATCCCTGGCCTCACTTTATCGTACATGAGATTTAATCCAATGAGTTACACACACTCGATTCTACAGGTTTTGGTACACTTGGAGGTAGGAAGTAGAACACTGCTATCGATCCATCGTTGCGCGCCCACACAAAAATCTTCTATTTGATGAGGGGCCGTCTCATTCCTGGGATATTAGATGTTTATCTGGATCTTAAATTCAAGAGCCAGTTGTATATTTTATCAGGTGAAGAAAGGCACACTGATAAATTATGACCACTGAAAGTTACAACACTCTAGTATTTTGAGGGAAAAAAAACACCTCCCAAAAGTTGGAGATTTAGAAACCACTGAATTATTCTGAAAATTTATACCAAATTATTCAGAGTAATCACTTACCTATTTTTCTGAAAGTTTGACTGACAGATTCCTTTCCGTATTTTTCTATATCTTAATTTTAATCACATTGTCATTATTTTTGTTGTTGTTATTAATAATTTTTGTGGTATAGCTGTCTCTCCCTCTCTTTCTCCCTCTATTGGGCATCACGCTGATATCTCTATTCCATATATTTTCTTAAGCTTTTTACAATTTTCCTTCATGCTTCCAGTCAAATTTATAATTCACTGCGTTTACAGTTTTTTTTTTCAAACCCAGACCCCCCTGCAGAATTCTATTTGCTCATCGCTATGCCTACATTTTCCCCACGATCGATTCATCACAAGAATCTGTTTTCCACTCCCTCTCTGTGAGGCATAATCCACAGCAGAGCCATCTCGCACACACAGAAGACACACAGGATTGTGGCCGGATTTGGTGGAGGTAAAACGGTGTGTGCGCTTTGGAAGGGTTTTTAAAATTATCAGGAGAAACTTCTGTACCGCACACGATGCGTTGGAGTGTTTGCATTGCAGAAAATGAATTTTGGCACAAATCGCATCTGACTTTTTCTTCTCTCTCTGTCCTTTCACTCTAGTTTCCGTATTTTCTGTCTTTGATTTGTTGCTGGCCTAGTTGATAAAGCGATCAGATAAAAGCAAAGAAAGCAGCCTCTCCTTTCCTCTCTTCATCTCCTCTCTCCTTTACATTTTTCAGGCAAATGCTAAATAGCCACGCTGTGCTTCTTCGCAGAGCTCACAAAGAAGAACAGAACAATATCAAGCATTATTCAGCCCTCCCTTTTGTCGCCTCAAATCCATTCTGAAGTGTCTATTAAAGGAGTCGTGGCCTTTTTGTCGCCTCTGTGCCAGACTACACAGGAGGGAGAAAAAAGGAGAGAAGGAAAAAAAAAGGAAAAGAGCAATGCATAATCTCCTATGTATGACAGATAAAGGGAGTGAATATCGCCATCTTTCCGCTCTGCTCTCCACATCATCTAATCGCTTTTCCGACGTTTCAATCTGCCAAGGCCCTAATGAAAATATGATGAGGCGGATCTATGGTCCTTGGGGAGGGATAGAGGGATGGGAGAGGAGGGGAGGTGAGGAGAGGGATGGAACAAGGGATGGCTGCAGAGGGAGAATGAAGGGAGAGAAAATACACTCTGTCCTTATTTCTGGGCTCCTTCGGGGATACATAGTTCTTGGAGCTTTCTATTTAGATGTTGCTACTGCCTGAGTGTCGCTCTCTCTCTCTCACCGTCTTCAGTTTCATTCTATCTCTGCCATCCTCATTTTTTCGCGCGCGCGCGCGCGTGTGTATGTGTGTGTAAACAGGATAAATTAGTTTTTTGTTTATATGTTTTTTTTTCTTGAACATCCACAGACTGCTTCTCCCACCTTTTGCCTTCCAAGAAAGATGAAAGTTATTAATTATTCTAATGCTCTCTGTTTTACCCCCACTATTTGTGACAGTGCTCACCTGTGTCTTTACTTGCTAACCTGCAGCTGTGATTTAAAAAAAAAAAAGAAAAAAAAAAAAGAGAGAGTGAGAGAGAAGTAGTTGATTCTGTGTCGTGTTTCTGCGGATGAATGAAAAAACATGTTGTAAAGGTTTTTGCGTCTGCCTCCCTCTCTGTCAGATGGTGATGATGACCCAGCGGGTTTATCCTGGGTGCCTTCCTCGCCCTCCAGTAAGGATGTGGCATCGCCTTCGCAGATGCCCGATGGCTGCTGTGACCTTGGAATGGCCACTGGCGGCGAGGAGGAAGGAGGCGCAGGTCTGCCATACCCATGCCAGTTCTGCGACAAGTCCTTCAGGTACTGAATTCACGTTTGGCTCCCAAAGATCCTGCATGTGTCACCTCAGTAGAATGAAACTGTGTCCTATTTGCATGTTTAGATGCATGGTCATATCCTGCTTATAAATATATATATGAATATATGTACATGAACAAACTGTATTCTCAATATTACCATGGTAACATGGACCACTAAGGCAAACAGTGAAGAGAATGAGGTGAATACATTTCTCGCTAACCTCTCAAGGGACTGAGTCAAGAACCATTTTAAGAACAGCTGTCATACGCACACCATAGAGTCATCATCATTATCCTCTATATTACCCACTCTATGTAGCTGTCCTCGCCGCTATCCTTTCTTGCTTTTGAATGACTGCATGCCTTGTTTTTTAAAAGATAGTTAATCGAAAGCAGTCACTTTAATCTTAGACTAATATCTTTATTTATCTTGTTAAGGGTGATTGCTTTTGTTAAGCCACAGTGCAAAGTGCTGCTGAAATAACAGCTGATAATTGTTATCATTGTAAGCGCTGTACACTGGCCATTCATGGAGCTCTCTCTCTCTCCTTAGCCGTCTGAGCTACTTGAAGCGACACGAGCAGATCCACAGCGACAAACTGCCTTTCAAGTGTACCTTCTGCAGTCGTCTCTTTAAACACAAGAGGAGCAGAGACCGCCACGTCAAGCTCCACACAGGTATATACAAACATCATATCCACAAGGAATCATTGTCCTGAGTTTGTTTTGTCTAGGTCGGTGCAGTGTTTCAGTTCTCCTGTTTCTACCTGCTAATTGTCCGAGTTTGTCTAAGAACCTTCTACGAAAACAAGGCCATTTTTAAAGTTGTTATTCAATGACGCAATTAAAGAAAACGTCAAAATTAGATTTTGTTCAACAATGAAGCTACTCTCTGTATTTTTGTCTTTGATCAAACTGTCGAATGATTTAGGAGATAAGAAGTATAGCTGTCAGGAGTGTGAGGCCGCATTCTCTCGCTCTGATCACCTAAAGATCCATCTCAAGACGCACAGGTAACTGCTCCGAACTTATTAACATAATAAACTGTAAAAAATTGATATCGCTTCATACGTGTCTTTTCTTAAATGCTCTGTAACACTTCTTTTTAAAAATTACACATCCAGCTCCAGCAAACCGTTTAAGTGCAGTGTGTGCAAGCGTGGCTTTTCCTCCACCTCATCACTACAGAGCCACATGCAGGTAAGTGTTACAGTTCCCCTTTATACTTAGTAACAATGAGGGTAATAAGCACAGGTGCCCATTACCCTCATGGCTACTTAAAAATTAAAGCAGCAAAGGATCGAAATATGAAAGTGACACAACTGGTAATATTTTAACAGCTACATGATACGACTGTACAGTATGTGAGTTGAGGCCTTTTACAGTACGTGCTTCCTTGGATCTTGAGTCTGACCGTTTGTGACTCTGGCAGGCTCACCGTAAGAACAGAGAGCATCTCGCGCTGAGGAGTGAGAGAGATGGAGGAAAGAAGGGAACAGGAGGAGAGGGCGACCTGGAGCAGGACCTGTATATGTGTGATTACTGCGAGGAGACGTTCAGTCAGACCGACGAGCTAGAGAAACACGTCTTGACCAGACACCCCCAGCTGTCGGACCGAGCCGACTTGCAATGCATCCACTGTCCTGAGATCTTTCTAGACGAGGCTTCGCTCCTCACGCATATTGAAACGCAGCACGCCAACCGCAAGCACAAGTACTTCAGGGCTTTCCTTTTAAACTTCTCAAATCACTGATTTTCATTAGTGTGGAGTGCTGGAATAGAATTTTGCTTTGACTGGTCTTTTTACATTTCCACAGATGCCCTGTCTGCTCAGAACAGTTCCCCTCTGTTGAGGATGTCTACTGCCACCTAGACAGCCATCGTCAGCCTGACTCCTCTAATCACAGCGCTGCCAGTCCCGACCCAGCACTGGGCAGTGTTGCCTCAATGAGCTCAGCCACGCCAGACTCCAGCGCCAGTCTGGAGAGAGGCTCCACACCCGACTCTACACTCAAGCACAGCCAGGGCAGTGAACGTGGCCGCAGAAGAGGCACCGATACTGGGGAGGACATTGGGATAAACCTGGGCCATCAAGGTGGAGGTATGTTAGTCACTTATCTACAAAGCAACCAGAGCAGTTACATCATTTGATTTGATAGTCAGAACTTGTTAGTTTAAAATGCCTTTGTGGATTTCTAAAGTGCCCTATCTGTCTGTACAGGTGGAGGAGGGACTTGGAGTAAAGTGACGTACTCTTGCCCTTACTGCTCAAAGAGAGACTTCCACAGTCTGGCAGTGTTGGAGATCCATTTGAAGACCATCCATGCAGATAAGCCACAACAGAGCCATACATGTCAGCTCTGCTTGGAAACTCTGCCAACGCTCTACAACCTCAACGAACACGTGCGCAAAGCTCACCGTGCGAGTGGAGGAACGGTGGGTGCGGCGGCAGCAGCTTTCCCCCTGCTGCAGTTCACCAACGTCACAGCATTCCACTGCAACTACTGTCCCGACATGTTCGGGGACATCAACTCTCTGCAAGAACACATCAGGGTGTCCCACTGCCTGCCTGGTGGGATTATGGCAGGATCAACCACATTAGGTGAGTTTGAAATTGAATTCAATTGAAGTGGCTGAAAATGTATGAAAGATGATCAGTTTTGTTAAAGGTTAGATAAAGGCTGTTGTGATGTAGTCAGTGTGCTGAACAGAACTTTAAGAGCAGTGTCATAATTTGTTGTAATTGCCGTTGAAACAATAAAACTGAACTTCTCCATCCTAGAAGGGAACCATGCCTTCTTCTGCAACCAGTGCTCAATGGGTTTCCTGACGGAGTCTTCACTGACGGAACACATTCAGCAGACTCACTGCACCTCTGCAACAGGTGGTGGAAGTGCATCAGGAGGCGCAGTGGCCAAACTTGAGTCTCCTGTACTGCAGGCTGGATCTCAGTCCTTCATGGAGGTGAGAATCAAAAATCAAATTGCCCTGTAAAAACAACCTCTTCATTTTAACAGATAAGAACTGACCAGAACAAAATATAGCTTGCCTGCATATTGATGATTAGCTATTAAGCGGATTAGAAATAAGCTGGTTCTCAGTTAATTTTGTAGTTAGACTCAGTGCAACAAAGTATATTTCCTGGACTGAGACTGTGATTAATAAGGTTTTAGTTAAAAGACGCAACTTGTTTGACCTTTTGACCCACAGTTCAGAACTGAAAATTGAAAGAAGGTGCTACTGCAAACTGCAGTTTTAATTTATAGGTTATTGGTCACAGGAACTAGGCAACAATCATATACACCAAAAAGAAAAATAAAGACTCTAGACATCTCTGTTACTATTTGGACATGACTGATTGATTGTTAGCCTGAGTCCTAGCTTTTCATAAACCTGGGCTTGAAAAGCCCAAAACATGGCAATTTTCACTATTTGTGCAATAAGAAATGTAATATTTTATTTATCTGTAAGCTTGCAGAGTTATGGATATGACTTTAGCTTATGGCCTATGTCTCATTCTGTCTTGCTCTTTCTTTCTCTCCCATTTTCATATCTTTTTCATCTTCTCTATCACTCTATAAGGACTCACTATATTGCATTGTGTAATAATCTTAAAAAATAAAGAGTTATTATCCATGTACAGGTTTACTCCTGCCCTTACTGCACCAATTCTCCTATCTTCGGCTCACTCCTCAAGCTCACCAAGCACATAAAGGAGAACCACAAGAACATCCCACTGGCTAACAACAAACGGCAAGCGAAAGTTGCAGACCTGAGCCCCGCCTCGTCGGACATCGAAATCTCTTCCCCGAAACGCCACCGGCTTGGAGGGGACTCTACTCCATCAATGGGGAGCAATGGAGATTATCCCTGCAACCAATGCGACCTGCGATTTGCTAGTTTTGAAGGTTTCCAGGCTCACCTTAAGTCGCACCTGGAGATGTTGCTGAGGCGCCAGTCCTGCCCCCAGTGCAACAAGGAGGACTTTGAATCACAGGAGGCATTGCTTCAACACCTGACAGTGCACTACACGACGACGTCGACCCAGTATGTCTGCGAGAGCTGCGATAAACAGTTCTCATCGGTGGATGACCTGCAGAAACACCTGCTAGACATGCACACGTTCGTCCTGTACCACTGTACTCTGTGCCAGGAGGTCTTTGATTCCAAGGTCTCTATACAGGTAAATGGCATATTTCCTCTTTTTATTATTACAAAGATTTCTCCCGTCACTGCATGAACAAGTAGAAAGTGTAAATGCATTCCTACGTTCCTAAAATATGCAAAGTTTTTTTGAGTGTTTCTTTCTTCGGTCTTCTCGTATCCAGGTGCATTTGGCAGTAAAGCACAGCAATGAGAAGAAGCTGTTTCGCTGCACAGCTTGTGCCTGGGACTTCCGGAAGGAGACAGATCTTCAGCTTCATGTGAAGCATAACCATCTGGGGCAAAGGTCAGGCCTCCCAGGAGGTCTTGGTGCAGGTACTGTACAGCTGTGCTGGGATCACTGCAAAGTTATATTTAACAAGTAAACCAGATTATTTGGAAAAAATAAAGAGGTTGTGATGTAAAAAGAACAAAATATAGTAAAGACGTGTAAAATCTGACATTTCTTGTTCCTGTGATAAACGGCTGTCAAGTAACATTGGACCACAAAGTCCAATATTACGTGACAGCTGTCTTGTAGGATGGATTAAACTTGAATTTTCTTGTTAATTTGATCTTTGACTGATAGGACTCAAGCCCCGGAAGTGCATCTTCTGCGGGGAGACTTTTGGAACAGAGGTGGAACTTCAGTGTCACATCACCACGCACAGCAAGAAGTTCACATGCCGCTTCTGTAGCAAAGCTTTCCACGCCATCTCACTGCTGGAGAGACACCTCAGAGAAAAGCACTGCATCTTCGATGGCAGCAACATCACCGGCAATGGAGGTGGCACAGGGAGCAGCGGGAGCCAGAATGGGACGCCTAATGGTTTGGCGCAGACCTCCAAGCGAGGGGGAGGAGGAAGTGGCAACGGAGGTGCAGGAAGCGTGGAAAGAGCAACAGTTGTAGCTGCTGAACAAGCAGACTTGCAGAACATGCTGTTGAAGAGCGCAGTTGTGGGAGCAGGATCGGGCCAGGGGGCAGATACAGCCAACAGTCATGAGGCGAGCGGGGGAGAAGAGGAACTGGATAATTCAGAGCCTATGTACGCCTGTGATATCTGCGGAGCTGCCTACACCATGGAGTCCCTTTTGCAGAACCACCGACTGCGTGACCACAACATCCGGCCGGGAGAAGATGATGCTGGTAATGACTGTCTTATGTCCTTTTATTGTTTAGAATGCTTTGTATTATGATTATTATTATATTATTAATTTACATATTAATTTTATACAACAGGTTCTCGAAAGAAGAAGGCAGATTTCATCAAAGGGAACCACAAGTGCAACGTGTGCTCCAGAACTTTCTTCTCTGAGAACGGGCTTCGCGAGCACGCTCAAACGCACCGCGGCCCCGCCAAACACTATATGTGTCCAATATGTGGCGAACGTTTCCCCTCTCTCCTAACACTCACTGAGCACAAGGTAGATAATTTTACTGCTTTCTGTGTTTATCTCTTTAGAGGAGACTTTAGTTCAGCAAGTAATTTAGAGCTTCATGCTGAAAGAACACGTGCAGTATGGACGCCCTCACAGGTACAGCGATGCAGAATACTGTGCAGACGCATGTTCTTGCTTTTCTCTTGTGTGACATTTTTGCTGTTTTCTATTTGTGTGCCTGCATTTTGATCCTGAAACATCTTTGGCTGCTTTGAATTTAGACTTAAAACAAAGTTAAATACTCCTAAGAGAGGCAATTTGTGCTGCAACAAAGTACAGGGAAAATGTTTGTATATTCAAGCAAATGTGTTACATAACGCAGCTTCTGTCAGTTATCATAGCAACCGTGTCTTCTTATGCTAATGTAGAGGTTTTGTAAAAATTAAATTTAGTAATTAATAAATAAATAATAAACGAATGCAGCATAGTGATCCAATATTTTGTCTTCTTTTTAAGTGTCTTCTTCTGCGCTTTGATAAAAGTTAGATTCAAACATATTGCTGTTATCATTACATTAATCATCCTTGTGCATATTTACTCTCTGCAGGTGACCCACAGTAAAAGCCTGGACACAGGAACCTGTCGAATCTGTAAGATGCCGTTGCAGAGCGAAGAGGAGTTTATAGAGCACTGCCAGATGCACCCCGACCTCCGCAACTCCCTCACTGGCTTCCGCTGCGTTGTCTGCATGCAGACAGTCACTTCTACGCTGGAGCTCAAAATCCACGGCACCTTCCACATGCAGAAAATCTCCACCGGCGCATCAATCGGAGGAGCTGGAGGAGGAGGCGGGAATGGAGGAGCAGCTGGAGGAAATGGCTCAGCCTCTTCATCCCCTAACGGGCAGCTGCAGCAGCATAAGCTGTATAAGTGCGCCTTCTGCCTAAAGGAGTTCAAGAACAAAGGCGAGCTGGTGAAGCTGGATGTCAATGGCCTGCCTTATGGCCTCTGTGCTGGTTGCATGAGCAGGTAGGCAGCCATGTTTGCTTAAACATTTGCTAAATTAAACCTTTTTGTCTGAATAAAGGTGTATTTATTCTTAAAATACCTTCTACGATACACACTGATAATAGTACAAGAATATTTTAAGTGTCTTTAAAAGGCCCTTTCCCAAACTCATCTCTGGACACGATATTCTCTGTTTTCTCAGCTCCATCTGTTTCACAGATACTTCTTAGAACTACTAAGGCTCATGAAAAAAGAGCCTTCAAATATAATGAAGAGCTGGGCCCCTTTTTTTCTAGACATGCAATTCACGACACACGGACTAATATAAAAACACTTGTTTTTTTTCTTTGTTTAGCAACAGTTATGATCACTGAAATCAGCTTAAACAAATCAAATGCTCAAATCAAATTAGGGGCACGAACGGCCAGAGTCCCAGCCAGGGAGGAGCTGCCACACCCGGAGACACGCCGGCAGAGAAGGCCATGGTTGGGCTGAGATGTCCAGAGTGTGGGGTGAAGTTTGAAAGCCTGGAGGACTTGGAGAGTCATGTCCAGACAGATCACCCCGAGGTCAGCCCTGAAACCAGCGCAGCAGGAAAGAAAGCTGAGGTTTCACCTGCACCTAAGGTGAGAATTATTGGTCAGATAGAAAAGATAAAAACTGTTAGAGGAGAATGTTTCAATAAAAATAACTGATTGTTTCTGCTGTAAGGAGTAAGTTATGTGAGTACTGAAAACTGTGATGCATCTTAAATACTAAGCTCTTGGTTCGGCTGTTATGCAGTGGGGTGGTGATGAAGCATTATGCTATATAATTATGGCCAGTATAGCATTTAAACTTGAAGAGCATTTAACAAATGGAGACATTTTCGAGGTTGCAAAAGACTCCTCCTGAACTTCATGTGTGCATGAGCTTTGTATGAGCTTTGTATGAGGCTTGGTGCGTGTTGCTGTTTTTTGTGTCTGTAGCTTGCATATGTGTGCTTATGTGTACGTTGGTGTGTGTCAGCTGAGCCCCACTGGGTCCTGCGGCTGGGGCGTGCTGAGGCATTGTGGGAGCTGTTCGCTCTACTTGATATTGACAGTCAGGCTCCCCGGGACCTGCCGCGTGTCTATGTGTGTGAGAGTGTGTACTTGCAAGTGAGCGTGTGTGTGTTGAGAGACAGTTCCCAGGGACCCTCTGTCTTACCTGCACCTTTGTTTCTGCTTAGTCTAACAGCACAAAGCAGACAAAGTAGGATTTCTGTGTGTGTGTGTGTGTGTGTGTGTGTAGGTGTGTGTGTGTGTGTTTACTCATTCTACCAGGCTGAATCAGCAGAGAGACAGTGGAAGTGGGGCCTTTGTGTATTTTGTATGTGTTTGTGCATGAGTGATCACTATGTGCTATGAATGGATAAGCAGAGTCTCTGATTCTCTCTCTCTTTGTTTCTGTGTCTCTCACTCTTGTTTCTCTGCCTCTCTCTGTATCTCCTTCTCTCTCCTTTGTCCTTTTTTTTCTTTCTACACCCATTCCTTCTGTTTCATTGCTTCTTCCCTTAATCTTTTTCCTGTTCACACCCTCCTTTTTTAATTTCTTTCTCTCACTTTCTCTGCAGAGATCCAGCTTTTGTGTTTGTGTAGCTGCATACCTTTTCTTCTTCTTTTTTTTTTCAAAGTCTCTAAAGACTTGCACTTGCAGTGCAAGAATTTGTGAGGTTGAAATGACTCACATGTTACGGGTTTGACTGCAGATACGGCAAAAGTGCAATTTTCCAAACACAGATGTTTTATTTTTAGCCCCTTTTCAATGTGTTTGGTTTTCTTTACTAGTTATTTCGAAGCTAATTGTACTTGCATTCATGAGCCTTGCCTTTTTTTTTTAACCTTTCCATGAGTTTAGAAAACTTACTTTTGCATTTTTTCACAATGAGTTTTTTAAAATGGTAATTTATGTATTTAATGCGCTTAAAATGTAACCTTGTTTCTAATTTGCCTGGAGACTCTGTGTTTTATAATAGTTAATAGTTTTTTTGTGTGTTTTTTTTTGTGTTTTTCTGTTATAGAAAAAGACCTACCAGTGTATTAAATGCCAAATGACGTTCGAGACAGAAAGAGAGATCCAGATTCATGTCGCAAATCACATGATCGGTGAGTGAGGCACATTTCTTTTTCCGTATGTGCGAGTGTAGGATTTGGTGTGAACCCAGTGACTGCGAATGTCTCATCTCCTCATCTAATGGCACTTTGAAAGCACGAAACAATGTGTTCTTTTCACAAACACAAACATGCACTCACATGAACATGGAGGTGTGAGCGAGGTGAAATGAAGACCTCTTTTTTGACTTGTGGGTTGTGTGGACCAGCTGTTGTGCAAATTTACCACTTGGCTGCACCGTGGAGAGTTGGAAAGCTTGGCTTAGGAACAGTCAAAATTACAGATAAAACTTTGGAGGTGTGCACTGCAGAACAAAGGCTTTCGAATCATCATAGTATTTTCAAATGTAATTTGAGGGTTTAAAGCTTGGGCGAAATGAAACCAAGCAATACGTTTTTACGTTACAATGCAGTTCACTTTGATGTTTTGCTAGGATGGCAAAAACATGTGCACGCCCTTGTTAAAGCTAAGACATTGCACGATAAACACGGTGCTTCATTAAATCCACATTTGTCTGTGCAGCTGCTTTTGCATGAAAAAAAAATTAAGCATGAGAGAGCTAAAGACACTGCAGCGATGTTAAGCTTCTTCATTTAATTCCATTATCATCAAAGGCGAGAAAAGGTCATAGAAATAGTGTGTGTTTAACTAAAAACTTGTATTTAACTAAAACCTAACTCTTGGATGTTCCTTTGAACGCTTCCCCTGTGACATTTTTTTCCTACTTGCTGCTAATTTGCTGCCTTAGCATCTCTGTTGTCATGGAGATTAACGAGGTGGACCCGTGGGTTTGTTCTGGGGGAACAAATGCTTTGCAGCCCACACCCTCAGCCCCTCGCCAGACCTGACAGGCAATCCCAGACTCAGGCTGAGAGTCTGTGTACGTGTGTGTGTGTGTGTGTGTGTGTGTGTGTGTGTGTGTGTGTGTGTGTGTGTGTGTGTGTCATCTA
>JAVDPK010001071.1:92619-108797 GCA_034780415.1 Cichlasoma orientale | reverse complement strand
CACACACACACACACACACACACACACACACACACACACACACACACACACACACACACACACACACACACAGAGGCGTTGGAGGCCTCTCTCCATGCCCTTGTGCCGGACAGCCCAATTATCTCTCTGCACCTCACTGTTTTCCCCTCAGTTCTCTCTCTCTCTCTGTTTTAGTCTCCCTCTCTCTCTAGTTTTGTATTTTATTTTTTATTTTTTTTATCTTTGGACACTTTTGCACTCACCCTATATTTGATGACCAGTAAGCGGCTTCAAAAGTTTCTTTTGCAAATGTGTTTTTAGTGACATCATCTGTGCATATTAAATCAGACACACAAATGAATTAAATAAATTTTGACTTTTAGATCCCTTCTCTTGGATAAAAAAAGAACTTTAAGATATCACACCAGCCTACTGGGCATTTTTAATTTTTGTCATTTTATCAGCTAAATACAGTTAGGTTGAAAAGATGGACAAATAACCCCATAGTGAAAGAATCATTAGCACACTTGAGATGCCTTCTCTATAAAAACATTATGATTAACAGCAGTGAAGAAATAAACTTTGGATAATTTGCCATAGAAACAGCTAACGAGAGAATCCCCACAGGAGAAAATCATTTAACTGTCAATATCACACAAACATGTTTAAAACAGAGCACCTTTCTCTGATTAGTAAAATTGTTTCCAGAATTGGAGTTTTGATTTCTGTTTCTATAACTGCAACTTGGATACTTGCAGCAAGATGCTGGACTCTAGGTAATAGGCACATCATTGTGTACATGTAAAGGTAGCTGATGTTTGACCACTCTCTCTGATACTGGCAGCGTGGGAGAGTGCGAGCCAACTTCTGAAGAGAGCTTTACCCCTACTGAGGACACGAGCTTTAAGGTGCCTTCTACAGAGCCCCCCAATGCACATGCACACAAACATACACATGCTGAGATCAGTGAAGCGTAGGCATTACTTACTTACAGTATTCACCCTCTGCCTCCATGTGCCTTTTGTCTTTCCTTGTCTCTTTCCGTCTTTTGCTTCTATACAGTTGAAATCATCTGTTTTGAAGAATTGTGCATTGTTAAATAAAGCGATACTTTTAAGGAAATAATGAAAATGTGAAATATGACAATTGATTAAACTGGCAGTGCCATAGACCCCTCTTTCTCTCTTCCTCTCTACCTTTTTCTCTCTGTGTGCTTCACTCCATGTGACTCTCTCCTGCTGTTTCAATCTCCTAGTAAATGATAATGAACCTCTATCTGTCTCAGTGTGTCTCGGACACACTGGCGCCCCACACAACCTAGCAGCCTTTGAGGTTTGTGTGGTGTGTGTGTGTGTGTGTGTGTGTGTGTGTGTGTGTGTGTGTGTGTGTGTGTGTGTGTGTGTGTGTAAAGGGGATGTTTGGGGACCAGGACCAAGGAGCATACCATCTCATTCATATAAGCCCATGTGGCACCCACCACGGATGCACACGCGCGCACACACACAGACACAGACACATACACACACGCACGCACAGTCCCCCATGGCTATTGAGACGGGATTAGGGCACCCTTGTGTCGGCCTTTGAGGCAAAGAGAGATAGGAATCTTTGTGTGCGTGTTTGTGTGTATTAGTCGGTATGGGTGTCATGGATGTATGATTGAAGACGTTATTAACCTTGCGATCCCCTGCAGCTCTGCAGCTGAAGTTCTACAGACGATTTCACTGTGTTTGCGCGTGTGTACGTTTGCACTCACAGGGCATGAGATAAGTGAGAAAAAAGGGAAAAGACACAGATCGTGCTCTCCACGAATTGTCTGTGCGTTTGCATGTTTGTGTGTGCGTGTGCGTACATCTCCGCAGGAGGTCACAGATTGGCCCACAGAAGACACCATCTGATGTCTCCGGGCAGTACGGTCCTCTGGTGTGCTTGCATGTGTGGGCGACTGGGGCATTTGTCCTGTATGGTACAATGGTGATAAGGACAACAGGCAGGAGACCTGATCGCCAAGGGGTGCACATGTGTGTTTTTTATGTGTGTGTGTGTTTTTGACGCCCACCTTCATCTGGTCTTTCACCATGGGTGCTGTGATGTCACTCACGCCTTCTTAAAATAGACACATAAACACTACTATAATCCCTTAGAGAGGATGAAGGCTGCTTGTTGACATTCTCTTGTGTTTGTGATAAAGATACACTTGATAATATTTTATATGTGATCTCAACTCCTTCAGTCTCTGTTTGTGTCTCTGTCTTTATGTTACACAGAGAGCTCATTATCACTCATTTATATCGAAGCGCTGCTTTTTCAGACGTACAGCCTGTGACAGGGTGTGATGTTTTAAATGAGTTCGCAATCAGTCTTAATCTGAAAAAAAGAAACTGATTGTGGACGTTATATCTACATAAGATAATCATAGAAAATATGTTCTGTAAAGCATGACCAAGTCTGATAAAGCAAATGTGGAGAAAGGAGAAGGAAATGTGAATACTGTATGTGAAAATAAGTTGCATGGGGTGAGGAGTGTGAATTGAATCCACACAAATTAATCAGAGAGTGATGGACCAAGAGAGACAAAGGGGGACATAGAGGAAGGAATGGGTGAAGTGCGGGATGGCTCAGTGGCTGCAGTGGGGAAGGGCAGATAATGAGGACAGAGGGAGGGAAGGGATAGCTGTAGGAGGGGTAGATCATCCACAGACCTGATGGGGAGGACAGCCAATTACCAGTTGGGAAAGATTTGGTATTGGTATTTGGTATAAATTGTTTGGAGTGATGCAGTAGAACAAGTTCATTTGTTTTCCGTTCAATTTGCTCATTTTTCTTCAGCTCCATAAATTCTCAGTTTAAAACTGCAGCCTTATATAATCTCCAAAATCAATGCTTAAGAAAAAGCTAAAATTATATTCCTTCTAAATGATTGTTTATAAGTAATGGAAGGATAAATAATGTTGTTTTTATGTCTACAAATGATTATTTTGTTATTTCGTTAAACACTCCAGTGTACATATGTGCATATCTGAAGCATACATAAAACATCCACCGCGTATGTTGTATTAATATTCTGAAATCATGTCATATGTTCCTGTGTTATGTTGCCTAATCCAGCCCACACATGCGTGTCTGTCTCCTATTTGCAGAGGAAGGCATCAATCATGAGTGCAAGCTGTGTAACCAGATGTTTGATTCACCTGCCAAGCTGCTTTGCCACCTGATAGAGCACAGCTTCGAAGGCATGGGAGGTACCTTCAAGTGTCCCGTCTGCTTCACAGGTGAGCGACGCACACGCTCACAAATTTACCTTCAAGGACAAGAGCACAGATAAACTGCTTTTCTCTTCTCAGCTTGCTTTGATTTTAAACAGGTACAGAAACATAGAAATACTTACTGTACGCAGTGTCTGTGCACAAATAGTTAAACTTTATGGAGGTTCCCCTAACAGTTTTTAAGACACTTAGCAGGCAGGTTGTTACAAGCATCTCGGAGAACCTCCCATAGTTCTGTGGATTCAAGTTGTCTCAGTTTCTTCTGTATCTTTATTCTCAACTTGATTATGTAGATGAAGGAAAGGTGAAAAATGTTATACTCAAAGCTTTTGCGCAGCACTATTTACTAAACAATAAGTTTATCTTAAAACCAAATTGTTATGTTCAGTATACAGTCTGTAAGAGCTGGGACGTGTTGCAGTGGCTTCGGCATTTTAGATTTTGGGCAAACAGTAAAAACACATCAGGAATATTCATTGTTTTGCCTTTTCAAACTGTGGGAGTAACCCTGCAGCAGGGTGCCACTGCTAAAGAAGCTACTGCCAGAGCTGTGTGCACAAATGTGAACACAATAATGTCTCCAAACCGGTCAAATATGGAGTACTTTAAACCTTTGCAATACACTGGAGGGCAGAAACAAAATGCTGGATGACCACATTAGGCCTGTGGTGTTCACAGTTTCATTCAGCACCTATTTTAGGAGAAACTAAGTCAGCACCTTTTTGCTTTCTCTTCTTCTCATTCCATCTCTGACTCTCTATCCCTGTATTCTCTCTCTCTCTCTCCCTGTGACTCTCCATTGCTCTCTTTCCCTCCCTCAGTTGTTGAGTTTGTCTTGTGTTGTGTGCCTACCCCCCAGGTACACACAAACGCTTTAAACTTTAACTCTATTCCTTGGTGGCTTATGAATTAGTAAGATGGGCACCACTCCTATGGGGAGGCTTAATAATTCAACACATACACACTCACAGCGAAAAGCAAAAGTTTACTGAAACAAAGGGAAGAGAAAGAATGAAAAAAGTCTGAGACAACACTGGAGCGGAAGTTAAAAAAAAAGGAGAGATAATTTATTGATAAATAGCACATGGTCTGCTGAGGATAGCTCTTCCTGTTTTCTCTCTTTCTTTCTCTTGCTCCCTTTTATTCTATCCCATATGCTCCCTCCTTTCCAGTCTTCATTTGTATAAGTGTGTGTGTGTATGCGGGGTGGGGCTGGAGGTTATTTGTAGTGTACACTATATTTCTCTACCAAAGAATATATAGGAGAACTTGGAGTGTTCATTGGGATTGTTCAGGTGTATAAAGAGTGTCATCTGAGTCATGAATAGACTGCAGTTTGTTCTTGAAGTACAGTTAAATAATACAACTTATCATATACCTAAATCATTTCCCCAGTCAGTCACCTTTGTCTGACCAACATGGCATCGGTTTTCTGCAAAACCTTATTTTAGCTGTTAAAAAACACAATGGCGTTGCCTTCTGATAAATATTGTGATAGAAAATTCAGTCTGAAACTGCTGAAAATGATTGAATTTGACCTCTCACCCCTGGCCTAACGTAGCTGGACTTTCCCCTTAAGGTCACGTCCATCAGTTTTTGGTCTCTTGAAATAGCTTTGATTCCTTCAGCTGCAGAAATCACCGGTTGATCCTAAGCACTTAATTAGAAGGCAGCTGGACTTCTTTTTTATTTCTGGAGAACATTACATATGTTAACTGACTGGTGGCAAGTTCGGGCATTTATATAAGACTACCCGTGGTTCCTTTCTCATCTAAAACTCACATCAATCAAGGCAACATGAACTTCAAGATAAATCCAGGTGTGAATATTAAGAAAAACATAATGAAACAAGGTTTACGCTCGTGTAGAAATAATTGCCTCAGGAGATGGTCAGTATATATATTTATTATGGAATAACCTGATATCAAAAGAGAGAAGACAAGAGAGATGAGCACATATTACAGCAGTTATGACGTTTATCCTTCCACTGAGTCTTTTTTAATACTGTCTGCCAATTCAGGGAACTCAGTGACTGTCTTAACTATCAAACAGAGGCTAGGCTGTCCTTGAGGTCCATAATAGGAGCAAAACAGATGGAGCCAAATACATAACAATCAGGTCATCCTCTTCCAAAAAGGCTCTACGCAGGACTCCCCAAAAATCCCATGATCAGGGCATTGCTTCTTTCACTCCTCTCTCTAATCTTTCCAGAATGTGTACATTGCTGTGCTCAAAGGAGTGCTCCTTATCCTTTAGATGCAGGCAGACCGCTTGGTCTTGACATTAAGAGCTGAGCTGTGCCATGCCCTTGTGGAGCCATTGTTTAACTCCACTTTGTACCCAGAACTCCCCACCAGTCAGATGGAACTCAGGAAGCCTCTAAATAAGAGGTGAAGTGATTTCAAGAACCAAAAAGAGTCCAGTTGCCTGACAACCATGGCCTGTATGACCAAGAATCTATGCAGACATGAGCACTGGATGGCTGGCTTCCTCAAACTAAACACTCTGTAACTTGCTCTGTGTTCATCCTTTCCTCAGTGTTTGTGCAGGCCAACAAGCTCCAGCAACACATTTTTGCCGTCCATGGTCAGGAAGACAAGATCTACGACTGTTCCCAGTGTCCACAGAAGTTCTTTTTTCAGACAGAACTACAGGTAGGACACCCTAATTCTATCCCTGTGTTGACATTGACCTGATTTTCTCATCTGTGTACTGTTCCAGGTAAATTATTAAAATAGTGCACGCTGGAGCAGACGTTCCTACAGCACACTGTAGTAAATGAACTTTGCGCCCAAGAAGAGTAACTGTACCAGAAAGTGTAATCAACTAATATCCTAGACCCAAGCGAGACAAACACAATTAGGCAAACACTTCCCCTCCCCTGTTTCTCTCCTTTTTTCATTCCCCCTCAACACCCACTAACTTTAATATCCTCCCATCTACTGATTCTGCACAGAATTCACATATTTACTGTTTATCTTTGCATTCTTTAGTCCATCTTTTTTCATCTCTCCTCAAGGGGTCGGGCCAGGGTTCTGGCAAGCTTCATGTCATTAGGGTCCAGACACATTAAGTGTGTGCATGTGTGTATGCAAGAGATGAGTGGATATAAGTCACCCAAGAGTAGGTCCTGGACCAGCTGTGGCCAGGTCTGTGATGATGTAAACCTCCCTGTCATCTTCCATCTCTTGAAGCCTTTGGCAGCTGAGTGGTGAACTGTAAAATCTACAGGTCAAACATCATTCCTGTTAAAGGTGAAATCTGCCATTTATGATATCATTGGCTAAACTGATGACAGATGGCCATTGAGGAATAAAATGCACAATCAGTATTTAATCAGTATTTAAGTATTTACTTATGGGCTTATAATTATCTATTATTTGTGGAACAGTGAGTCTCCATAAAACAGGACAGGTGAAACCCTACAAGCTGTGATAAACTTCTCGTTCTGTTTGAGCAAAAAGCACCATTATCGTATTCGAGAGCCACGCAGTCTTCTTGGTGTGTTGTTTTTGCATTGTGTCTATTTCATATATTGCATGTTCCCCTTCAGAATGGTACGGCTTGAATAGTAATGCCCAGTCCGTCAAAACATTAGTAGTGGCATGTATTAAGTTAACTCCATAATGAGCAATGTGCTGGGTTCGTATATAATTGGAAAAGATAAAATCAGAAAAAGAGAAACACTCTCCAAAAAAGAAGAAAGAAAACAAATTGTAATAGTGATTATTTGATTTTTGGAAAGGCCTGACCCAGCCACCCTGCACACATGCTTATGCACGCACACACACACACAAAGTGGCAATGATATAGGGCCAATAGTGGTGGGCATATGGCTGGCCAGTCCATTTAACAGCAGGGTGACTGCTGGACCCTGTCGGTTAATGTCCACACACAGGCAACACTCACACCTCCCTCATTCTCTGCACACACACACGCACACTGTATGCCACACACAAATACCCTCACCTCCCGCACCACTTACACTTCTTCCGCATACACTCCATCCCAGATGATTTCTGTCCTGCCATCTTCACAGAATGATGAATTGAAATGATCAGTTGGGGAAATCGTTGTTTGGTTCAGTGCAGAAGAGCTGGACAATACCTCTCGTGCAATATACATGAATATCTGCTTTAACAATAACTAACAATCACAGATTAACAAGTATATTTTTAGCTGTTGCTGTTCGTTATTTAATGGAGTCAAGAGAACACAGACAGTGCATGCTGGAGTCACGAACTAAAAAATATTGCAGTGCGAATTTTAATATTTTTTTATTTTTAACCCAGTAAAAACATTTGCTTGTTTTCAGTAGAGATCAGATTAGTTTTTGCACCATCTTATTTCATATTAAGCTCCAACAAGAATTTTTAGTGGGCAGGTGGTTCTATAGCTTGACTTGACTAAACAATAGAAAACTACTCGTCTAGTGTATCACTTTAGCGAAGATGAGCTTTATTTTTTGCTTTCATTTCAAAAAAGTTGAGCTCAGTTCAGCTTTTTTTCTCTCTCTCAGCTCCTTCCACTTCTTCCTCTTTGGCTGTTGCACTGTGGCTATATCCATCTTGTTACTCTTTGGTCCTGACCCAAGTGTGTGTGAGTATGTGTGTGCGAAAACTTGCAGCCCGAGCCTGACCTGCCACAGCTCCACTGCCCCATGGGAGGTCTCTCTAAGTGGGCTAGACAGAAAGGCTGACTGGGGGAGATGGAGAGCTACAACCATGGAGGTTAATGCCACTGCTAGCTGTTTTCGTGTGTATGTGTGTGTGTGTGCGTCTGTGTGTGTCTGTGTGCATGCGCATGGAACTGAGAGAGGAAGTGGAATAGGGTAATTTGTGTGTATGTGTGCGTGTTTTAATGAGGTACGGATGGATGAAGAAGGCTGGTTGGCCAGCTAGAAAAGGCTTTGGCCTCTTTCAACCCCTCAGAGGGGCCATATGATGTCCAGCTCACTCTCTTTCTCTCTCACTCACTCATGCACACACACACACACACACACACACACGCGCGCGCACACAAACACACACACAATTACGCCCCAAGGGTAATTGCAGCATGGACACGCCGCTGCATCATCCTCTCTCCCTCCTGACTGCACTCCTTCAGCCCCTCTTTCCATCTCTGTCTCTCCCTTTGCATACAAAGTTCTCACTTTCTCTCTACCACTCTCAATCACTCACTTTCACGTCTTTCCATCTCTAACACAGACATACCCGAATTTTCTCTTTCTCCCTTCCTGTCTTCTTCCCTCCTCTTGCTCTGTCTTCCTCCCTCTCTCTCAGACTCCCCCCGTCTGTCCCAGAAGAACCAGCCCCTATGCATATTTTAGCCCCTCTCCTCTCTTCCTCTCTTCTGTGCCTCTCCCCAGTGCCCCATAAATAGTGCAGACGTAAGCTGGTAAATAAGAGATGTTTTGGTGTGTGTCTGCATGTGTGTATGTGGGTGTGTAAATAAAAAATGCTGTGGCCCTGATCAGTGAGGTCCTTCTGGATCTCTCTCTGCCTTTACTCCCAGACTTCACAGACGACTTTTTCATTCTCTCATTTTTATTTCTTTCTTTTCTTGCTTGCTTTGCTCCTTTTTTTTCTTAGTAATTAGCATCACTGTATCAGTGTTAAAAGGGTGAGTTACGTTCCCCCCCTCCAACAAATGTGTTTGTACATTCCTAAAATATATCAAAACATACCTTATACTGTGTTTTAGACTGCATTATTTCCAGTATTTTATCTCTATCCAAATATGTACACTATGTGCGGTAGTTGTATGAATCCTGAAGACTGTATTTCCCTCTTGTGGATGTTTCTAAATAGTCATCCAGCTCCATGTCAGCTCTGGCTCCCTCCCTCGTTACATTCCCTGATAGTCATCTTGATCTTCACATTCTTCTTAAGCCTCCAGGGGGTGCTAGACTGCAGCTTCTGCCCTCAATGCTTCCTTCGATCCCTCACTTCGCTCATCACTCTTGCGCTCTTCCCAAATCACCCCCTTTTTTCCTTCATCTGTTGTGCTTCACCATTTCCTTTAGCTCTAGTAAATATTTAAACACTGCTAGATGGGTGAATAGTTGGTCAGATGAATAAAAAGATGGATGTTGGGGGGGGGGTCCTTTTGTTTGTGTGTGTGTGTGTTAGCTTCCTCCACGGGATCTTCTTACTGCCTCAGTGCTGTTGAATATTGGAGAGCATGTATACACAACCACAAAGATAAGTAGGAAACTGTTCATCTATGTGTCTTCAACATAGAGTAAAGAATGCATGACAGTGAGCAGGGCAGACAAATGATAAACAAATACATGTAATATGCAAAAGTTCAATTTCATGTTGCATTTTAGGGTGGTCCTCTTCCCAACATCAGAGACACTATAGCAGTACAGCAGCATAAAGACATCAGCCCAGCTCCTTAGCAGCTACTGCATGTTGTCTCTACCTAGAAAGTAGGATAAATATGTAAATCTGTGCCCTCACAGCAAAAGTAATGAAAAAAATCTCTGCTTTGGTAGTTAATGCAGAGCAAAGGATAGCTTGGGAGACATGCTCACCGGCTGCTGTTGGTATTAGGGCACAATGTGAGTGTGAAATGAGCTGTGTTTAGTAGTCTGTCTGTGAATAATGTTATCTTTGTCTTTGTCTGAATCTAAGAGCCTCACTGTCTCGCTCTAACTGAATTATGGAAAGGTGTGGATGTGGCTGAACTGGCAATAGTGTTGATATGTGTGCGTGCGTCTGTTTGCTTGCTTGTATCTGGGTGTTGCTCTCAGTTCTGTCATATCAAGTCACAGTGTATACTCTCTGATCCATGTATTCCTTGCCTCTGTCTGTGTGCGCGTGCGTGCATGTGTGTGTGTTTGCGTGCGCGCGTGTGTGTATGAATTTGATCCGTAGATCCCTGTGGCGTTCCAGGGGAGCGTACTCAGCTGCCCCACTGCTCACTGGGAGACTCTGTGTTATTAGAATGGGGACCTGGGACACGCACGCACACACACATTCTTACGTCCCTGAATCCCCAGACTTGAAGGTTTTTTTTTTTTTCAGCAGGGAGAAGAGAGACAGAAACAAAAAGTGATTCAAAACAAAAGAGAAAGGTGGAGAGGCAGACAGAGACTGCAAGCCAGCTGATTACGATAACACAACTACTGCGACTGTACCGATGCTAAAAGCACTGTAATTATAGAAAATGCTGAATAAAAGGAGTTGGTATTATTATTATTATTATAGTAGTTCAGGAAGTTGAGGCAAAAGCAGTTTTAATAAATCTACAGAAATATGTTAAAAGGAAAGTAGGAAAAATGATGCTGTCACCACAACTGTCCTCAAACTCGGCTCGACTTTCCCCCCCTGACCACCTAAGGAAAAATTGAATACAAATTGTGTCTGCGGCTGTTAACACTGTTGGAATTTTTGCAGTCCTCATCGGCTCACGCTGCGAATGCAAAGCACATTTTGTTCATATTGCATTTACATAGAAGAAAGAAAATCTCAATGTGGGACCAGTTAATCATCTGGAAACTTCAAATTTCTATGTGCGCACACCTGTATGTGCGCATGCATTTGCATTTATGCTTTCAGGAAGTTAGAACTAGAAAACAGGAAAAGGCATGCACAGTAGGACTCATTGAGGGAGGAGAAAGGGAGTCAAAAGTAGTTACTTGTTGCTTTGATGCTGTGGAATAAACAAGTGGATGTACAGAGACAAAGACAGTCAGATGGAGAGGGAGAAAAAGGGGGACAGATATAATGGAATTACACTATTTGCGCCAACACCTGGAGGGTTTCTAACAGCTTGGACCATGTTCCTGTCATTTGGGGTGTGTGTGTGTCTGTGTGTACATGTGGGAGAGGTAAACAGTGGCAATGTGTCATAGAACAGGCAAGGTGTAGTGTTATAGCAGCTCTGCCAAAGCACACACTTGCAGATACGGGCATGGCACTTGCAAACACACCTCATCTTCCTTCATTCATTTGGCTCTGTGGATGTTATTGTGCCAGCAGTTGGTGTATACTTAACCAGAGTGCTTTACTTTTCCTCTCTTTAATATGATTCTTTCACCATTTTTACATATCTAATATACTCTAAGTGTTTGAGGTGTGTCATTAGAAACAGGCTAAATCCAACTGATTACTTTATGTGGTGAAATAGTTCAAGAATGCAAAGCTAAAGTATAAATATAGGATAAAAGATCTGATTGGTATTCATTTACTATTTAAACGTTTACATATTAGCATCCTTAAAATTGATTCCCTATTTTTTAAAACCATTTTAAGTAAGTTTTTAATAAATTAAGTAATTGTAGCATTTTGGAGACGAACACAATTAAGTGTGAATTATCCTGACACTTTTGTTTGTGGTCCCTTCAAGTGTTCTATGACTTCATTCATTCATTCTTTGTTCTTAGTGAAAATATTTACCAGTCAGCAGTTCATAAGTCAAATTCATTTTACTGTCATATAAGACTAAGACCGGCAAATATTCAAAATCGAGACGCTGGATCCTCAGATTTCATTTCTCAGCCCAGCGGTGTCAACTTTACAAATGTGTATAATTAATTTTGAACCAAACTAAAAGCCAGTGTTACAGCAACTTTTAGAAGCCTGAGAGGAACAGCTGTAGTAAATATGAACCTGATGGTTTAGAACGTATTTTCATTTTTAAATTGTTTGTCTCGCAACTTCTTGGGAGATTCTGACCCCCAGGGTGGAAAGCACTATATTAACTGCTATATTTTTGATTGCACAAATTCAATACTTAATCCCAATCAGTACTTCTTCTTATGGAAATTTGAAATTAGATGACGACCCCCCCCCCCCCAACCCCAAAAAAAAAAAACCACCTATTGTTTGGTTGGCATATTCTCCAGGCACGATCCCACACATATGCATACTGTGCACTGCCTCAGCTCTGTTTTCCCTCTCTCTGCTTCTCAGCACGTTTTAATGTGTCCTTTTTGATTTTTTAATATTATAATTAATAAAGCGCCTCCATTTCTGTCTTTTATCAGTCTACCATGCCATCTATCCATCCATCTAGTCCAACTAACCCATGGATTTCTGGCCTTTTCACCTACACCCTTGCATCCATGTATACCTCCATTTTTCATCTATGACAACCCTGTCTTCCCACCTTTCATCCAGTATTTTACATTCATCATTTGTCAGTTTCTCTTTTTGCTAGTTTAGAGTGCATGATAATCCAAAAAAAGAGAGAAAAGAATAAAGAAAAGCTGCCCCCTTAGGGTTTGGGCGTGTGCAGTAATATGACAGTGACACGGAAAGCCAGCACGCTCTGCTGAATTGTGAGCATGTGTGTGTTGGATGAATCATGTCTGTGCATTTATTTGCCAGTCTTTAACCCCTCCCTTTCCATTTTAAATGGGTGTGATGTACACTTCTCATACATTCTCATTCATTTGGTCGTCTTTTGTCATTATTTTTTTTTGTGTGTGAATGATGTGTGCCGTGTATTTATGTGTGTCTTGTTAACCATGCATGCGTGCTTTCCAGTTGTCATCTGGCACTTAACTTTATAGTGTGTGAGGATCACATTCCTCAGCACTGAGAGTGCTCTGTGTGTGAGAAACAGAGAGATCATTCACTTGAACCAACACATTTTTCTCCGTAATGGTGTGACTCAAATGTGTCGTGTGGTGCTCAGGAATGATCGGTTATTTCTGCTGGAGGTGAGGTCACTTCCTATTTTGTGTAACAGCTTCCAGCAGCGAGGCACAACCTTTGCCATGAATCTGGTGGAGAGTCAATCGTGTTTGCCTTTGACGTTGTGTTTGTGTGTGCCCTTCATGCTGTGAGTGTATTTTGGGTTGTGTGTACTGGTCCAAACCTGGCTGAATGGGCCAGTAGCAACAGGAGAGGGGAAGTCCCTGTGGGAGAAAGAAAGGGAGGGAGCACTCCAAACAGGACATGGTCATAGAAGTCACCCTGGGCGTGGTGACAGAGGAGAGGTGGTGGGGGGTCATCGTGACTTAGAAAGAGGCAGGATTAAAGGAAGTTTTTGATAATTTGACAATCATATATTGTTCTTTACAATAGGAGGAAGCGCTATAGAGAGATAACGGGAAAAGATTGGGACAAAGATGGAGAGAAATGGAAAAGCAAGAGGAGAGCAGGGAATACGTGTCGGCGGGATGTTAAGGGCAGGGGGTGCATTTATTTTTGATCTGCTCCCGAGGCAGCATCCTGTCCTGGACAGGTGGGGCTAAAGACAAGCCAGGGAGCAGAGGAAGAGGACTAAGACAGCCCATCTGCTAGTCGCAGACACACAGACATAGATGTGCTCATGCTGTTGGAAGAGTGTCAACTCTGAGCTATAAATACACTGAACCCAAAGAAGACCACAAGACGACTAAGGTGATTTTTCATTTGGTGTTAAAAACAGCAACAGAGATGGGGCACATGTACACACAGACACACGCACAGCATTTGGACTGCTTCCAGTTACCCCCTCACACACACACACACACACACATTTGACACAAATTTACGCACTGACAGACGCTCGCTCATGTGTAGGTAGCACACGCAGACACACGGCATTGTTCCAACAGCAGTGCTTCCTCTTCCTGTGACTATTAGAGACTTGGCACCTGCCTTTCAAGGTGTAGTTGTTACATCATTACAGAACAGAAAAGTGTGCAGTTGTATGTTCAGGTACCTGGAAGTTAACTTGCAGTCTGACTGATTTGGCCCAAAAAACAAGGTCAGTGTCATGTGTGTCAGCGTGATTGTTCTCATTTATCATTCTTATCTTTCTTGGCTGGAGGGGGGATTATTTCCTCCACTGCAGCTCAGGGCAGTTTGTCCATACACATGTCCATATGTTTCCCATATATAGATGAGGCTGACCGGGCTTAACAATGATCACGTGCATGTGCAAACATGCATAGTCTCCCCCCCCCCCCCAAAACCCAACACAAATGCACCCGCACTTTTGTGTGTGTGCGTAATGTTGTGAAACAGCAGAGAGAAGCAGGACAAGGCAGATTAGATTTTCTCTTATCTCTATCTGTTGCTTTCCTCTGTTATCCCCTTCTCCCTGTCCCCATGAGGCTGTGTGTGTTCATGTGTGCATGGATGGTCTAGTGTGTATTCTAGTTTTCTATTTTGCTTCAGTTTTTTTTTTCTTGGAATGTGTCTGTACATGCATGTGCCCTTAGCTGTGAATCTATTCGTGTGTGTGTGTGTGTGTCAGTGTGGCAGAGTTGCACGTGGGTAATGCGACAGGGCCATATTTCCCCTGGGTCCATGGCTCTGCAGGCTTTAGCCTTGCTCTCTCTAAGCAGTTTAGGAAAAACAATGACAGGCCTCTGTATCGACTGGTCTGGTCTGGCCTCTCGCTATATCTCGAACATCCTCCGCTATTAAAAAATAATAATAATAATAATAATTATAGTGAAATAAAGCCCAAACCAGGATTCATCATTTTTAATCAAACCATTCAGGAAATTGGCAGTAAAATACTTCCAATCTGCTCAAAAACTCTTACATAAATACAGAAGTTAGCCTTTATTTACAGTCTTTATTTACTCAGTTTAAAACACATATTTGGTCATATTTTTAAAAAAAAGAAGTTGTACATTACTGTGCATCCAAATATTTGCTTAGCTGTTTCATCTGTTTTACGTTAAAATGTTTCAGACACTTTAAAATGTTCCTACGCTATCACTTTGCCGGAAGGCTTTTATTTTGAAAATATCACAGGTGTGGAGTTTCTTTAAAGGCGGGTTTATTTAAGAATTTACGGTAAGAAGTAAACATGTAAACACGAGGCACAAACATGTTTATTCTCCCCACCACCCTTCACTCTCTCCCCTTCTTCTGCCACCCATTTTTTTTCCTCTGGAATATATCAATTACTCTGCTGTAGAGCAGATGTCACCCTGTGACATACACACAGACACACACACACACACACACTCACTGATCGATTACAGTGCTGCATAATCGATACCAAGCCCACAACTACGTAAATGAAGAGAAGTAACCAGGAGGTGTCCGAGAGTGTGTGTTTGTGTGTATCTGTGTGTGTTGTGTGGAGTGTTGCAGACTGTCATCCATCCATGTGTTACCTTCCTCTCTGATCCCTCCCTCTCATCTTTCTCCCTCTTTTCCCCTCTTCTCTCCTTTCCTTGCTCCTCTCCTCTGGGCTATTTCCAGCAGTCCTTCGCAGCGCTGTGAACCCCTCCAGGGAGTGACCGCAGCCTCCCTCCCTCTATTCCTCCTCCTTCGTCCTCTGTCCTTCCTTTTCATCCGTTTCTCCATCTACAAATCAATACACCAGCAGTTGGACCCAAAGAACCTGAGGGAAAACAGACACACTCTCGCTCTCTCTTTCCTCTTTAGTTCCCTCCTACTTTCCTTGTCCTGGTTTTGATCCTTCTACTACTGTGTCATATTTACTTTTCTTCCTCCTCTCCATTCACATTTTTAATGTCTCATATATGAGGCAAGTGCATAAAGACAAAAGCCAGATATGCATGGTGCTCCTCTAGGAAATGAACAAATGAACATGCACTGGACAAATTCTGCTCTCCTCTTTTCATCTCTTCTCTGTCACATAAAGAGGAATGAGCCTGACCTCTTCTGGCAGCAAGAGGAAATGGAGCCAGCTAGCTTAGCAATGGAGCGGAGAGGCAGAGGATGAGTGACGGCGATAGAGTGAGATGCCGTAGTCAGTGAGCGAGAGAGGAGGGTTTTTCTATCATAATGGGGTCAGTGGCTCCCAGTGAGATCTCCCTCCACACTAGAGTCCCACACACACACATATGGAGACAGACACTTGTTTTTCACTGTCCCATTCGTTATTTTGCTCATTTTCATCTATTTCTATGAAACCCTGCATGTGGCAGAGTGTGTGTGTGTGTGTGTGTGTGTGTGTGCGTGTGTGTGTGTGTGTGTGTGTGTGTGTGTGTGTGTGTGTGTG
>JAVDPK010001071.1:43659-75490 GCA_034780415.1 Cichlasoma orientale | reverse complement strand
ACACACACACACACACACACACACACACACACACACACACACACACACACACACACACACACACACACACACGTGAACGATCTCACCTTGAATGTCCGCAACCTTTCACCATAAAGTGCCAGAAGACATGTATGCACACATTTATGTGGGTTTATTAAGATGGATATACATACACTTAATTCATGCATTAAAACACATCACCCACATTAATCCACACACAGTTCCCTCAGCCAATTAAAGTAAAGGTTATCCTCATTTCATCCAATTAAAATTAGGATGATCAGGTGCAGCATGCAGATTGGCTCATGTGAACTTTGTTTTGATTAATGACGTGAATTTAGTGAGTCTGTGTGTATTTCATCTACTGTTTCTTGTATTTATGAATTATTCATACATAAATAATCTGTGGAAATATTGACGCTAATGTGTATTTTGAAACTTGAAGCATCTCTGGAAGAACAATGGGTATTAATCACGCTTTGCCCACATGTTATCAATGCGTGATTAATAATGATGTAATAGTGTTCTAAATTTGATTAACATGCCATTTGTCATATGGACTGGAAAATTGCAAACCATAAAAAAATCTAGCTTTCACAAATACTTGTTATAACAGTTAAATATGATAGGAAACAAAAGAGTAATTCATAGATAGATAGATAGATAGATAGATATGAGATACAAGTGAAGTTATTTAAACAGACAATGTTTTTTTTTTTTAAATCTCATCTAGATATAAAGCGATACTGTACAGGAAAACAATTTTGACTGTTGCAGTCCTGAAAGTGCATACGGCATGATGCATACATGTAATTTAAATTGACTCAAAGTCTCTCATTTCAGTTTATCCTTGTTCTCTTTCTGAGCCTTGCATGAGCCCTTGGAGGAGTCGGTGATGACAGGTGCAGGCATTGATACCTATGCAATATAGTGCCACGTTTGTTTCAGCTGCATACATTCATTTAACTTCAGTTTGACAATTAAATCGGTGGTAACAGAGGATGGTTAGCCACCAACTAGTGAGCCTGATGGATTATAGTGGATCAATTAGCAGCTTAAAGGCTGGATGTGTAAATATGCAAGTGATTGCTGACTTGTTCCCCAGCAGTGTCATAATGTCTCACTGCAGTGCTCACATCTGGTTTTGCTAAGTGGCCAAACAATGAATGAATGCTTGATTGATTGATTGATTGATTGAATATTAGTAATTGCTATTTT
The DNA here is from genome assembly GCA_034780415.1 of Cichlasoma orientale. Taxonomy (NCBI): domain Eukaryota; kingdom Metazoa; phylum Chordata; class Actinopteri; order Cichliformes; family Cichlidae; genus Cichlasoma; species Cichlasoma orientale. The sequence goes on along the minus strand of JAVDPK010001071.1, from coordinate 74,272 downwards.
GAAAATCTAACTTCATCCAGCTAAAGGCCAAAGCTAGAGGCCAAGAACCAGTACTGTATTTATTGGGATGGTTTTATGAAGTAAAAAATAAAAAAATTAATATATGCTGACATTTTGTTGAGCCCCATGCTGGGAAATTTGGTATTTGCAGAAGAAATACTACATACTATTTGGCAGCTTACCACAAAAATACTCTTTGACTCACTATCTGTTACACTGTGATAGATCATATAAATGTGTTTGGCTCACACTTAAACCAAAGAGGAGAAGATACGGGTAGTCATCATCAAACCTCATTATTTAGTAAGTGCGTCAATTTTAGATATAGCAGTAAACACACTGGTGCATTGATGCTCATTCAGGTTTGGCAGCTATTAAATGAAATGGTATATGAATTACAGCAGCTGCACAGGTTAAAAAAAAAGAAAACGGTACATTACTGTAGACTGTTTAAGTTGAGTTGAGCGTTTGACTGATTTACATTGTTATAATTTTTAGCCTCTAAAATTGTAATATGTTATGAATTAATATTTCTACACAGGGGACTGGTGGATTTCAGGCTGTGCCATCATAGCTTTTAGATAAGTCCCATTACTGCAGTGCATTCTGGCACTCATTGGCTGCTATATTGACAGTTTGCTTCATGTGATGATTTCTAATGGTTGTTGTCATTGTTTTTTGATTTGGGGTGTAAGGTTGCCCTGTGTATGACTGTATTTTTAAATGCTACCCTAAGGATTATTTAATCACTCCGTTTTTTAGATATTAGCACTATACATGCACTGTACCATCAGATGGATCTAAGCAGTAACTTTGGGATCCCCGTGTTACTTTTTGTGTTTGCAGAAGGTATTATTTGGTTTGATGTTTATTTATAATGTGGCATTTATTGAGGTTTGGGGTAGTTACTGGGACCAAAGGCACAGCAGCAGTCACAGATTTGCATGGTGTGTTGGACACTGTAGGAGACCTCTAATAAAGACTTTAACTCGAAGAGAAGAATGGACTTATACAGAGAACAGAGGGGTGACAATAGGCTGGTGGAAAATAAAGAGCGTGCGTATGCGTGCGTGTCGGGAAAAGAAAGGCATACACCTCAGTTGTATTTTTGAGTCTGAGAATAAAGCCGGCCCGTGCTTCCAGTTAACGTTAGTTTGAATATCAAAGACGAGCGTGATTCAGAACACCTGAGGCTAATAGTGGTTGCATTAGAACATTAGAAGCTGGTGCCGTTCTTTATTTGTCTGTTCTGTTATTTTTTTGCTGTTTGTGTATGTCCTGTGTATACCCTTGTACGTGCTTATTTTGTTTCCACTTCCCTGTTGCCTTTATCTGTTACGGCCTCTTTAAAGGTGTTGCTGAGATTGACATGTTGTCTGCATGTATGTACCACTGATCGCCAAACCGTCGCCATACCTGGTCACAAATCTGCTCTCACTGTAACACGAACAGTTTTGCCAGCAGCAACTGAGCGAATTCTGCACACATCTCTTATCTCATGTTACGTTTTAGATTGCGGGCCATGTTTTCGTGTCACTGCTGCTCTCTAAATTTGTCTCAGTGCTAACGGTGCTGTTTTTAAGTTTTATTTTCAATGTGTCCCTAATGTTGTGCTGTCATGTATAAAACTTGTAACGCTGCTAATCAGGTCTCCCTTTAAACAAAGCTGCTGAAAACCTCAAAGGAATTTACCTAGTTAAAGTTTAAATTAAGATAAAAGCAAATATATATATATATAAAAAAGCCCACAAGTAAGAGGGACTTTGTGGTACTTAGGTAATTATGTAATCTTCTCGTGTCCACTTGAGTGTGTTTGCATCAGGGTATTTAATGGAAACACTTTTTAATAATTTATACTTTATTAGCAGTTTAATAGAAACTAGGGCTGCAGCTATTGATTACTTTGATAATCAAGTATTCTATTGATTATTTAATTGATTAATTGAATAATCAGATACAAATACTTTTTTCTTACTGATGTGCAGTAGTTGAAAAGAGACGTTTTTATAAAGTGAATTGGTTTCATTCTCATTGATTTCCATTGCAGTATTTCTAATAGTTTAACTGCATAAAGTAAAAGAACGAAACCCTTTTAGTGTATGTATGTGCCATGTTAGAATCATTTTCTGAAGTCCAAAAATAAATAACTAATGGTAACAATTATAGGAATGCCAGATAAAATAAAACCTAAGGCATAAATTAAAATAGCATCTTACATCTTGGAAGGCTTTCTTGCATAAGTAGGAGGCCAAAAAAAAGAGTTAGTATAGAATAGTATTGTATGTCCTGCATGAAATAGATTTGGTGTGTGTGTTCATGTGTGTCTGTGTGTGTGTGTCTGTGTGTCTGCTTGTTTAAGTGTGCTAGTGAATGAGTGAGTGTCTGTAAGCCTTTAAAGGAGCATGTGGTGGCTGCAATGAAGAAGAGTGAGCATCGTCAGACCTGAGGCTTGCCCTGTGCTTCGATGCAACTTTTCCTGCTGCAGAAAACAGATGTTCTGATGGTGCACATGTTATTAATTAATGTTAACACTAATTAAATGTCCAGCCTGACAGCCCAGGTCAGCGGCTCAGAGTTTTACTGGCCAATATAAATTTTTATTTGCCTGCAGGCAGAAAAAAAACCCTATTTTTATGTTTTCAAATATGAATACAATTGTAAAAAAAATGTATTTATTTAATCTAAATCTGCAAAAATAATAGTAAAGTCTTTAAATAAATATGAACTAGTGCATCCCATGCCCCCCTCTAGACTCACCCCTGCTTGCTGCAGGTATCCCTGCTGTAGAAAGTGGGACGGCTGCAGACATTCTTCAGCACACTGCCTAACTTAAACATCATGTCAGACTAGGTTAACGGTTCATCTGCATACATATGTTATAGTTTAACTTTACTTTAGATTTTTTGCTGTGTAAAACAGCAGTGGATGGGAGCAGCTAGCCTTTTTGCTGTAAAGGTTTTTATGGCAATTCCAGTAACAAGCACTACTTTTTTGTACACTAGAATAACAGTCCCATGTTAAACCATGACAGCATCATCTTCACTGCTGCTGTTGTGTTATCAGTTTTTTTGTTAAGAAAAGTGGGGGCTGCTTGGGTTTAATATAATACTTTTTGTTTACGTGCTTGCTCTTAAATACTTTTTGTTGTCGTTTTTGCAAATATGGCTGAAACGCTTGTGCTTACATGGTGACAATAGTTGTGGATTAAAGGAAGAACCGAAGGAAGGAATTTGCATTGAGGATTTGTTTTTAAATTAGTTTTTCAAGTTACTCGATGAATCGCTATAGCAATAACTTCCCATTTTACTCTGGAGTGTATAAAATTCAACACATTTGCATCATATCAACTCTGTTCCTCCAAAATATCTTGTTAATTTAAAAAAAACGAACAAAAACTCATTCAGTTATATTTGTATAGCACCAAATCACAACAAGTCACCTTAAAGTGCTTTATATTGTAAAGACCCTACAGTATTAGAGATGTACACACTTATGTGTAAAATAGCCTAAATGAAAAAAAACCATAAATCACACATATTCAGAGAGCGCATTAAAATGTGTGTTTCTGTCAGAGTTTGAATATATTGTTGTTCAGACAAAATAGGGCGAGAATTATTCCACAAAGTGTACTGCTAGGCTGCTGCTCTCCGGGAGAAATTGTGTAACAACAATTTGTTTTTTTATTTGAGCCCAAGAAAGCATTTTCTCTCCACAGCAGTGCGAAAATTGCAACACTAGTTTAAGAAGTGCTCCGCAATTTCCCTGTAGTGTTTAGAACAATTCCTTTAGGAGGCTTTGGGCCGCTGTGTTTTTTGTCGTCATCATGTCGTTGAGCTTTAATTGACTCAACAAGGATTTAGCAGTCCTCTAATGACACCACTTTGAGGACAAAGTCACGCTCATTAGTTCCCAATGATGCTCGATTCACACTGAAATTTGCCAGATGTGCTTACAGTTTAGGGATATATGTTTTAAGATCCTTTCTCCCTATCTATTTCAGTTCTGTAGTCGTATTTTTAAAAGCATCACTACTTCTGTCCTTGTGTCGTTAACGAACATATCTCTTTCAAGGCAACTCTCTAGTGAGGCTGATTGGAGCATTGAAAGAGAGTTAATTGAATGACGTAAGTCAGTTTTTACTTAAAGGGGAAAAAGGAATATGCTAGTAAAAACATAATCAGATTTGGCCCAAAAACGAGAGAAACTAACAAAAAGTGGGAAAAAAAATACAGGAGAAAAAGGTTGGAAGGACAAAAAAAGAAGGGGGTGGAAGGGCGTGTCCGTCCAAGCTGTGGGACAGCGCTGGTTGCTGGGGCGATGGGCGATGTGAGCTGGTGATTAACGGATGTCGTGCAAGGCAGGCCGTTAAACGGTGTGGGATTAGAGGACACGCAGCGACTGGTGGCCCACCGTTAACTGGGAGCACCCGTGCCGCCCCTCTCGGCACGACCTCTACGGCTTAGCCGGCCTTTCATCTAGCTGAGGGCTGCAGTGAGAGGAGGGGGATGATGGCAGAGGGGAGGAGGGGGGAAGCAGCAGAAGAGAAGGGAGCTGGGCACATAATTGTGAGGATATCAACAGATAGTTTCAGTGTTTGCAGTGGCACCTACCAACAATGTTCGCTGATAGGCATGTGTGATTGTTTTGAGCAGCTGACCCGACAATAATGAGTTTTCATGCTGATGCTTCCGTGGCTGCACACAAACACACACTCGGATAAATGCGCACTGTGCAAAAACACATGCAAACCTTCCTTTTTTTGCTTTTTCCACAGAGGGAAATAAATTACCTTTATCCTCTGTGTGCATGTGGGTGTGTTTCTTTTTGTCCTCTTTTGTGCTTCTGAGATTCAGATTCAGTCTTTCATTTGAGACCCCCGTGCTCTCACAGACAGGTGTCTGCCTCTGCACAGTGCTGGTGGGGTTTGCAAATGTGTGTGTGTGTGTGTGTGTGTGTGTGTGTGTGTGTTTTGAAGCTCACATTTTTTTGAATTTATGTGGGGTGTCCACGGGTCATTTGTGTACGAGTGTGTGTGCACAAGTTGACTGCTGTTCTGTGGTTTATTAGGATGCTGGATATGAGCTTTGGGGTTGCACAGGATGCTCGGCATCGCTTAGAGTGTGTGTGTGTGTGTGTGTTTGATCTGCATTGGCGCAAAGAGTATAAACATTGTTTTGTGTTGTGGTTTAAAGTGAATGTAAATTAAGTAGAGGACTCTAACAATGGCTTTCAGCTTCTGCGTGTTTGTGCGTGTTCTAACCATAACATCTTCATTTAGCACAAACTAGATTAGCTGTTTACTGTTTTGTGTATTTTTTTTTTTTCAAGATCAGGCAGATTTATACAGTATTCTATTGTTAGGAATGTGCTGATCCACTTTTTCAATTCCCAATTTGATACCTTGACTTTTATTATTAATAAGCTGTTATCTTAACTGAGAAAGAAACCTGAGCCTGATATTTTTCTTATGTGTAAACACTCTTTATGTGTAAGGCAACATCAGAGTAAAACTATGCTTTATTAACTTTGTAAAAGAAATGTGACAGTGAATACACACAGTTTACAGAATTACTATTTTATTAATAAAATAATAACTTACATAAGGTCCAAAATTTAATCACATTTTGGTTCACAGTGAGAATCTTTAGTACATACTGCTGTCATTAATAGTCTGCTAGTTACTCTTTTCTTCACCTCCTCACACACATGCACTGCGTGTGCAGCTGAAATCCAATTGTTAAAAACTATTTTCTGTATTTAAGCTGATGTTAGTTTTTCCTGTTAAAATGTGGGGGGATTATGTATAATGACTGTAATTCGTAAACATTTGATGTAATGCTTTTGTTAAACCTCTTGAATTCAAGTTAAAAGTCTACACAGTGGTCAATATCTACTAAAAGTGGTCCAATGAAGGAACAGTGGACAACCAGTGACAGGGTCTTGGGTGGCCAAGGCTAATTGTTGCATGTGGGGAGTGAAGGCTGGCCTGTTTGGTCCAATCCAACAGAAGAGATACTGTAGCTCAAATTGCCGAAAAAGTTAATGCTGGTTCTGATAGAAAGGTGTCAGAATACACAGTGGATCACAGTTTGTTGTGTATGGGTCTGCATAACCGTAGACCAGTGAGGGTGCCCCTGCTGATCCCTATTGACCACCGAAAGCACCAACAATGGATATGTGAGCATCAGAACTGGACCACAGAGCAATGGAAAAAAGTGGACTGGTCTGATGAATCACGTTTTCTTTTACATCATGTGGATGGCTGGGTGCGTGTGCATCGCTTACCTGGGGAACACCTGGCAGTATGGGCCGAAGGCAAGCCGGCATAAGCAGTGTGATGCTTTGGGCAATGTTCTGCTGGGAAATCTTGGGTCCTACCATCCATGTACATGTTACTTGACTCATACCACCTCCCTAAGCAGACCATGTACATGTACCCTTTCATGGAATATTCCCTGATGGCTGTGGCCTCTTTCAAGCAGGATGCACCCTGCCACAAAGCAAAAAGGGTTCAGGAATGGTTTGAGGAGCATGACAGAGATGTTGACTTGACCTCCAAATTCCCCAGATCTCACCAAATTAAGCATCTGTGGGATGTGCTGGACAATCATGTTTGATCCATGGAGGCCCCACCTCACAACTTATAGGACTTAAAGGATTTGCTGCTAACATCGCGATACCACAGCACACCTTCAGGGGTGTAGTGGAGTCCATGCCTCAGTGGGTCAGGGCTGTTTTGGCAACAAAAGGGGACCAACACAATATTAGGCAAGCGGTCATAATGTTATGCTTGATCAGTGTATGGTTGAGGCTATACATTTACAAAAATATTTTGAGTGTAGTTTAGAATAAAAGGAAACTGACCCTTCACTCTGATCTAGCAAGTCTCACACTTCACTATGTCATTTCAGTGTCACCATCATACAAAACAAGGTAATGATTGTTAAAGAATGTCCTGCCTCTCAATTCTAAAGCCAGTTGTATTTTACAAGCATAAAAAAATGCTTCACAGAGCTCAGGCTGTTTAACTGTACACAGAGAGCAATTTTTAAAAGTTTTATGGTTTTCTTTTCTCTTTCTGCCTCCTTTTCTTTGCAGGCATTTCTTCGGCCATTCAGGGAACACCACATCGATCCAACCGCCATCACTCGCCACGACTTCATCGAAACCAATGGTGATAACTGCATGATCCCCATCCTCCCACTGGCTCACATGGCCTACAAGTTCCTCACTTACACACCAGGTAAATAATGCACACATATGCATGCACATATACATATACATAATTGAAGTTTCTCAGTTGATTATCATGTGCAGACAAAGGTCGAGTACATGCATGTATGTGACAGATGTTTACACTGCTAAGCAGATGGATTCCTGACATTACAGACACTCTTGTGACCGATCCACGGTTGGTTGAACCAGTTAGCTTCTAGTAAAGAACTACTAGCAGCTATATCTTAGGTGTAATGAGAGTCAGTCAAAAGCAAAAATAGCATTTCCTAAACATGCAGGCTTTGGCAAGACACCAATCTGCATGAATGCTGCTATAATGGCTATCAGAACTGGAGAGTATTGGTGACCTGATGCTTGAATCATTGGGGTGCTTAAAACATTACACAAACATTACACTACTGCTGTTGGATCACTGTGGCTCAGAAGGTTATGCTCTAATCAGATGTTTGGGGTTTCAGCCAGTGTGAGTGTGTTAGATAGGGGGCTGCATAAATCTTTGAAAACAGTATTCATTTTTTAGTAAAAGAAGAAAGGTAGCGCACAGAATGGCACTTGTGGGTTTCTCATTGGAAAAGTTATTGAAGTGACATTGAAGTTGCCAAAGACCTTTCCTTTGTATCCTTTGTAGAAAAACTTTCATTGTCATCATTATTGAGAAGCTTGAGGGTGTAACACCTGCAGAGGATTGAGGTGTCACCCCTGTAGACAGATGCCCCAACATAGCCAAGAGTTTCTACCAAAGCTAACGTCCTACAATTAAATTCCACAAACTCGCAATGAAAATGCAAGGACTTCAGAAGGTCAGCTACAGTGTCACACAATTTGCAGCCGTGACTTAGTATCGCAAGGTGCCAGACTATGGGAAGCCATGCGAAGTTCTGGGAAAGCATAGGGCAGTTTTGCTGGTAATCATGTGCGCTGACCTTACAACTGCAGGGCAAGAAGTGGGAGGGACTGGAGGAGGAAGATCAGCGGGAGAAACTGAGCTAGCTGTTATTGAAGAGGTGACATCTCCACCCGTCATGGCTACACTACAAGTTGAGCAGAAAGGTCACTGATGGGAGGAGAGGAGGGGAGTTGACATCAGTTAGTTAGGTTAAAGGCTAGGTTAGCTACCGTGCTGTGAGGTTAAGCTGCACACAAGCATCTATCACTGTGCATGTCTGACAAAGTGATAAACCAAGGTAGCTGGATATTAAATGGCAAAATGAATTGCCAGCGTAAATTAGTACCTCTTCAGCCTGCAGTTAATTATGGCAACACTGAATTAAATGGAAATCAACATCCTGCTTTTTGTTTGTTGAATCAAAACAAGAGCAAATTTATTCATTCAATAATTTTAAGCAATTGATATGTTTTATAATCATCTTCTGCTAGTTCACTCACCTTAAAATTAGGGCCACAAAAGTCACAAAAAATAGGAAGACTGTGAAACAATCTGCTTCACTTCGGTTTATTGCTTTCATAGTGTAGGACCTACACGCAACCAACACTGCCACTCTCCATGGTGCTGAAACAACAGTTAAGCAATTCATCAGCTGGCCAGTATAACATTTTAAGAATGCCTTTATAAGAAGTGAAATAGATACATAAAACAAGTCTTTTCCAAAAAAAAAAAGGCAAATATAGTACATAGGCAATCAAGATGTTTAATTCATATAAAACCCTAAGTACTATTAGTATTACTACTTCTCCTCCTCCTCCTTCTTCTTTATCTTTTTCTTTTGCCTGCTCTCTTTAGAGGTTGCCACATCAGATCATCTGCCTCCATCTCACCCTATCCCAATCCTCATAGCCACCTTCACTACATCCATGAATCTTCTCTATGCACTCCCTCTTCTACTCCTGCCTGGCAGCTCCATATTTAACATCCCCTGTCCAGTATATCCACTATCAACCCTCTGCACATCCAAACCTTTTCAAGCTTGCCTGTGTAACTTTATTTACTTTTATAACTGTATCATTTAAAATTTTAATGTTATTCTTTCTAATAGACAGTTTGACATAATTTCTATACAGTGTACAACTGTATGAGTTTATTTTGCTGTCAGCTTTGTGGCATTTACTGAATTTTTGATTAATCTTCTCAAGTGCCACTCTGATCTCTTCCCAAAATGTTTCTCTTTTAAAACAGTGTTTCATGAACCTCTGTCCATATTTCTGGAATGTATTTGCTATAACTACCTAATGAGGCATGAGTTGCATATGTTTGCATTAACCTTGTATAGTGTTAGTCCGAGGTATGTTTTCAGCTTCAAGTTGTTCCAGTTCTCTGCAAGGATTTCAGTTTCCAGACATTCCTTCCATGCACTTACCTTATAATGAGATTTCCCTGATAAATGGGGTGTAAACATATAAAACTTTGATATGATGCCCTTTCTTAAACAGTGCTTTGTCATTATTATTTCAGCAGGTGTTCATGGGGGTCTAGTAAGTGAACTATGTTGATGTACTTTTGCAAAACATCCCTGTGGAAATTTAAAAAAAAAAAGTCTTCTATTCAGATTAAATTTATGCATCAGTTCTTCAAAGAACATGATAACATCAGAGTTTAAGTTTCTTCTTTTTTTTTCTATAGATGCATAAAGCTTAAACAGATTGGGCAATAGAATGTAAAGACCTTGACAAAGGAGGTGCCGTTACCAATCTGAGAGCTCCTGGATTCTGTGGAGCATTTTAGCCCTGCTTTCCACACTTTAGATCATGCTCAGTTGTGTTGTGCATGTGTAAACTGAATTTTTATGCTAAAGTATTAATAGCAGGCTATTAGAGTAGAGCTATGACTAACAAGAAATGCACCACAGTAAATATGAAAAAAACATTTTTTGTTAAGAGTTATTGTGTTTAACAAATGTAAAAGATCATCCATGATTTTATGAGCTAACAGACTGAGAATTCTGATGCAAACATTAAGGATGTGACAAATCTACAGAAATAAATCAAGAGAGGAAAGAAAAGCGGAATGAAAATGTTAAAAGTTCAGCTGCTTGTCCACAGGAGGGATCAGTGAATCAGGGCGGTGAGGGAGGAAAGATTAGAGGGGAGAGAGCAGCAGTGAGGTCCACTTGTAGGTGACATCCACACCTGTCATGTCACGCACCACAGGGAGTCAATGGGTCACCAAGCGGATGCAGTGACATCTACACCTGTCATGTCTGCACCTTAAGAGGTCAGCGCTAAGCGTTTGAGACAGAGGGCGAGAGTGCTCGGAGAAGAGAGGAAGTGAGAGAGCGCGTGGGGTGGGGGTAGCAGAGGGTCATGTAGCGGTAAGATGACATCTAAACCTGTCATGTCAAGCTCCTCACAGTGATGAGCGGTCACCAGACAAAGACGGAGACAGAAGTAGACGGGGAAATCTGAAAACCATGAGGTGACATCTCCAGCTGTCATGTCTGCACTTGAACTGGGGTCAGGAGATTGTAGTTTTAACCAAAGAGAAAGGACAAGGGATGGAGGTAGACAGAGAGAGGACAGCTGTAAGTCATGCCAGCAGAAAGACTCAAGTGAATAGCGAGAGCTAGCAGTGTGACAGGGAGGCTGCAGACCTCAGATGATAAACTGGACTTATAATCCAAGTTAATTTCATTAAGCGTGTGTGTGTGCGCGTGTGTGTGCGTGTGTGTGTGTGTGTGGGGGGGGGGATCAGTTGCATCCACATCCAAATACTTTTCAGTTGACAGCACAACATTTTTGTGCATTAATTATTGTCAGAAATGTTGTGCACAGCTGCTTCTGTGTTTGAGTCCTGACATGTTTGTCACCTGTCAGTTCAAATCAGCGCTGACACAATAAACAATTTTCGGCTACCAATGACATCTTTGAAAATTCTTCTTATAGTTGTGTGCATGACAGTAGTCTACATTTAGGACATCTAATTAACACTGTAGCTCAGTGGACAGAGACACAGGTCATTCACATTTTTGACAACAGTTGCATAGAAGTTGTAGTTGTCGGTCTATTGGTTGACAGCTTTCAGTGACCTTGTATTGTATAAAGCTGTGTTTCAGTGTGACAGTCTGTAGCACACGGTCCATTCGGTCCCTGAATGTGGGATTGCAGAAGTTGTTTGAATATTTAAAGGTGATGGGTGATGAATCATAGTTACATTTGAATAACAGTAGGAAGTTACTTGCTTGGTAAAGAAGGAATGGAATGAAAGCATGGCCTCATTTTCTTCTGAGAGTGTAGAGGGTTAAGGGCCTCACTCGTAAATTTGCCTCCTAATGCCTGTGGTGCTTCAGTGTTCACATTTGGATTAAAAGAAAAATTACTAATTTGTTCAGTTTATGTCAGATAACTGATCTTCTGATTTTAGAAAACACGACAACCATTGCTTATGGTCTTTTTTTAGATAAAATATTACAGTATGCTACTGTTTCAGGCTATCTCACACTGTTTCTACTTTATCTACAGCATTTTTCTTTTCTTTTTTTTGCCTAATTCTCTCTCTCCTCTGCTGCAACTCGTTCCTATCTTTCTCTATTTTCTCTTCTTTGCCCCTCATTCCTCATCCCCCCCTTTTAGTCTCTTCATCTCTCTGAGGTTCTTGCCAGCATCCTCTCTGTGGGAGCGCTACGCCTTCATGCTGGCCTTCTTCATTACACTTAACAGTTTGATCAATTATTCTATTAACTTTACCTTGTCTTTCTGTCTTTATCTCTTTACAATACGTCTGTGTTTTTCCTGTCACCTCTCAGAGGCCTTGGCGGAATCCTACCCCTGGGACTGCTACGTCTTCGCCCTGGCGGTTTTCGTGACGCTGACTAATCAGATTCATAAGTGGAGCCACTCCTACTTTGGCCTCCCCCGATGGGTCACGTTGCTCCAGGATTGGCATCTGGTGTTGCCACGGAAACACCACCGCATCCACCACGTGTCGCCGCATGAGACGTACTACTGCATTACTACAGGTATGATGCTTTGCTCTTCATTAGAGTGGCAAAAAAAACAACAAACGTGATTACAGAAGCCTAACTGCATTATGGATGGACCCTGCTATTTATACTTGATGACTGCATGAATAAGATGATTCCTCAGCCTTAATTAAGGTTTCTTACTATCGCACAGTGTAATTAGTAATTTTCACTATCATGCTTGTTACAGCCAGGACATCCGGGGAAAGATTTCCTGTTCTGTCCACTGGTCATTATTTACAAATTCATCATCAATTTTCTTAATTGCTTATCGAGTACCCAGTCGTGGGAGGGCTGGAGCCTCTCCCAGCTGTCATAGGGCGAGAGGCAGGATACACCTGGGAATGACTGCCAGGCTATTATTTGTCATTGTTTACAAATAGAAGCACATTTTGAAAGAGCAAAGCTGTCATCGGTGATAGCTGACGCTAGTAGTTGTTAGTATTAGGATCAGGAATACTTACGTTAAAGTTAAAGTCATTTAGTTTGTGTAGACATGACTACACAAACTCAGTATATATAATATGCTGCCATTCATATTGTCAATAACTGGGAGAGACGCCGAGATCCAAAACGGTATGCTGCTCCCAGATCGTGGCATTTGCCTATGCTTGTGTCTTTCTGCATGCACACAAATCTGCATGAGGGGGCACTAAAAGATCTTCATTTCACACTGCACTTAAGTGGTGACAATGGTCTGTGACAGCTTATTATTAAATGTTAAGAAATATAACAGTGGCCACGTAATCTGTGCTTTATTCACAACATTTAGTTTTATTCAAACAAAATGTTGCAAAAGGAACTTAAAGTCGTTTTTAGCTCGGCTGTTTCCGAGAAAAAGTCGAAGTGTTGTCAGAGTCTTGGCATCGACCTAGGATGTTCCAATTTTCACCATGGACTAAAAAATCTCAGACGAGTTCAAATCTTGGTGACCTTGACCCAAAGGTAAAGGTCAGAGGTCAAGTTTTCTGAAAATCTTGTGAACTATACTGTTCAATCTAGACCCATCAAACTTCACACACTTGTTCACTGACTTTACTATAACAGCACTTTTACCCCCCCACCCACACACACACACCCACACACCATCCGCAAACCAACTGTTTTAGTCGTTAATGCGCAAGAAGGTAAACTTCAACTGGTCCTGACTGACTCCTAAGTGCACTGTACAAAGATCTTTTAGTGCCCCCTCATGCAGATTTGCGTGCATGCAGAATGACACAAATGCTCATATAACCTTGTATCCTGTGTACAAACAAACCGCTGCACCCAATGAGGCCGACCCCCAAAAATGCACAGGCGTAGGTTACCGTTTGGCAATAGCGGCAGATCGCTCCTGGAGCGCCGGCGTAAAGCAGCATCAGATTCCTTACAGAGCAGCTGGCCGTTGCTGCGTCAGCGAATGCGGCAGTGGCGTACCATTGGCCACTTTTGGATCTCTGGGCTGCTGATGAGTGGTAAGCCTTAGCCTCTTCTATGTCCATTGAAGAACAGATCAAATCTGTGTGAGTCACATATTTGAACACTAGACAGCCCCACCCCTCCAAAAAAAAAGTTTTTTCGTTTAGTGATTCATCTATCAGGAAACTGAAACCTTAATCATCACTGTTTACATGTTTGTCAGTGTGATCGTCACGGGCGGCCATTTTAGATCACCATCACTGGAGCTGATGACTCCGGAATAATTTCACTTGCAGTTCTCTGCAGATTCAAATGAAATGGCGGATGTGTCTGTCTGTCTGTCTGATTCTTATAAATAACTAAAAGAAACTGTTCTGTTTGCGTGCGTGTGGGTCTTTGGAGACCCGAGGCCTCCGTAATCGAGCCACATTCGGTATTCTGCGTGCATCTGGGTGAGAGGGAGAGAGAGAAAAGAGGGGAGGATACTCAAGGGGGGATTCAGCTTGTACGTCACCCTGCGCCCCAGTGGACGACAGATGTGTGCGTGAGTGTGGGTGAGCCGAGGGGGGTGGCACAGTGAAATTGTGTGCCTGTACACACTCATGCACACACACTTATGTACATCTGCATACTCGAGCATCTGTGTGCTAGTCTTTTTGACCTTCTCTTTGGTTTCTAACCTGTGTCTGTGTGTGTGTGTGTGTGTGGTGGGAGGTGGGTTGGTGGGGATTAGGGCGGAGGAGGGGGGGCCACAGGGGATGGCGACGGCCCCCTGCTCCCCGAGCCTGGCTGCCTGGGCCTGGCTTGGATTCCACTGGGGCTCGCCTAGCTGCCTTTGTGTTCGCCACCGGCTGACAATCCCCATGTATATTTAATGCTAACCTGCTGTCTGTTCTAACAAATAGGACTTCACAGGCAGAGGGGGGGCGTTGAGGACAGGGGAGGAAAGGGGGAGGGAGAACGGTAGGGTGGGTAGAAAGCGGGGATTTGGAGGAATAAAAAAAGGAGGAGTGTGAAAGAAGAAGAAATGGAGCGAGAGACGGAGGTACAGTGAGTGAAATCAAACAAAACCTCTGGCTGCTTTAACGTCTTCCAGCCAAGAGAAGGTCACCGGAGGGACACACAACCACACATCCCTGCAGCTGTAGCATGCACCCTATGCAAACACATCGCGGCTGGTGGTGCGTGAGCCTCTCACAAGTATAGCATAAGTATACAGGACTCGTGTGGATGTTTCCGTTTGCTTCTTTTCTCTGCACGTGTCTTTTTTTTTTTATGTGATTGACTTGAGTTATTAAACTAAAGTTGCATTTGTGAGGTGTGTCTGCATACAGAGACGTGAATTTGCGTTTAAGCCTGTGTCTTTGGCAGTAATGAGAAAATGGATTTTCACCTCAAACGTCACAGGACTGCGTGCACGCGCTCAGCGTAGGCATGTGCGTTATTTCACAGCAGTCACGTGTATTCAGAGACTATTGTACAGTCATGCATGTATACATGTGTACATGGTAATGTACTTTGGCAGCATCCATCCATACGATAATGTAATTATCTCAGGAAATATATTCACAGCTGTAAAACTGCACAAGGGTGGAGAAACTGGATGTGTGTGAGCATGTGCAGTTCAAACATTCTCTCTCCATCCTATGTAAATGTAGTCTATACATGATGAGACGATGAGAGTGTGACGGGGGGGTTAGATGTAGATAGAAGAATGTAAGATTGGGGTACAGATGGGGGGAAAAATATATACTCACTGGACACTTTATTAGGCACAGCTAGTACTAGGATCGGTCCTCCTTTGCCTTCAGAACTGCCTTAATTCTTAGTAGTACAGATTCACAAACATAACACCACGTCCATGTGTGTAGACTGTGGAGGCCATTTGAGCACAGCCATGTTCAAGAAACCAGTTTGAGATGATGTGAGCCATGACAGAGAATGAATATTTTGCGGTCATAAAGGGATGGACATGGTCAGCAGAAATACTCAGTTGATTCTAAGGGGCCCAAAGTGTGCCAAGAAAATACCACCCACACCACCAGCATCACCAGCCTGAACTGATGCTACAAAGCAGGATGCATCCATGCTTTCATGTTGTTTGCACTAAATATACGAATGTCACAGCAGAAATTTAGACTCATCAGACCAAGCGATGTTTTTCCAAACTTCTGTTGTTCGGTTTTGGTGCGCCAGTATCGGCACCTGGTGTGGTCTTCTGCTGCTGCAGCTGTTTCATGGTTCGGAGTGTTGTGCGTTCAGAGATGCTCTTTTCACCCCTTGGTTGTAATGAGTGGTTATTTGAGTTACTGTTGCCTTCCTATCAGCTCAAAGCATTCTGCCCCACTCTCCTCTGACCTCTGACATCAACAGGGCATTTTTGCCCAGAGAACTGCCGCTGACGAGATATTTTCTCTTTTTCAGACCTTGCTCTGTAAACCCTAGAGATGGTCATGTGGGAAAATCCCAGCAGATGAGCAGTTTTTGAAATAATCAGAGCGGCCCATTCTGGCACCAGCCATGTTCAGAGTCACTTCAATCACCTTTCTTCCGCATTCTGAAATTCTGCAGATTGTCTTGAACTTGTCTGTATGCCTAAATGCATTGATTGCAATGATTTGATATTTGTGTCAACAAGCAGGTGAACAGGTGTACCTTACAAAGTGGTCCGTGAGTGTAGTTGTCAGGAATGGGAAATTGACAACAGAGATCTTGAGCACTTTTTTGTACCAGGCTTTAAACATGGGGTATTTGGGGTATACATGTGAGTCTATGGCAAGTGACTCATGTTTGGAGCATGTTTGTGAGACTGACATCTTATTTGCACATAGCAGTCAGCAAAGCGAATAAATTGGTAAGCTCCAGATAAATACATCTCTATGAAGCTAATTACATTTTTGCCCTGTCCTGGTATTGTTTGCTTCTGTAATTTCTTAAATGCGTTTACTTCTTCCTCTGTAATTGTTTCCTCCTTTCTTCGCCTTCCTCTCTTTACCCCCATGTTTCCTTACTTCTCAGGTTGGTGTAACTATCCTCTGGACCAGCTGGGCTTTTGGAGATGGATGGAGAGATTAATCGAACACCTGACAGGGCAGAAACCACGATCAGATGATCTGGCATGGGCAAAGAAAACTGACTTATGAGCAGGGGGATGAATGGAGGGATGGGCATGCAGATGGAAATATACACAAATAGAAATGAGGAGAAACAAGACAAATGCATATAAATTTTACTCCTGTATCTGTGCTTATTGCTTTTTTTTTTTTTTTTTTTTTTTTTGATTAATAGAAAAAATTCAAAGAAACTGCATTTGCAAAAAAACAAAACAAAAAAATCTAACAATGGTTCAAATGATTTGTATACATGTTGGAGACTGTATTTTAACAAGCTTTGAATATAGAAGACAAGTGAAGACATAACTAGACGAGCACACGCTGCTGAAACACCCATTCATCTCGCGCGTTTGTGGGCCTGTTTAACCAATGAGGTGTGGTGGTGTTGTTGGGGTGTGCAGGTGTAGGAGGTTTCTGGAGGTTGGGCTCTCCAGGAGTGACACCGCGCTGCCTGTCGCAGGTAGCTTCTTACACCACACACACACACGCACACGCAAACAAATTTGGAAGTCAGACGTTCAGTCACTGTCTTCATTGGATTTCTTGGCATTTTTTCTTTTTTTTTAAATTAAAAGCTCCTTCAAGAAACATCATCACCATCTTATAAATTCTAGTAACTGCATTTATAGTCATGAAGGTAAAAATGTGATGATTGTGAAATTTTTAAATCAGGCCACAAAGTTACAATTCCCATCTTATGTTCCTGTTTCTGAAGTAAGATGAACTCACAGGCGAGGCAACGCTGTAATAAACAGATAATACATGCATCCCTGATAATGGTCAAGATGTAGTTAAGTGAAACAAACCATCTCATCCCATTGTGGTTAGTTTAAAATCGCCTTCTTTTCATCCAATATGTGGGAAAACTAGATCTTTTCATATGCAGAATTTTCTCTTTGATATTTTTTAGTGACAGAAGTTTTGATGCTGCCCAGCTTTTTTGTAGCTTTAGGAATACACTCCTGCATGTACACATGTAAAAAAACAAAAAACAAAAAAAACAAACACTGCAAACACTGCTGAAAAACCCATCATTCATGGTTAAGTCTTTATATGCTACTAATTAGAGGCTGTTTTACTTGAATCCAAATAAGTTTAAAGTTTTTTAGTACAAGTGGTAGTGGTGGTGGTGGGGGGGGGGGCTTTAGTATTTTATAAATCCACAAATTAAGAGGGTGGTCAGACTTATTTGTTGTCTCTCTGTATGCACAGTTTTGGGAAAGCTCAGTAAAAGAAACATTATTGTGAAATTCCCGTCTTTTTCAATGGACAGTGGTCGTCTCTGGATGGACACATTTGTAAATGGTTATTAAGCAAGTAGGTGTGATGCAGGTGGCAAATATGAAGACTTTTTAGGAGTGGTAAGGGAATTCTTCGAAATAATTGGTTTTGTTTTGTTAAATGAGACAACCATGTCTAAGATAAATGCAAGCTACAGTCTCTACATTTATTGAGCTCTAGCGCTCACTAAATGTAACACTTTATATAACCTGAAGATCATCTTACCTTTGGTCAGAGCCCAGCTATCTCCTGTTGCTAGCATTTGAGCTATGCTATGCTAAGCTGATTTTGCTATTGAAGGTGGGTTTATATTTAGCATCTCCCTCATAGCACAAAACTAAGTAAACATGTTTCCCTAAAAGGGGATCATTTCTTTAATGTTATGCAGGTCATCAGAAAAATTCCAAAATTTAGGAAAAATGAGGGAAAGTCTGAATCATAGTTGATTTTTATATCCATACTATGCAAAAGTCTTGAGCCAACCCTGATTTCTTTATATTCTGCTTTTAAAGAACCAGGCTTTGTTGTAGTTTGTTTTGTTTTTTGTTTTTTTTAAAGAAGTGGTCTCGAGCAATAATTCTTCAAGCTTTCTGAAGGTCTTTCAAAGTTTGTTTTTGGACATTAGCTGTTTTTTTTTCCTCCGCATTGTCAGTTCAGTCCTTGTACTGGACCATTTTCAGAGGAAAACTTAACAAAGAACCAATTTTAGATTGTATATTTAGGCACTTCATTACTAGCAGCCTGTTACAAAACCACAATTTGTTCCCATTTCTTCAGTTCAATATATGAAAAATATCAAAAATAACAGTTTGGCATAAAATAGTATTTTTGCACCAACAAGGTGATTCTCAAAGTATTACCAGCCAAAAACCTGGCACATCTTGGCATAGTTTGCAAGTGTGCAGTGTGTCCAAAAGAAGGCATGGAAAACATTACCTGAAAGTCATGTCCTTAAGAAATGGGATAAAAAAAGACCTGACACAGGACCTGAGGGATGCCTCTGGTCCTTCAGTTGATCCATCTAATGTTCACTGAAGCCTCAGCAGAAATGGTCTCATTGGAAGGATGGCTGTCAAGAAGACATTCTTAAGGAAGGGAAACGGGGAGAAAATGTTGAGGCATGCCAACTTACACAAGAACTGGACTAAAAATTGGAAGCAACTGGTCTTATGGAGTGATGAATCCAAATTTGATCATTTTAGTTTAAATTGGAGGAGGTCAGGAGAGTGCCTCCAGCCATCTGTAAAACATGGTGGAGGCTCTGCCATGGTTTGGAGTGGTGTTGGAGATCTTGTAAAAATTGATGGAATTACGAATGTAGAAAAGCAGAGTCAGATTTTGATCCACCATGCAATACCATCTGGAAAGCAACTGATTGGCACACTGATCCCAAACACACTGCAAGTACAGTAAACGCATATCTAGATAGAAACATACACAGTGGAACACTATCAGTCATCGATTGGTCTCTCCCAGAGCCTGGATCTCAGCAGTATTGAAGCAGTGTGGGATCATCTTGACAGAGAATGGAACAAAAGGCAGCCAACATCCAAACAAGAGCTTTGAATGTCCTTCAAGAAGCCTGGAGAACTGTTCCTGAAGACTGCTTAAAGAAATGACAAGAACGCTGCCTCAGAGAGTTCAGGCTGTGTTGAAGAATAAAGGTAATCACTCTGTTTCTCTGAGGAAGCTTGAGGCAGCCCCCAAACAAAAAATAAGTCTCCAAAAGTCCACAACATGTGTTCTGGTCACCGGTCAGCTCAGCTGGATAGTTTAGCTTGGTTACTGTACGTTTTTGCGATCCTCTCCTGTTTCATATTTTAACACCCAGACTTTGGTGCATTTTCGTTCAAAGCGAGGCCACAGAGCGCCCTCCGTAGTGATGTAATTCACCTGTTTCTGTAATAATTAACCATCTGGTTCACGGTTAAACTTTTGCGGTCGTTCATAAGCAGTCGGAAGCATTCAGACTTTGAATTTATTCCTGTGTTCACATCTCGAGTCATCACATTGAAATGAAAGAACTTTTTCCGCGCTGTGGTGCATATTTGACTGTAAATATGAAACTTAGCACACGAGTCTGCGGCAGCTTACGGGAAATGAATTGGAAAACAACAGGCTGTGACACATGCACTTTAGTTGGGTGTTACTCTCTGCAGAGAGTCTAGCTGCTTGACTCGGTTTTATTTCTAGGCTGAAAATCCCTTCAGTCACAGAAGGTCAATAGTAACAGCACTTTATTGTTTTACCAAGTAAATGTCTGAAAACGTGTCCTGCAAGAACCCGTTCTTTCATCGTTCCACACATACAGGTTCAACCACGTCTCACTTGCATGCACACTCACACACACACAATAAATCTCAGATGCAGTCATTCACAAACACACACACACACACACACGCGCTCTGTCACATTGTGTTTTGTTGTTTTCTCTGGCTTTATAATTTTCTATTTTTTTATTAATGGATCAAGCCTTGTATAGTTAAATTTCTGACGTTCCATTTTGCAGCTCAGCGCTCGCTGCTCATCTGCCTTAATGTTTTTATCTGCTTTTTGATTTAAATAAAGATTTATTAACTCCACTTTTTGTGGTTTGTTTAATACAAAAATGTGTTTGGTGACAATAATCTTCAGCTTACTGCTTGGATTTGGAGAGCAGGATACTAAATATAAAAAAGTATATAATCTAATATAAGATTTCAGCTTCAATTCTCAGAGGATCGCAGGGTGCAGGGGTGTTTTCTGGGTTTTTTAAATGGGGGTGGCCCAGGTGGGGGGGTCCAACAACCAGTCAGGAGGGGCTCATGGAAAATCAGACAATTCAATCAGAAATAAAAACCAAACAAAGGCACTTCAAAATTCAACGAGTTATGATGATTTTAATGTGCACAGACCTCCTGCCTCCGTAAACACACATTAGGAAAAATAGCTGCCCCCTAACAATATGGCAGCTGCACTGAAGCACAAGATGGCAAGCTAATGAGCTAATAAAATATAGTCTGTAAATGTGTTTAATTTTGCAGAGTGGCAGAAGTAAATAACTGTGTTTCACACATCCTTTGTTTACTGTTTGCTAAATAAGGGAGTGAAGGAATTATAATCAGTGGAGGGAAAACACTGTAAGGTAAATGAGCGGAAGTCCATCTTTCAAAATTAAAACTTAACACCCCCAAGCCCCCTTTTCAGCCTCGTCTGCAGCTGAAGGGATCCATTCTGTAAAGTCACTTGATTGCAATTCAATTTCAGAAAGTACCCTTTAGTATCTTTAGATTTAGAAGATTAGGATTGAGGGTATGCCCACATAAAATGGTGAGTTATTTATTTGTCTTAAAACATTTTTAAAACAAACATTTTATATCAAGGTTAATGCCCAGTCGGAAGTTTATTTCGGTGGAAATGCACACACTGTGTGCTGTAGTGAAATGTCACCGCTGAACCACCAGCACCCTCTAGTGTCAGGTTTATCTCTCTGGCCTTGACCCTGATTTTCTTGTCACTAAATGCTCTTTCAGAGATGGATGGATGGATAAACGGATGCCTCGCGGAGCCCTAAGCAAAGATTAGAAGGTCTGCCCGTTTTGCTCTACGTCTTTGTGCCGTGACCTCACGGATCGCTTCAGTAAGCCTCAGCATTCACAGCAACCTTCCCACGAAGCAGAGCCTCTGCTGCAGCTATGGAGCCACGGAGCCTGCTGAGAGCCGGAGGCAGGCCCACATCCAGAGGGGAGGGAATTAGAAAGGGGAAAAGATGGCAAAAAGAAGGGAGGGTTATCAGAGACAAGTTGTGAAATGAAATAAGATGCGTTTAATTTGCTTTTAATTTCAAGGCTAGGAAATCTTTCCTGGTCGATTAAATAAATCTAATCTGTGTTGCTGCTAACTGCTGGTGGTCTGAATAAGCATGCTCAGATTGCAGCAACATTCACATCAAGCCCTAAGAGAAAGAACTGCACCATTTACAGGCCATTTAAACATTACAAGGCAAATGTTGGAGAATATGTTTGCAGATGTAAGTGTTCACGTTTGGTGTCAAACACACAGCTGAGACTGATGGAACTGTTTAAAGAATTGGAAATATGAAAAATTTGACTATGATGTTATTCTTCCCGAGGGAGAGCGTACACTAGGAACTTCAACACAAATCAAAATGCCACTGAGTCTGTGGTGAAGTCGAGGGATCAATAAAGATACCAAGGTTCATCCTCCAGAATGCGATCCCTGTCTACACAACTTTCAAGGGAATGAGAGCAACAATGATGGCAACAATGTTTTTCCAGCTGCTCCCTTTAGTGGTCACCACAGCAGATTTGTTCCTCCCTCTCACCTGATCCCTAGCAGCATCCTCCTCTGTCAGCACTAACCCTCTGCATGTCCTCCTTCACGACATCCATGAATCTTCTCTGTAGTCTTCCTATTTTCCTCCTGCCTGGCTGCTCCATATTCAGCATCCTTTGTCTAATTTGTCTGCTGTCCGCCCTTCTGCACATGTCCAAACCATCTCAGCCTCACCTCTCTAACTTTGTCTCCAAAATTAGCATCTTCAGCTCTGCCACCTCCAGCTCAGCCTCCTGACTTTTTGTTAGTGCCATTGTCTTTAAACTGTACATTACTGAAAGTCTCATTACCATTTTGTAAACCTTCCCTTTTGTGCTTGCTGCTATCCTTCTGCCACAAATCACCCCTGAGACTCATCTCCACCCACCGCACCCTGCCTGCACCCTCTTCTTGACTTCTTTCATGCAATGCCCTTTGCTTTGGAAGGTCGATCCCAGGTATTTAAACGCATCTTTGTTTACTGTATCTGCTCCTTGCATCTTCACTCGTTATTACACATGTATTCTGTCTTGCTTCTACTGACTTCCATTACCCTTCTCTCCAGAGCATACCTCCACCTCTCTCAGTAAGGTAGTTTGGCACCCTATCGTACCCTAGGTCTACAAAGACACAGCACAACTCCTTCTGACCTTCTCTGTACTTTTCCATCAATACTCTCGAAGCAAACATTGCATCTGCAGTGCTCTTTCTCAGCATAAAGCTGTACTGCTGCTTACTGATTGTTACCTCTCTTCTTAACCTACCTTCATAAATTCTTTCCCATGTTTTCATAGTACGGCTTATCAGCTTTATCTGATTGTCTAGTCAATCATTGATGGATAGGTAGATATAAGCGTATATATAAATATTTTATGTAAAACTTTTATGTAAACGTTTTAGAATTCCAAACAAACAAACAAAAAGAAAACCTAAAGTCATCCGTCATCCAACCTCTTCCGCTTATCCTGTTCAGGGTCATGGGGGGCAACCATTCACACTTATGGGCAATTTAGGATAACCAATCAACCTAACCCCAGTAACTGCATCTTTGGACTGTGGGAGGAAACCCACGCAGACACGGTGAGAACATGCAAACTCCACACAGAAAGGCCCGGGCCGAGGTGGATTCAAACCCAGACCTTCTACCTGTGAGGCAGCAGTGCTGATCACAATGCCACCGTGCTGCCTTTTCTAACAAACTAGTTAAAAGAAAAAGAGCACACACACACACACGTGACGGAACTCACCCTCATCACACGTCTTCATATAGCTCACAGTAAGAGCTCTTTTGTCATTCCCACATTACTACCATCACTTCCACTGTTATGCCCTTTGCTAACAAGACACACATAGCTAGCCTTCTTCATCCCCCCCCCCTCCCTCTCTCTCTGATGCTCTGTCTCTCTGCGTGGTGGTGACATATTGGATCTCACTATGCTGATGTGCTTGGCTGATCAGTGTCTCACGCTGGTAGCTATTAAAGTTTCTAACAGACATACTGAGATCCAGTACTTGATGGCAACACTTGCAGCAGTTAGATGGAGGGACATGAATATGCAGCTTTAAAGCTGATATTTAAGACTCACAATAAATTAATATATTAAAGTCAATTTTTTTGCATGCACCATGCAATTGCTTACTATAGCAATCCTGGCCAGCCAGATCATTAAAAATATTTGTCTCAGGGTTCATTTTAAGACACTTTGCGCTTTTTATGAGTGGTTAGCTCTGATTGTGTCTTCACCAAAATCCTGAGGGTAATTTCCTTGGTCTTTAGCAGTTATTTGCTTTATGTGTCAGCCATGATAACTTTGATATTGCTCTGCAGGGGGCATTTGTTGAGGTTTTTTGTTGTAGCTAAAGCTAGCTGCCTCTAGTTGCTGGAAACAGGGTTAATGGCACTGAACTACTGAGCTCGTATGTAAAGTTGCTATTTCTATATTTGCCGCTACACATGTATAAACTGTACATGTGTCTACAGTCCTTTTTTTTTCCAGATAATTTTCTCCATACTTGTGTGCCATCCTGGCTGAGTTTACTTTGTCTGCCATTGAGCTACTGGGGATGAACCTCATTTAAGACCCTCAATTTGACCCATTTAAATCTCAGTTGGGTCTAACTGGGTTCATCGGGATTTGACACAAAAGAAAAAAAAAAAGGGTGAAGTTAGTGAGTGGAAGTAACAGAGAGCCTCGGCTACTTTCTCATGATATGTGTAAGTTTGGCAGCAGGTGACTTATGTCACGCAGGGTGTGAGAATCTTCCTGTTATAAAGTGAGGTGTGTTCACACTCCTTGTAGTAGCATGCTGTGTGTACACACACCTGAGCGCGTATGAGAATGTGTTTGCCTGTCACAACTTTTATACGGCGTGGATGCATGAGCATACGTGCATCTGTGTGTATGCCTCACCTGCAGGTGCTTGTACAAGTGAGAAAGCCAATTATGTGACTTGATAGATAAGCAGTAAGGCATGACAGATCCCGTCACCTTCCATGCACAACTTCATTTACGATGAAACAATCATTAAGTTTCATTTACAAGTCAATTAAAATTATGAGATTTTAATGCACTTTAGATGAAGAATAAGTGTGACGATATTTGACATCTACCAAGTATGCACACCTTTAAAACAATGTTTATTTTTAAGGCAAAAATTATTTTCTAAAATGTCTGGGTACTAGTTGTTAGCAATAGCTGGTCATAAAGAACATATCGCGTGCTGTAACGATGGGGTTTTAGTTGTTATTGTGCAATAAGAAAACCTTACTGCCGAAGTGACACAGATAAGACTCGTTAAAATAATTTATTAAGATCTGATTTGTTGATGGCAGCACGGTGGCGTGGCGGTTAGCACTGTTGCCTCACAGTGGGAAGGTCTGGGTTTGAATCCACTTTGACCCGGTCTCTCTGTGTGGAGTTTCTGTGTTCTCCCCGTGTCTGCGTGGGTTTCCTCCCACAGTCCAAAGACGTGCACTTACTGGGGTTAGGTTGATTGGTGATTCTAAATTGCCCATAGGTGTGAATGGTTGTTTTTCTCTCTGTGTTAGCCCTGTGACAGGCTGTGACCTGTACAGGGTGTACCCTGCCTCTCGCCCTATGACACCTGGGATAGGCTCCACCCCCCGCGACCCTAAACAGGATAAGTGGAAGAGAATGGATGGATGGAAAAATGATTTGTTGATAGTAAGATCACTTACTATCAACAAATCTGACCCCAACTAATCCTGCAAATCTGCAGAATCAGACAATAAGACTACATAAAACAACAACAGCAACAAAATAAAAGACAAACAACTGATATATTTTGCATTTTATATCCAGACAAAGACAATAAACCCACAAGAAACATATTTTCACACATTTGGACTGATGAACATGCAGTATTTACAGGGTGCAGGTGGAGGAGGTGAAAAGAGTCATGGGAAATGGGAAACAGTTTTTAATCACTGATGAAAAAGAACTGAACTTGCTGCGATGCCACCTGGTGGCTCAATTCAAAACACTGAAGCTGTTAAATAAACATGCAGTCTGCAGTTTGTCACGGCTCAGTGTAAGAAATCTTTATATAATTAAACAAAAGACTGCTTTTACTGATATATATCAGACAGAGGTTCTTTCTAGTGTTGCTCTGAATACACTGTCATATATGAAAATTGCTACTTAACAATAAGACTAAAGAGCCGAGTTCATTTTGAAACCATAGAAATGACAAAGAAACACTGAATATGCCAAAATCAAAAATCAGTTTGGAGATTTAATGGAAGGTCTTTAAGTATTTTTTTTAAACTTCTTCCTGCAACTATAGTAAACTTTTTTTCTTAAATTATGAAATGATGCTGAAGAAATTATTAGAGTTGAGTCTGTGTCCAAAACTGGCGAAATTTAGACACATGAGGGATGGATGGGAGGGATAAAAGTAAGCTCAGCGCAACAGAGAGTTCGAGAAACATGTGCACATCTATGTGTAATCCAAACCCTTTTAAATATTTCTAATTTATCAACAAGATTGTTGGGCTCAGAAATATATATATATTTTTAAAGAAAATAATATCAAAATGAATGCAACAGAACCAGAGAGATGTTTTGTTTGTCTAGAAACATTCTTCTTTTGAAGTCTGGTGTCTTTATTGGCATCAGTGCTGCTTGAATTTGACTTTTATTTGGATATTTAAGTGAAGAAGAGCTGAGATTCAGAGGCAGGTTTTTGCTTCTTTGTTACTCCAAATAAATGAAGAAATATGAAGGATGACGTTATCTGATGAACACAATTTTGCACGGCTTCCTCCTGCAGCTGTAATTTTTTTTAAAAACATATACAGGACTAAAAACGATGGATTTATAATTACATATTTTTTAAAACATTTTTAATACATACATAGTTTTTTTTTAATTATTATTTTTTATTATTCTGCAGATTCTCTGAGTCTGTCAGTGATGTTATTTACTTTACTACTTGTATAATAAAAAGACAAAATGAAGGTACAGTGGTAAGCTGACTGGGGCTCTTTCTGTGCGGGGTTCTCTCAGGCCACTCCGGCTTCCTCCCACAGTCCAATGACATGCATGTTTGGTTAGCTGGTTATTCTAAATGATCAGCAGGCATAAATGACTGGCTGTCTTTCTCTTTGTGTTAGCCCGCGACAGACCGGTGACCGGTCCAGTCTGTACCCTGCCTCTCACCCTACGTATTACAATTGGGAGAGGCTTCTGCGACCCTGAATGGGACAAGAGGGGAAAAAATAGATGGGTTATAAAATGCAGTTTGAGAGATATTATCCTTGAACTGTTGGACTTTTTTTTTTCCCAGAACCCCTCCCTGTCTTTACCTCTGAAAGCCTGGCTGTGGTGCTCATCCTCATCTGTTGCCAATCAACCCAGTCACTTTGAAATATTCCACCAAAGTAAGAGAGAACATATATTTAAAAACGGAAATCTAATTTCATCATTTGGTACGCTGTCTTTGAGCTGTTTTCACATGAAATAATCCCTCTGATTTTATTTACATTTCAAACAGCAGTTTTAAATTTCGACAAATGTGACTGTATTTATTGCTGTTGTATTTATTGCTGTTTAATTCTGTCACAATTGAAACAGCCAAATATGTAGGTAAATATAAATAAACAACATGACAGGGTTAAAACAGTAATGTATTCGTGTCTCATCATTAGCATGTAAACAATTAATTTAGTCTCATATGGTACTCAGCTGTGCAGTAGGTAAGCGTGTTAGGATGGGGCTAATGGGTGAGGCTGGGAGGGCTGGGGAGAGTTAGTATGAGGATCAGGGTGGGAAAGGGGGCGTCGATGTCATGGGACCCGGTGATGAATAGCTGACATAGGACTGTTGGGACCCAAGCACTGTCAAACTGTCATACCACTCCCACTCACACACAGTGGGAATGCTAATTAGACGTGAGCATTGTGTTCACGCATGTGAATGTGTAAGAGTGCTGTTTGAGTTAAAGGAGAATAGGAATCAGTTAGCAGGAAGTGAATCCTTTCAAACACAAAACCTGAAAAGATTTTTGTCTTTAAGCCCGAGTATGCGCGTCTCAGCGCGGTCACAGTGAACACCGCCCAAAATCAATTTAAATGTCTTCAAGTTTTACAAAATGTGCTACGTTTTCATTGCCAGAACTTCACTAATTCTAAAATGTTCCCCACTAAATGTACAGATGAGTTTTCTGCTTGAGCTTAATATGAACATATAATTAGAGCGCGCTGCTCCTGTTCCTGGATCACTGCATTTGATAAACTGCAGCAGATAATAATAAACACCTTGCAGCTGCTTAATTGGTAACACAAATTTCTCATTGGTCTATTCACCGTTTCAATGCCCTTCACACAGAAAAAAAACTCCCTTTTCATTCCTGTGATAAAAATGCATTCAGTGACTAATGAGCATAAGTGAGACATAAAACACGAGTGTTTATTTTAATTTCTTGACAACCTCTAAGACTTGATATTACTGTTCTGCTTCTATAGTGTCAGAAAGGGCATCTGGTGCCAAATCAAACATGCGGAGCTTCCCACTGTGGTCACCCCGTGTGGCAGAGCAGCAGCAAAGAGTAGCTTTTCTTTTAGCTCATGAAGTTACTGTGGATTCTCGTGCTGCCTCCACTACATTAAACTAGTGGACATACCGCAGTGTTACTTGAGTCACTGAAGAAGACAGATTGCACTCTCCACTCTGAGTTGCATAAAAAGAATTCATGGTCATCACTGGCATCATATCCGTGCCTTCACTTGCAAAGCCTTAAACTGCTAAGAAAATAGTTAACATCCTTTGCTGAGTTCATCGCATTAACAGAGGTTCTGCTTGAAAGAAAGTCTAAACAACCTTGACTGAAATGAGCTGCAACATGGCTCGAGGCCTGAGAAACTTTAAAGTTTTACTAACTCACATTTGCAGTATTAGTACTTTTGAATAATTTAGTAAATGTGGCCTTGTGTGTTGGATGGTCGACTTGGATCTTAATTAGTCTCATTATTCATGAAGGAGCCTTCCTGAATAAATAAAACTCAACTAATCATCTTCTAATATTTTACTAGTAAAGCTTCATTTCATTCAAGTGGCTAAAACAATCTGGAGTTAGTTTCAGGGAACTGTTGCTGTTTGGAGACAGACGCTCAACAATCAGTTCAACCACAAAACATCAAATCCACACATCTCAAATCCAGTGCCTGGAATTCAGATACAGAAAGTTACATGTTACCAGTTTTATAGAATATTTCACTACCAGATAACATAGATCTGGTAGCTAACATATATATATTTTTTAAATCTACAGCACTTAACAAATTTATTAGACCACCTTATTAGCCTGCCTGTCATAAAAACAAGACAAAACAAATAATTTAGAAATCAGTCAAAAACTTGTTTAAATCTCAGAATTACTGAATTCACATTTTTATACCCGAATTCCAGCCGACACACTGGATTTCTCTGAGAGGTCAGAAATTAATCAAGCGCAACATTCAACAACTAAAACAAATTTTTCTGTTTAGGAATGCAAGTAAATAACTGCAGTTTGGCATCTTAATCAAAAAATAATGACGTGCTTTACAGGTTTTTCTGCTTTTTTTTTGGAAAACTGTAAATTTGAAAATTCATAGATAACAACAGTATTTTAAATTGGCATAAATAAATTTGCATAAACCTGTATGTGACAAGTTCCTTGGTCAGTAAAAATGGAAATTGTAGGTTATTCATCATTCAGACGCCTGGCTACTCGAAACCTGATGGAGCCTTTGGCATCAAGCAGGTTTACTCAGTTATCCAGATTAACATGCAACCAAATTTGTAATAAATAGCAATAATAATTTTAAATATATTTAAACACATTTATGTTAAATATTTTAACCACATATTCACTTTTCCTTTCCATGCAGTTATAAATGTAGTTAAATCTTGCCGGCATGCTCTTGCAAAATGAGCTACACGTTTACTTCACAAGCTGATTTTCTGTCTGTCAGCAGGATTATGCAAAATCTACTTGTCCAAATTCATAAAACGTGGAGCTGAAACATGGGCAAAGGAAGCAGCCAAACATATCGGTGTCATCTGGGATCACTCTTTTGAAAAACTACAAAATACGCCATCGACACTGGTGGAGAACTGAGCTCTCCGGTCTGCGTTACAGCAAAACTTCAGCTTTGTAGTTTTTTCTTTTGCAGAAAAATAATTCATAAGAGAATTTTAAAAAAGCGTTACGCCAAATCGTTGAAAAGCCAACATTTCAGGTTGCAAAATAGAAAACATCACTGTGTCTTTCACGTTCTTATATTTCTGTTTAGCTTTGAAGGTTCTGGGAAAGTTCTAGGAGATGAAGCAGGGTTCTGCGGGAAGTAAATATGACTTACAGTAGTTCACCAGCAGATGGCAGCATTGCACCTCAAATTGGAGAAAGCGCACTTCAAACAGCGGAAGGGCAGAATATCACCGAAACACAAAACAATTGTTTGATTTTTCGGACGCCCACTTTCCCCCCTGAAGAAAAGCCGATGTCTGTGACTCAATCTGATCCCACTTTCACTTGTTTGCACTAATTATAGTTGGTAATACTGTTTTAGTCTGCAGTGCATCATCCACGGCTCTCTTCCTACCTTTATCCATCTGCTCTTTCTTTCCTTCACCTGTTCGTCTTTCAGCTTTCATCTTTCATGTACTTCCTACTTCCACCCGTTTTATTTCAACCGCAAAAACACATGACTTCGCATGGGAAATTGGTCCTTAAAAATATCATAAAAATGGATTAAAAAAAAAAGAGAGAGTTCGATGATGATTTGTGTGTGTGTGTGTGTGTGTGTGTGTGTGTGTGTGTGTGTGTGTGTGTGTGTGTGTGTGTGTGTGT
>JAVDPK010001071.1:19344-30539 GCA_034780415.1 Cichlasoma orientale | reverse complement strand
CACACACACACACACACACACACACACACACACACACACACACACACACACACACACACACACACACACAGAGTAGGTGTGACAGCTTGCTGCTGTCTGTCAGTCCAGTTAAACTGCAGTCAGGCCAGTGTCACACTGACAAACAATGAGCTCTGTTTCACCAGTTCGAGTGTGACAACCTTGGACAACTAACACACAAAAGCATGCACACACACAAGCATGCACACACACACAAACACCCCACACTAACTGTCTTAGCAAAAGAGCTATGTGGTCATGGGTAAGAAGACGGAGAATGGGGATTTGAGTGTGTGGCAGAAAGAGAGAGGGAGAGAGCGAGTGCGAGAGAGTGACAGAGAGTAGATGTGGCTTGTCCCCGGCGCCCTGCATCAGAGAGAAGTCCTTTTGGCCTGTCATTCACCGTCAGCTTGTATTAGATGCTGGAGGAAACCCCTGGGAGAGAGAAACAACAACGGGGAGACAGGGATGAGAACTGCACGAATGACAGAGGGGAGGAGAAAAGACACGGAGAGAAAGACAAAGACACAAAGCTCAAAGATGAGAGAGGTATGGGAAACGAGGAAAAGGACAGGAAACAAGAGAAAGTGGTATTGAAGTGGGGGGATGGTGGTGAAATGGAAAGGAGAGAAACCTGAAAGGGAGAGGAAAAGATAATTGAATTAAATATGATGCAGAACAAGGAATGTAGAAGGGAAGAAAACAAAGAGAAAAAGAAGAGAAATATTAAAGTAAAACACAAAGAGTGTTTCACGCTTGTTGGTCACTGGCATCATACGTGTGGCTGTATTTGACTGACCATAAAGAAAAAAAAATAGACTAACCTTGGCTCATATTATGCAGTGTTTAATACAAAGGTTAACCAACTTTATATGTCAGAGTGAAATTACTGTCTACAACAAGAAGCAAGGTTATTGTAGTTTTGTAATTATTTTCTATTTTAAGTCAGTTCAGTTTACTTTCAGCTAGTTTCCAGAGTCCTACGATAGACTGCCAACCTGTCCGGGGTGTACCCCACCTCTTGTCCACTGATGGCTTGATAGCACATAACACAATTGATCGTTACTCAATAAGTGTTACACAAAGCTTCATCAGGTAGCTTAGGATAACAAATGTGACCAAACACACCCAGACTAAAATGAGAGACATTTCCTGTATGTTTTTTTTAAATTTTATTTTAGTCAGCTTTATGAGTACACAATATCCTTTCACAGCCTGGGATAGACTGGTGACCCGTCCAGGGTGTACCCTCCCTCTCACCCTATGACAGCTGGGATAGGTGCCGGCCCTAGCAGGATTTATGCACACAAAATGCTAATGAAGGGAAGTAGGAACAGGTGAGGCAAACTAGACACAGGTGTAGATAATAAAGGTAATCAGATAGAGATGGAAGTAAAACTAAGCACAAGACAATGAAAGGAAACAATTAACAATAACTGAAACCAGGAAACAGAAATATGAATGAACTTAACAGAGGGAGTAACACAGAGTCCAACACTGAGGGGACTGATCAAATTCTATGAATCCAAGCAGTTACTAGAACTTAAATACAAGCAACACTAAAGGCTCGGGAAACCGAGCAAACCAATACGATAAATAGATCTAAGAACAAAGAAATCATAAAGCAACCAAGCAGAGCACCTGAAAATAAACAGAATTCTGAACTTCAACCAAATCTAAGCCTAGATAGACACTTATAAGATACTTCTGATTATATTTCAATCATTGCCAAATTATTTAATGGCAAATAACAAATACTGACTGTGAACAGTACTAGCAGAGATAAAAACACTACAACTCTACGAAAAGTGTTCATGTTGCACGTGTTTTTCTATTGATGCAGCATTGATTCTTACACTATACTGGATGCATTGATGCTTTGGAGATCAATACACCCACCCCTCATTACAGGGCATTTTATGGGAGTGGCACACTAAATCACTGGAATAATCTTTAAGAAAAAGTACTTGTGATGTTTATGTGTCCCCACTGGTTTATTTCCCCATGGTGCTCATTTGGCACACTTTCTACATTGCTACACCTCATTTTGGTATCTTTTATAGCTGCCTAGGGATCTATCTATCTATCTATCTATCTATCTATCTATCTATCTATCTATCTATCTATCTATCTATCTATCTATCTATCTATGGTAATATGGTCTTATTAATCAGCTTACATTTATGATAATAAAACATATTGCATTGCATTGTTTTGTATTGAGAGATGAAGATAGATTATAAAAGGAGTTTGGGATGGAACAAGGCAGGGAGAGGGACAGAAAGAGAAAAAGAGAGAGAGAGGCTCGCTCAAGCAGTGGGGCGGGGAGGGGGCGGTCGACACGCGGTGATTGGAAAATATCGAAGACGCGCACGCGCTAATCCGATGATGAGTCTCCGTTACCGAGAGAGGGAGGCTGGGAGGGGGGATGTGTAAAAAAAGGAGAAAAAAAAAGAGAAAGTGGGACCTGGGCGGGAGCATCTTTCGCTTGCGCGCCGCGTCCCTTCTGAGCCTTTTGTGTTTGAAACTCTCATATCTCACATATCAATAATTCAAGCGCGCGCGAGAGAGAAGACGGAGCTCCCCCCTTTGCGCTATGAGTTCTGCTGCCTCGTCACTCGTCCAGGGCCCTTCCGCTGCGCGCACGACTCCTGCTTATTGTGTTTCCAAGTGACAGATAAGCTGCTGAGAAGTGGGAAAAGAGGAAAAGAACAGGTGAAAACTGGGGACTCGCCTGGAGATACGGGTTAATAAACTAATTGTTGAAAAAAAAAGGAGGAGAGACGCCTAAAACTAAACCGTCTGGTTTCCCTGCCAGGGAGTTTACAGTAGGCTAATTAAATCCCAGAAAGCGGAGTGGCGCCTAGTTGTAAAGCGAACCTTTTAAGGTTAATCGGGAGAACAGCGGGAAATTCTTCCTACCTTACTTTTTTTTAAAGGGGAACAGACCCACGGTTTGAGGTGTGAAGACGACCTGACGAAGTTCACCGCTCCGGTCCGGCATGCTGGCGTTTTGCCTTTTAAGTGCCGCGTGGCTTGCGGCGAGCCCGGTCCGCGCTCAGAACGAGACGGAACCAATCGTCCTGGAGGGAAAGTGCCTAGTGGTGTGCGACTCCAACCCGACCTCGGACCCCACGGGCACGGCGCTCGGAATCTCGGTGCGCTCGGGAAGCGCAAAGGTGGCGTTCTCCGCAGTCCGGAACACCAACCATGAGCCCTCCGAGATGAGCAACCGGACTATGGTCATCTACTTCGATCGGGTAGGAGGCAAAATATATATTCCACTGTGTCAGAGAGAATAAAATAAGGCCAGTTTCACTGTGGTTTGCAGCCAGCAGTTTTAGTTGTATTCTTGTTACTACCTGAAGAAGGAAGGCTGTAGACCAGCACACACAAAAGTTTAAGACCTGTGTTTTTATTGTGTCGAATATATGACACCTGATTGTTTAGGTGAATTGTATCAATAAGAAGGGAAGACAGTTTCCCCTATTATTGGCAGGGTTGGGTGGGGGGAGTGTAATTTAGTCGTTGCTACAAAGGCATCAGAAATAAAACATTTATTTCCATGCACGTCAGACCACTACAAGAGTGTTCGACTTCGCTTTTCTGCGGCACCTTAAAAAAACTCCAAACAACGAATTTAGACTATGCGCAATAAATACTCCACTTAGTCAACAGACATGTTGCGGAAGACCTTTAGAAAGAAGAAAAAACAAGTATCCAGGTTAACGTGGGGGATAGATAAATGGCACAGTGGCTGGAGCTTTGCGCAGATGCATCTCGTCCCCGCTGGTATTGGTTGTCGGAGAGATAACTAAATGTGGAGCATTCTCGGCATCTGTTCGTTTTCTAGGTAATATATTTCATTTCCGAAGTGGTTGTGTAGCCAGGTAGGCAAGGCTTTTCAATATTTCAACTTTTTGAGCTGACAGTATGGGATATGGGAACTGACATCTCCCCAAATAATTTAGTAAGGGAAGGTCACGAGAGCGAGATCCTACCCGGCTGCCGTTAAAGGTTAATTCTCCCTCAAACTGCCGTTCAATTACACGTCATAGTTCGCCTCCATCCATAAAACCAGACATTTGGCTGCAGGAGTGCATAATTGAAAAATTCATTTGAAAGACTGATCAAGTTCCCTTTCATTCCCCATTAAGTTTTGAAGTTCTGAGAAGGAGAAAATCCCACATAAAAAGCCGAGAGTTATCCCTCTACATGAATGAATCTGAATGTGTGGTCTGGGGCCGGGTGGGTGGGGGTGGGGGCATTAGAGTCTCAACAGAGACTCAACATTAGAGTCTGCTCCAGAAACCTGAATCTGCATCAGTAACACGTGGGATGAATAGATTAGTCAGTTCGATACCACAAAACAAGAGGAAATTCTGGATAAAGCGTTTGGCTATATAAGAATACATCTTGTCAGAAAGGGGAGCGTGACTTAGTCTGTTTCCACCTCAAGCCACTTTTTAAATAAAAGTATTTGGAGCCTTTTGCAACACTATTTTGCATAGCCTGTTAAAGCAGTTGTATCAGTGAATTTCTTTCTTTCTTTCTTTCTTTCTTTCTTTCTTTCTTTCTTTCTTTCTTTCTTTCAGGTTCTAGTAAATGTTGGGAGAAATTTTGATGAAGAGAGAAGTAATTTCATCGCGCCACGGAAAGGAATTTACAGTTTTAACTTCCACGTAGTTAAAGTCTACAATCGTCAAACTATACAGGTAACACCTGTTTGTGTGTTTGTCATTTATGTGTGTGTGTGTGTGTGTGTGTGTGTGCTTTTCTGCTCTCCGACCACACTGTGTGACAACTGGCTGTTCTTCCCCCATAAAAGTTGAACATCAGCCGCACTGGCGGTCATTAGATGTTTGCGATGTCCTTCCCCGGAGACAACAACGGAGGCGGCCGTTAACAGATGAAAGCTAGCCCTCCGCCACCTGCCGGGCCAATCATAATTAATCAATACATGCACAGAGGATGGAGCCAAATGAAGCTCATGCAACCAGCAGGAGGGTGGGGCTGCTGTGGTGAGCGCGAGGGGCACATGGCTCCAGTGTCTTTACTTTCAGCACCGCGGACAGCGACGTTTCCCTCTCCCTGTTTCTCTTGATGAAACGAGACAGCAGGCTGGCTGAGATTTTTGATTATTCAGAAGATTAAAACATCAAGTACATTTTGAAGAGAGCAAACACAGAGAGGCATTTTAATTTTCTCCCTCAAGCACTCAAAGTCACACGCAAATAGGTTTTATGTAGAAATAACATGTTTTATATTCGTTTGTCACACACTCACTCGCATGCGCTGCTTGCAGCGTGCTCCATCACAACTCTTCTAATAACTCCTCTTATAATGCCTTAGCTGCAGTCTCCACATTCCTTTTGATGTGTCAAGTGATAGGAAGCTCTTAAGCAGTCCTGAGCCCATTTCTAGCGTTTAACATGCACATGATGACACTTTACAAGCCACACAGCATTAATTACAATGTAACTCTTGCAATTTAATCCGTTGTGTAATTATGCTGTTGGCTCCCTGAGGCTTTGGCATTATGTTTTGCTACTTATACATTATTATTGGAGTCTTGAATTAATTAGCATGGCAGCGGCAGAAACAACAATAACAACAACAAGGAGGGCGGGCAATATTTGAGAGGGAAAGCTGTGTCGAGCTTGCCACATGCTTCCAGTCATTTTTTGTGTGCCTGTACGCAGAAGATGCTGGATGGCAAACACTTGACTCTTGACACTGATGTAAATAAGTCTGGTGATGATGCCTGTCACATTACCATTTGTAGCTGTGGGATATTGTTAGTTGCTTAAATTTCAAAAATAAGAAAGTAAAACCACTGCCTTTTTAAAGCACATGTGTTGGGCTTTGGAGGTCCTGTTTAGCATAAACCCTCTGAAGTCTTAAACATTTTTAAATCAATAACTCTTGAAAACTGATTCTGAATGTTTAGAAAAAAGCTTTGTTCTGGCACGCTTTCTGACATAAAAAAGACCGGTGTAGGTTGTCCTCTCTCCTCCAAGCATCCAGCCTGCGTGCTGCTCACCCTCAACCTCTTCCACTCATCCTCCTCCCATCCATCCAGCGCATCTGCTGTGTTGAAAACTCCCACTGTTTGATTGCCTTAGAGGCAGCTACTGTGGTGCATGCAGGAGACAAGAGACAGCAGGAAAAGGAGAGCAGTTGAGAGTAAATTTGAAAAAGAAAAAAAAAGGGACAAGGGGATGGAAAAGAAGCTTGAGGTTTATTTTTTTTTGGGGGGGGGGGGGTAATGAGAGGACAAAGGAAAGGAAAATGAAAGTAAAGAGAAAATGGGGATGATAGAAATGGAAGGGAGAGATGGAAATGTATAAACGAGAAAAGGACACATAATGGACCGTAGAGAAAGAAAAAGAAATATTCAGGAAGGGGCGAATGAGATAGGAAAAAAGCCAGATATCATGAGCTGCTATTGATTAGTAGATGCTGCATACATGTAGGAAAGGATAAACAGTTTGTTCCAGCTCTCATCAGTCCTTTCCTGTGCACGGATCTGCCTGTTTATCTGTGAGGTTGAGAGAGGTGATGTGGGTGTCTTTGCTTTATGCCTCTGAATTAAACATGCGTATTGCAAAGGAAATGCGGCATCTTCTCAGATCTAAAGGGAACTCTTATCACTCTAGTCATCTATGCCCGCTAATAGGTAGCTCATTTACAATGCTTCTAAAAATCACTTACTATATACATATGAAATATTTTGCCACTGGTGAAACTATCTGAATTCCCAACATGTGCCACTGTACTATTATTAGAAATAAAAAAAAAAAACAAATTCCATGTCATGAACGCTGAATGTTTTATATCTGTGGCTTGAAATCGAGAGCTCACATATCAATAAGGCAGCCACACAAGATGCAGGTAGACTATGAGTCCTTAACAGTTACTCTCGGATTCAATAGACTATCTTTTTAATTATATGCTTATTTTTTGCCGTATTTTTGAAGAGCATGATAATTTCTATTGGAAATTATTGAAAGTATTAGACAGAGGTTAATAAGCTTTTTGACAACTGCTCAGCAACTTTAACAAATAACAAGCTGACAGTCTATTATCAACAGCTTGTTATTGCTAAGTAAATATTCACATTGTTTTAAAAATTGGTTTCAGTTATCTCTGTGAAATTTGTACTGAATATTAATTTTAGCAAGCTGAAAGCAATTATAGTTTTGCCAGTAAAGCATCCAGTGGAATACTATGAAACGTATATGGCAGTCTGGTGTGGTTTTACAGTGTAAAAAGGGGATATTTTACAACAGTATTTTAAGCATCTGAGCAATCAGAAGTGGCTTTCATAAAAGCCTCAAGTCAAAGCTGGCCTGTAGCTCTGAAAGTGACACAAAGAACACAGCTAAAATGCCTCATGCTGTGTGTATTATAGGCCTTTCTGTTACTTTGATTTTCCCATTTAAAGCAAAAACCCAGAGGCTTGACTTCAAGCTGCTGATAGCACGCTGCCCCGATAATAAGAAACCTTACCTTTTAAACATAGCTGTTTGGCTTAGACCAAGTAGTTGCATATGCCCCCAACAAACCTGAATCCTTTCAACTTTTATAGTGTTAACCCTTGTTTATTCTCAGCTTTAAATCACTGGGGTCATCCAAACATAACAACCAACATTAACATGATTTCAGATGTGCAGTGCAGAAAATGCAGTCACCGTGTACAGCACGCTATAGCAGTAATACCACTGGGGTCCAATATTATTTCAGTTTGCTACATTTATGCCACGCTGACACCGAAATGCATGTTTACCATCGCCATCGTCATTACTTCCTGTGACACATGAATTCAGATTCATGTGATGTATATCGCACTTATTATAAAGAAGGTCAGTTTATAAAGCGAAAGGAAAGCTTTAAATATTCATCTCTCCGTATTTTGAGCAATACATTCTGGATATTTTAGATTTGATCTCAATGGACTGTGTCCACAGTTGGTTAGCTGCCCAAAAAGTTCCATTAAAAAATAATTATTCTGAGTACACAGTAACATGTATTAAAATATTTCAAAGAGCATACTTTTAAACAGTTTTGGCCAAATCTATTTTTTAGAACATACAGTATTAAAAATCTATTTCAATAAATAAGAGAATATTTTGTACACTCCAAGCATATTCCAGTGTATATACAAACCTTTCTCTATAATCTATAAATGGCATTATATGTGTTATTGTGTTACATGGGGCCATTCTCTGATTTAAATTTTTTTTTGTCATGTCTC
Source organism: Cichlasoma orientale (assembly GCA_034780415.1). NCBI lineage: Eukaryota > Metazoa > Chordata > Actinopteri > Cichliformes > Cichlidae > Cichlasoma > Cichlasoma orientale. Next base: position 22,264 of record JAVDPK010001071.1, on the reverse strand, counting down.
AAGTGCTTATGCCAAACAAGCACCACTTCATTAAAGTGTTGCCAAATTCTGTTTTAAAAACACTTTTAAAGATTGATACGTGCACAGGCCGCTGAGATGGAAATTTGCATAAGCCACATCCCTTCTAAACGTACTTAAATATCCTCAAACAGTTTATTAAATATAGTATGAATCCTCCGTACAGCTTTCCACTACAGCCAACAGAAAACGGCTTGCCACTTTAACTCAACTGATAAATTGTTACCAATAAGATTTGTTAAATTGTTATTACTTTATTAAGACGTGGAACATGATTATCATGCCAAAAAGCTGAAAAAATAATTATTGAAAATGCCGTCTTTTCATAGTTTCCAGCTAGGACCAAAAGAGCCTCTTGCCTAGGACGACACAATTGAGCACTGAATTCAAAGAAGCACACAAACAATTTTAAAAAGGCACTTTTATTCATTTTCTTATTTTCTACAGTACACAGACTGTTATATTGGTAGATGTCCATATGAAGGATGACTGAACTTTCTAATAATGGAAATTTATATGCTTAACACATCTACTCTTGACTCTTTATGATGTCAGAGAGATCAAATAACTTTAATATGGTCATCTCAGGCACATTGTGGTGGCTTTGAGCACAAAAGGCCTGCCCATCTGCTATTTGGGTATTCTGTTTGTGAGGTGCAGCCAATCATGACAAAGTTGCCATAAAGGGAGGCTGGCCTTAAAAGGAGATGAGCTAAAACAGCTTGTTTTAATGAGATAAAACTGCTTGTTTCAATGGATCAGCTGAAGGGCTGCACCGGCGCCCGGTATCAGAGTAATAAGGATCAGTGAATCATGCAGTCAGAATCATACAAGAAACCAAGATGAGAAATTTGTAGCCAGTTAGCAAATGCTCACCTGTCACTTGCTCAAAGTGACTCACTTGTATCTAATGTAGAGTTGCAACATAAAAAAGTAAATGTAGCTCCCATCTCTCTTTGTTTTCTACCTTCACTCCACAAGATGGTGGTTCAAAGATTTTTGAATTACTGGCTCAGTTCTGCCATCCGGGCAAAGCAGCAGAGTAGAAAGAGGACAGCGTACATCTGCCTTAAACACAGAATGGGCCCAGAATTTTTTTTATTTTTTAATTGGAAACAGGAAATAATTGAATCACTTCTGCTACAGTTAAAATAACAGAGTGGAACCCAGATCAAGACAATGTAAGAAATGTTAGCATATTTGAGTAGCAGACAGTATTTCATATTGATCTGTTACACCACAAGTGCTAACAGAATGAGCTACATGAAATATAACAAATAAAAAACAGAAACACTAGTCCACTGCTGGTTCAGATAGTGTTTATTCTATACAGTGGAGATGCAGGAAAATGAGAGGCGAGTCAAAGCCACATAAATAAACATCTTATCAGTACTTATGTTCTCTTGACTTTGAAAGCATGGTTGGGGTAAGCAGAAAGAAAGCTACAGAGACAGTATATTCTGGCAGTTGTCAAGTCTTATGCACAGACAGTGCGTTTCAAGGGTGGTACAGCACAGAAACACCTCTCCAGTATGAGTGTAGAAGCATTTTTATTCACATTAGCAGAAGTGTAGCGTACATAACACACAGACTTGATGATCCCCTGCATCAGCAGCAGGTCAAAGTTTTCACTTAGCCATGGAAATGCCAAACGGCTCTGTCCACTGACATTTGTGGTTCAGGGCACTGACTCTTACTGACTGATTGTTCCCCAGCTGTAATGTAATGTAACAGCACATATATGTGGTTCACATATGTGATTTTGCATGAAAAAACTGTTGCAAAAAAACTCTTGCATGAACAACACATTGTGCATGGACTAAGCTGATACACATTTCTTCCCTCTATGCGCTGGGTGATCTTGTTTCTATCTGGTGCCATCCTCACATGAAAATTATTATCATTATATCTTGTATTCATTACCATCTCTTTGTACAAAATTTGTAAACAAGTTTAATTTTTGGTAGTGGCCTGTTAGCTCCATGGTTACAGCGCACACGTCTGTGGTTTCGTTTTATTCCCGTGATGTGTGTCATACCCGTCCCTATCTCCTAAGCTCCCGTCTGGCTCCGTTACCCTTAAATACCCAATAAAAGGTGAGAATGTGCAGAAAATGCTTCAAGAAGCAAAATTAATATGATTCATTAAATTATCTAATACACTTGTTAAAATCTTGCTAGCCAAAAATAATTATGCCGGGTGTTAAAGGCAGTGAGGATGCATCCAGGGTGATACTTTCAGCAAGAGACACATTCCTTAATAAGCTTCTCTGGATGTACATTAACGTGATACAAAACATTCACCCGTTTCTATTCTTGGAAATACTTCATGGTAATTATAGTGTACAGATCATGCAAATTTCCCAATTAACTGATATTCATCAATAGTCAACCAACACTAATAAGAATCTACGAATGCAGAGCTACGCCGTTTGGCTGTGTTTTGAAAAATATGCCAGGAGGTCAAATAGAAAGTCACCTTTCAGCGTCTGCCATGCATTAGTTCTTTTGTACAGTCTGACATTTTAATGAATTTGGTTGGGAGAAGATAGGGTGGTAATAGCTATCAATTGTCAGAAGATGAATAATTTGATTAGAAACGTCCGTTCTTCCAGATTAAAGTGATGTATTAACAAATTAGGAAGTCCGTGTGTTAAAAAGGCAAATACACAGAACATACTGTACTTAGAAAACTTTGTGCTTCCCATTTCTGTATTTATGACAGGTAGTTAATAGATACAATCATATGATTTGCATAGAAATATAAATTTTCTATTTTCTGCATGTTTAGTAAAGAAGAAGCTTTTGAGCTTCTCCCTTTAATATATATTAACACACACACACACACACACACACACACACACACACACACACACACACACACACACACACACACACACACA
>JAVDPK010001071.1:3289-19244 GCA_034780415.1 Cichlasoma orientale | reverse complement strand
CACACACACACACACACACACACACACACACACACACACACACACACACACACACACACACACACACACAGAGAGTGCTGTTTTCATTGCTTCAAAGGACATTATATTTTTATCCTTTCAATTAAATTATTTACATTGTTTGGGTACGACTTCATTGTATTAAACTGATGCACACACATATACACACACACGCACACATAGTCTGCCAGCCAGATGCTTGATGTCATATTTATTTAATTAACCTGTCCTCAGTCTTCCAAAAGGTTGCACTGATTTGTGCTCACGTGGTTGAGGGTTCTTTGGGTATTTATTTTTATTTAAACCCCTCCTCCCCACCAAAAAATATATTTACACTTTTCATCTACAACTCTTTGGACCAAGGGCGATGTTTATATTTAGCACCCAGGATTACAAAATGCTTAACACTTTAAATTTGCTGCCCTTAACCTTGGGTGGGTGTTTCTAACATAAGCTATTTACATCAGATTAGGGCCTGGACTTACATCACACAAAACCGGATTAACAATTAACAAAAATCAAAATCACTTCACTAAAACCAGATCAAAGGTGTCTGCTTCCAGTCAGTTACCACAATAAAAGCACATGCATTTAGCAACAGCTACACAAATGCTTAATGCAACAAGAAAAAAAAACACACACACACACACGAACACAAATGTGTGCCAATTTTTCTGATTTTTCTGAGGCAAGTATAAGGTGTGTGTGTGTGTGTCTGTACGTGTGCGAGATGAAACAGGGCAGACTGTGTTAACACAGAGAGCAGAGTGCAGGTTGTGATTTCCAGCCAGAGGCCTCAAGATGAAAGGTAGACACACATTTTGTCATAGCCTTATGATTTGATGGGCACTTAGTCTAAGGTTCAGTGTTTTGCTCAGTACAATTTTATAGCCAGTTTTGATTTGATTTTGACATTCGTATGAGCAAAATCAATCACTGTCTTTGCAGTTTGTCCTTTCTTGTACTGTGTGCTTTCTTTTCTGCTATAAATAATTTAAGTAAGTGAATTGTGGGTATATTAAATTTCCTCTTGGGTTATGGTGTGTGTAATGTAAATATTAAAGAGAATCATAGGGCCATCTGGTCTCGTTGGGGTTTTCAAACGCTCTGTCTTAATTATCTTTCATATGGTTTGACATTTGGCAACACATCCAGAGTTGCATGTTTTGCTCCCTCGCACCAGTGAAAAAAATCTGACGGTTGAAGGCTTTGCCCAGTGGTTTCCTCAAATTAATGATGTTGTTCCCTGAGGCAGTATTGATGAAGACTGGTGCGATCTGCTGACATTTGTTAAGATCTGTTTTTGTGCCTGTGCGGGTCTGTGATGTAAACAGTTCAGTTCATTTCTGACCTTTGCTCTGGTTGCCTCCATCTGTTTGAATAAATGCTGTTTCATTTTTTTTGATCAGTCACAGAGAACAAGAATTTGTGCCGGTGGATGACAGTCAGTCAGCACGTGCCAATCCATATTCTTGAAAGCGAAGCTGCTAAATAGAATTCAGACGTCATTAATTTGATTGTTTACAACACAACGTGTCAGAAAACGGCAACAAATGCCTCAAAACAGCTGACTGAATGGGACTTGTATTAGATCGGTGCGGGTGCCAGAACAGCACCTAGACAAACTGTGCTGCTACAGTATCAGTTCTAACGTAGCTGTTAGAGCTGTCCTCTAATAACGACAAAGCTGGGCAAAACTGGGCAAATGCAGGCTTGTTTTACTGCTTTACTGAAAATGCAGCTAATTCTTGTATATTCTCTGTAAAAAGGAAAATGGTGCAACACCTGCAACTTCAGAAAACACTCAGAAGTCCAGCGTTCTTTATGTCTGGAGCTGCTTTAGCAAAGCAGCCGCTGTACTGGTGCAACTTTAAATGCTGATGGGACTTGCCAATTCTATATCCCATCAATTTTAGTCTCACCTCAAGATGAGGTTGCTATCTTCATCTGAATAAGTCTGTTATTAACTTGGGACACAGCTTTAGCGCTCCTTTAAGTATTCCTTAATTGTGCAAACAGCAGTCACAGCTTCAGCAGTGGATAGCAAACAGACACCCAAGGAAAACAAGACACAACAATCACAGTAACACAGTGCTGTTGTCTACAGTAGTTTACGGTGAAACTATTTCAGGTGTACAAACTAAAATGCATGCAGGAGCATGTATACAAAAAACCCACAGAAGGCCTAATGCCCCCCCCCCCCCCCCCCAAAGATTGAAAACAACAGGCAGCATGATGCGGTATAATTTAGGCTTGAGCTGCAGCCTCTCCACTCACACATGACACACACGAATGCAGCGGACAACAAAGAAGTGATGGGGACAACTCAGGTGACATGAAAGATAACGTTTTTCTAGAGTTGAGCAAGCTCAGTGAAACACACGCTGCAGGTCACGCAGGGTCCCGCTGTTCAGTTTGACTGAACTCAGCTTGATAAACGTAGCGTGGTAGATACCAACCACAGATAACACGTTTTGATTTTCTCATGGGTATTAAAAGTTAGAACTGCCAGGAGATCACCAAATCCCCAGACTCCAGAGGCATGTTACCAAACCCCCTCAAACCTGCTCAGCACGAGGCTGAGACAAAATTCATCATAACAGCAGTAATTTTTTTATTCTTACCCTAAAATACAGAAAGTATTATCAAAAAGACTACATCTGAAGATGTAATGTTACTACAATGTAATTTAGTAACGTCGAAATAGGCTCAACAAGTTGACATTGTGACCACAGCGTTTGTGTGCTTCATTTTAAAAGTTCTGTACCTGCTTTGACCAGTGAGTCATTTCTTCTGTGCCTGTTTTCAAAATGGCATCTGGAAATTCATTCCTAATGAGGCTTCCTGCTATCAAACAAACAATCAGACGTACTGAAGCAGAAATTAAGGACAGTGACAGTCAGACAGCTGGCAAAGGAGAAGAAGCAGCAGTTATCACTGTGGAACTGATGGAGACTTAATTCATTTGAAGACTGGAGAGGCCAAATCTGTCTTTTGTGTGTTACAGCACTTTCTAAAATAGGATTGTAAGATATACATTCTGTAGTATTTGTTATGACAATATATCTGGGGTAATAATAACTTTCACAGCCTAGACAAGAACTTAGCTTTGTTTCTGTGCATATACTGGGGTGCACGCTCTCGATACTGTAGTTAGGTTTTCTTTGATCTCAAAGTAATCATAACTTATCATTTTGAATACCATAATGCTTTTAAGCAGTGTACAGTTGTGTCAGTTGAAAGGAGTTTCCTTGCCACCTTCTCTCCGCAAACACAAAAAATGCTTATTTTAAATGATTGCAAAACACAACCATTACCCACTCGGCGTCGCGTGCTAGTAATTTATTTTCCTTATTGTGTTCTAGAAAGCGACTGCTGTTTCCTCAAAATCTAATGGAAAGCTGTATCAACAAAAGCAGAAAATCTGAAAATAGAGAAGATGGTCGATAGCAGGAATAAACACACAGAGATGACCTAAATTACAGCAAAGATGCTCCAGATTCGAATAATGATTTAGCTTGTGAAACAGTGATAGGTTTCTCCCCAAAATTCAAAGCATGTTAGTGGAAATGACAAATTTCCTCCTCTGTGTGTTCGGTGTCTCATTGTGGGTGATATAGATTTAGCCAGCAACCTCAGATTTACTGTTTAACAGGATCCATTAAGAAGTGGAATCACTGCAGTCTTCTATGCATATTTCCTCTGTAGATGCTTTTTGCCACTAGTCCTTCTGTTAATACAGTGTTGCACCAGGAGCTCAGATGTTTTCATGCTGTTCATTTGTCCTACTATCACCTATTGCTAATGTGCAAAGATCCTTTATTGGTCAACCAATCACCAGCGTTACTTTCATGAGGAAAGCAGAGCTACATTAAAAGCCTTCCAGGATCAGTCCATTATTCTGGCAGTGGGTGGAAGAGACCACCTGTTTACATTAACTCAACAATTACTCGTAGGCAGCTCCAAACTGACACTGACACTAAAGCCGAATTTGTGGTCCCGCAAATGTGCGTCTTGCGTTCGGATTTCCGTGTGGACAGCGACCCACCGCGACACCCCGCGGACTGCCTTTGCGCGCTACCCCCGCTCAATCATAAAACAAGCATAAGGAGTCATTATGTGGCTGCTTTTTGTTAAAGTGGATGGCCAAGAGGTTAAGTGTTAGCCTTCCAAACAGCTCTTTTACAGTAAGCGAACGTTTTGTTGGGATGCTTTGACAACTTTCATGTTCAGTGCAAACGGCTTTCCGTTTGAAGGTCTGAATAACTATATTTTTTCTGTCAATCATTATGCAATGGTCGGAACATCCACTGAGTGTTCCGACCACTGCATAATGGTCGGAACCCTGAATCAAAATCTGTGGGAGACAACGGTAAAGTTTGTAGAAGAACTTCACTTCTGAAAAAGGGTGTCACGATGCAAATAGTTTAATTTCTTGCTCGGGGCATGAGGCCCATCAGTGTTAATGCTCAGTAGTTTTTGTGCTGGAATCACTTGATATGATTCTAGTTTGGAAAATTAGAGGAGTAAGGTTAGCAGGTGCAGTGCACTCGGTGCACCAATAATGAACAGATTGGCTGAAGAACAATTTCAGTTGACTTAGATTTTCATCAGTTTAATTCAGTGCTAACTGTAGGCCTAACTCAGTAATTAATATATTCATCATTTTTCAAACAATATTACCATTGAATTGTTTTAGAAGTGCCTGCATGCACTTTGACATCGGTAGAGTGTGTACAGTATATGCAGTCTATCTATCCTTACTTCCACCCACTAATGCCAGTTTTTGTTTTACCCAGGTACACATCCTTCCTGTTTCTTGCTTCTTTTGTTTTTGTTATCTGTACCCGTCTCCAGAATGACCCTGGAAGAACTTTTCAAAAAACTTTTGGAAACTTTGGAAACTTGCTGTTTTAAAGACAGGGGGTGTCACAGTCCTCAGACAGATGCACCATTATGTAGCTTATGTATCATCACCCTGTCTCTGTCTCTGTCAGTAAAGAGAGGAAAAAGTGTGGATGAAAATGAAAGAATCCAAAAGATCCGATGGGGGGGGGGGGGGGCAAAGTAAGGCAAAGGAAAGGATGTAGAAATGAAAGAAAAGGGAGCGTGTTGAAAAAAAGAAAGATGAGAAGCATGGAGAGAAAGAGAGAAAGCTAAAAAGAGGGGGGAAAGAAAAACAACCAGAAGAGTATCATTGTCATGTCAAGACAGTCAACTGGACAGGAATTGATGATGCAATAACAGGATGTCATCATGTCGTTAAACATTAAGTGCAGCACTGAGACATTAGACAAATTCTATTTACATATCGAAAGACAAATTTTCTCTTCGCTATCTCTCGCTCGTCTCCAACATTCTCCTGCCAATGCAGCATCTCTCTTTTCCTTTCTCCGGGCTTCCTCGTTCTGCCTCCCCGTCCTCTCTCTCCTTCGTTATTCTGTCTCTTCTTTCCATTACTCAGCCAGTTAATTGGTGCTTATGCATTAATGAATGCAGATCGATCGCAGCCTGACATGACGCGAAGCCCTATTATCATGCTTTTATATTTATGGCTGCTAATTGAATGGGTGTAGGTGTAGTTGAAAGTGTGTGTGGGTGGGGTGGGTAGACAGCCACATAGAAGCGCGACCAATGCATTATTTTTGTTCATACAGGTGTGTGTGTGTGTGTGTGTGTCTGTTCCTGTGTGTGGTGACCACAGTCTCATCCTTCCAATGCCACTGTCACAGCTTTATTAGCGCCATATATCACTATCACACACCCCACTCGGACCCTCTCAGGCTCTGCTTGCATTACAGAAAGATCTGAAAAATAGATTTTATTTCACTGTTTCCCATAATATTTTTTCATATTCTGGCAATCTACATAGAGCAGACCCAATGTGTTAAAGAATGAATTAAAATCATCATCATGCTATCAAATGATTTGTAAGCTGCTCTTGTCTTTTAGATGTTGGAGCCTGACTTGGCTGGACAAATATCACACAAGCCGTTTGGCACTGTCCATTCATTGTCCTATCATCATGTTTTAACGGAGTACGTGTGGCGATGCTTCACAACTGATGCCATTGTGTGAAATCCAAAAACCCTCCAAAAAACCCACCACAATTCTAACTGATAGAGACGCCTGGCAACGTTTAAAGTTTCCAGGTCTAAAGGGACAACAAGGGAACACATTTGGACTTAAATAGGGAGCGAGTCTGTGTGCACTTTATGCATATGTGGGGAACCGTGTGGGATTGGGGGAATGGAGAGTGGGTTTGTAGGTGTCCCCAGGAGTGGCTTGGTTGAATGGCTGGGTAGTTGTGTGCGCGCGTGTGTTTATCTGAGGGTAACGGAGTGATGTAGTGATGCTGGCTTTTCTTTGTCTGCCATCTCTGTCTCTCTTTGGAAGCATTACACGCACACTGGACACAAACCATGTCTCCCCCTCCTGCTCCCTGATCCCCTCCATCCCTGTTTTCCTCTTCTGTCTGTTCTGTATCTTCTTCTATTTAATGGCCTACTTTTCATCTGTCTCTGTATTATCTGTTTTTGTCTGTATATATTTCCATCCTGATATCTCTGCCTAGTTTTTTTTTCCTGTTTCTCCCATCGCGTCCCTTCTAATGATTATTTTATATTATGATATGAAGGTTAATAAGGCTAACCTGAAGTCTTCGGGAGCTTCTCTCCACATGAAATGTCCTCTTTAGCTTCGTGTTCCTCATCTGTATTCTAAGTATACTGGGCCCAGCTTGGCATTCATGGTGGAGGAAGTACTTGGAGGAAGTAGTTGATAAGTTTTTTTTTAAATTTGAGACAAGAAATAGGTGATAAATAAAAATATAAGTTCATACGTTCATATTTAGTGGCCATCAAGCACTGCTTAAGATCTTAAAGAAATGAGTCAGATTAAGAGGTGTATTAGTTTCCCCTACTTATGTACTTGTTCCCTTTGGCCATTAGCCCTCAAATCTAAATTGCAGTGATGCAGTTATTGATGAAGGTTGCATAGCAGGATGAGATCCAATGTTGATGTTTGTGTATTTGTGTTGAAGCGCTTCTTGTTCATCTTTCTTCAGTGATTGAAGACTCTTGGAAGCAACATAATGATTGTAATCAATCAAGAAACGTACTAATGCAGACTTTTTCTTTTAACTGTCAGAAGCCTGGAGTTGCAGTAGAGCACCATCTCCAATTAGACGCATACAGTAGTATTGCTGGTATTTGTGATAACATTACCAGATGAATTGACGAGGGAAATTATTGGTTATCAGCAAACTTGACTAGATTGTCCATCACACTGAAGGATACGTTTTTGTAGTCTTATGAATGAGCTGCTTGCGTCTCTTGCAGAGATTGGCCTGCTGCTACTTTGTGTCTGATTGGCTCTGAGCCTGAACGTTTGGTCTTACACTGACTAGCTAACCCGCCGTCTAACCCTAACCGAGCAAGCAAACATTAGCCAAAGGACAATGATTTCAGTCTGACGAGGATTTTTTCACATTTTTTCATGCTTCAAGTATATTAATATATTACTAATATATTAATAGCAAATCATGTTTTAGTAGAATTTTCAGATGAAGATTTAAGTTCACCTGCAGGGTTGATTGCATAATGATTAATCAGTGAATTTAGCCCAGAATGTCTGCTTTAAGTTTATATTTTTTTTACCTCAATTAATGTAATGATATGAAACCACACAAAACAGTAACTTTCTATTTTGGCCACTAAAATATCTTTATTGTTTGAAACTGGTTACCTTTACTGAAAGCCGTGAGTGGTTATGACTGATACTATATGCATGGCAACAAATATGTCTTTCTGCTAATACTTAAATGAATGTAATTCCCATTTATCTTGTTTAGTACGTTAATCTCAGGGAATAAAGACAGAACATATTGGCATGATGGCACTGGGGAACGTAAGGAGATAAATTGCTACATGTCAAAATGTAAAGTAAATCTGAAGGTAAGTACTGCAATCTTACGTAAACATAAGCAAACCACTCCTTGTGTTCAACTCTTTGCAGCATTCACTGGCTACATTTTCAGCCTATAGTGAGATGTAGATTTTTGCCGTGACCTGTGCTGTGTTTCCTTTGTGACAATTAAAAAAATAATTTAAGTATAGTCTGAGTGGTTTCCATCAGATTCACAAGCTGGCTATTCACATGCACCCACACACACACATACACATGCACCCACACACACTCACACACACACACACACACATACATATACAGTCTGAGCCGCCATGTTCAGTTTGCTATTAAGAGGAGTGCTGGGCCAAGAGAGCCCTTGACTCTGACAGGCTCTCCATCTCCTGCCCACACACACACAAACACACACACACACACACACACACTCACTCTCCTGACCATCAGGCAGAATGACTTGTATAAGTGTATAATTATGGGATGTTTATGACTGTGTTCCATCAGTTAGTGACAGTTTTACAATTTTTTACCTCGAAGGCACACAGAAATATTTTGGCATCTTTAGAGCTCAGGTGTAAAATTCTATTTGAAAACAGGTATTCTACCTTGAAAAGCCCGACTTCTGTGCAGATATTGTAAAGATGCATGTGCACAGCTAACGTGCCCCTGCATGGGGATTGGCCTGTGAAGGCATTATCCCTAAAATGTCTTAAATTACAGTTAATTTGTTACAAAATAAAACACTATTGCACTTGAGTTCGTTGACTTAAGACACACTGTACTTTTCTCTGGATCTCCATCAGCGTGTCAAAAAGGCAACCTTTCAACTTGATTTTCCTTTTGGGGAAGTAGGCAAAGCCTCAGTGGGGTAACCAGTGAATAAGGGGTGTGATGTGCAAAGTCCAAAAAAAACCAAAAAAAAAACACAACCCAGTTTGTGTTGTTTCTGCTAAAGTTTCACCTTCAATTGAAACAGGAATGTACAGTCGAACTCTGTGCTGACAGTTTCACCCTGGTGAGAGCCTTCACCGCACACAGCCTTCTGAATGCCAGAAAAAACAACAAGCATCCTTCCCGGGTCCCTTCTAACTTGATGTGCCCCTTTCTGGCTTGTATATGTATACTGCTGGGTATGAGCTGAAGACGGAGCTCTCATCTCATTAGCGATTCCTGCATAAAATAATTAATTTTATCTAAATATTAACACCTTACACCTTATAATCCATTTTTAAAATATTCACAAATGAGCCGCGGCACAACAAACTCCCAGATACTCTGCACATCAGCCAGCATGTACTCACAGTATTGTAAAAACAAGACTTGTACAAGAACATCAAGAAAGGCAGTACAACAATAACTCTGTGTTGCTTCTCTTATCGGGTTGCAGTGAGACTTCTCACAGGAAGGTCTATAATCTCACAGGGTTTATAAAGTGTGATCCTGCATAAACAGACATTTCCCCAAAAATTCGTTTCAGTTTGTTTTCCTAGCACACTGGTACCAGAGGTAGAATGAATCAATGATTTTATTTAAGTGAAGCGTAAGGGGGGGGGGGAATATATCTGGGGAGTGCTTGTATTTCTGCTGCAGCTCCAAAGAGAAGCGATGAAAGCCGTTGTCTGGTTTAAACGCCGGCTGGCCCGGGAAGGGAGGGGACACATCACTCACAGCTGCTTTTCCCTGTAAGAAGAAGATGTTATTCCCCACTGAAACATTTGTTGAGTCAGACACTGTGTGAGTGTTTTGTTGCACTGTGTGTGAGTATCTTTCTTAAGTCTTTGTTAAATCTTCTACAAGTGGATAACGTGCTGACTGCAGAGCACAAAGCTTCGAATAATAAAATCATTGCATATATTTTATCTTTAAAATCTGGCAACTAAAAAGTCCCAAAATATGATGGTCTTAATCCACACGGAAGCATCGTTATTTGAGTATTTTGGAAGTCTCTCATACCATATGATCCTGCTTCTATGAGCTTTTCCCCAGTTTTCATTCTATACGCTATCTGTCCTTTTCATCCAGGTGAGCCTGATGCACAATGGTTGGCCTGTGATTTCGGCATTTGCCGGCGACCAGGATGTGACGCGCGAGGCAGCCAGCAATGGTGTTCTGATCCAGATGGAGAAGGGAGACCGGGCCTACCTCAAATTGGAGAGAGGAAACCTAATGGGAGGATGGAAATACTCCACCTTCTCTGGCTTCCTGGTGTTTCCCATGTAGAGAGGAAGCGGAGGAGGAGGAGGAGGAGCAGGGGTGGAAACAAAGGAGGATAAGCTGGTGGAAGCTGGAAAGCAAATCGAAGATGATGAAAAGGCAGATGGAGGAGGAAGAGCGGCACAGGAAAAAGGAAAAGGACATGGTTAAGATGGCGGGAAAGCAGAAGAGGGAAATGACAACAGACTTCTGTTTGGGACGCTGCGGAGGGAGGAGAGATGAGGAAGGATGAGATGTTAGAGAGATATGAGCATGATTATAGAAAAGTGTGATGTCAGAGAATTATGGAACCGGTACATGAGAGTGTACGGTCAGCTTCTTCACTTTGCTTCCTCTTTTCATCCATCCTTTCATGCATCCTTTTCCTCCCTCTGCTTTCTCTGTGGCTTGACTGCAGCTTTGGACAGCCAAAACTTTTTTTATTCTCTGCTGACAGACGCAATTGATCATTTATATGGTCCAGAGTGTTCTGAAGCCCACGAGTAACCCTCCCCTCCCATCCTCCACACTCACTAATCCAGTCATTTATTCATTGATCACCATCAACATGAGCTTTGATGAATATTACTTGAGGAACTGTTTCCCACAAACCCCCATTTACTGTGCCCATATGTGTATTTGTGTTTTTCTTATGCTTGACATAAACTGCACTGATTTTGGATCAGCCTCTTCCCCAAAGCCAAACTATCATTTTTATAGGGTAAACAGTAAACTCTGATCACAAAATCAGGGGATATGGAAGCATTTACTTTCCCTGTAAAGCCGTCTTTTATATTTATCATTATAATCATTCGCTTTTTACGATCAGTTTACAGTTTGTTCTTGTTTCTCCTCTCCATCTCTCCTGCTGTCTGTTATTTAATCATTACATGTAGCAGGATTAAACTTTCTAATGGTTATTGTTAAGCACTCGTAGCAGTAGGGTCAAGGTCAGGAAAAGATCGGAATCTTAGTTAAGTTCTTTACTGTGTGTATTTAGGCAAAGCCACAACCTTTTCCTACAATAAACAAAAGTATTTTTGCTGGCAAAAACTCATCTGCACTCCCGCTGCCGTCCAGTTTACCCTCCAGCCACTAAAACTTATCGTACATAAGTAGGCAGTCACTAAACGTGCATATAAAATGTAACCGGGGAGAAAGAAAGCAGAAGACAGGAGGAGATGACAGAACAGCTAAATGTAATAAACCATATCCAGTTTCGAGTACTCAACACTTTTCCGTCAATCTCGTGTGTCTCTATCTAATGAACCTAACATTGTTATTGATGCAAGTCACATAGTCAAACAAAAAGTAATGCTTTACTTCAGTGTTACCTTCAGTGTTTTAATCATCACTCTGGCCAACGCACAAACATCGGAATCCAGCTCCGCTCTGTCCATCCGTCCTTTCCCCACACTCTCATCTTTCCTCTGTCAGTCTGCTTCTTTCTCTTCCTCTGTTGATGGTCTCCCCATCACTGCTACTGTTTCTTTAGATATTGTATCCTGTTTCCGGGATCCCTTTTCTCGCTTCAACTATGCTGTTTATCCACAAGTGCAGATTTCTCTTCTTTTTTCTACACCTCTGTTATCCCTTCCATCCTCCTTTCCTCAACAGTCCATGTCCTTCCCCTCCCTCATGTCTGTACTTTATCTGCTGCTGTACTCATTTGCCTCCTAGCACGGATCCTTCCTTGCTTTTCTTCAATGTGGACTGTGGACACTGAAACAACCCTCAACTTTATAAAATCATATATATATATATATATATATATATATATATATATATATATATATATATATGCGTACACAGTATATATAAAATACATACAAATGGATATATAAATATAATGAAACCTAAGCCACTGTTTCTATTCTCCTGGTTTTATGATGATAATAATGGTAATACTAATACTGAAAACTTAATCTGGTTGATGACTGCAGTATCTGTATTTCCGTACTTCAGTGTTATATAATGAAAAAATATTCTAAATGAAACTTACTAGTGATTGTGTGGAAATCTGAGGCTGCCATTCTGCTCTTCTGATTAAAAACATGCTTCTTGTTTTTGTTTTGGGTCAAACCAAGTTGTGGCTAAAAAAGCTGAGACTACTACTTATATAAAAGAAACTATAGCTAAAAGTACTTTTATTATTATTATTTGACTGTAAATTACATGTGAATATTTAGACTATGACAATATTTGATTTATGAATCAATCAAATCAATTTATCTACTGTTTTCTTATTTATTTGCTCTGAAGAAATCAATAAAACTAAATGGTACTTTTATTTTTCTTAAACCTACTTTAAGCCTGTCCTGGAAGTTTATTCTGTAGAATCTGGCAAAACGTGTCTGAAAACAAGCAGAAACATACACATTCCCTGGTGTGTTGACATGTGTAAAGGTGGGCTGTGTTCGCTATATATGGACTGTGTGTGTGTGTGTACATGTGTGTGTCTGTGTGTATGTCTCCTCCATACCTCTGTTTGTTTTCAGAGTCACTTATACAAACCCTAAATCTACTTGATTTTTTGTTCTTTTCTTCTCCACTACCTCTGTCCTCCTTTCTGTCTCCCCTGGTCCTTCACTCTCATTCCTCCTGTTCCATTTATTTATTTTGAATGCTCACACACTCTCTCTCACCCCTCTCTGCCTCTCTTTCTCTCCCCACTCTGTTGGTTTTTAAGGTTTTGTGGTTCGTTTCTCTCCAGACTCTAATGAGCTCCAGGGGGAAAATTAGTGCTGGAATAACAAGCAAAACATCAACATCATCTCCCCTCTTTTTCTCCCCCTGATCCCTCCTTCCTCCTGTTCTTCCTGCTTTCACTGTTCTTTTTATCTGAATTCATGTCTTCCGTTCATTGCTTGTTTTCCCAACACTGTATTCCTCCTTTTACACATCTTTTCTCTAACTTCCTTCTGTTCCGTGTATCTGACTCAGTGTCTTTGTCTCTCTCTCTTTTCAAACCCATCTCAGTGGTATTTATTTTTCTTCTAAATTGCCAAATTCTATATTGGCAAATATTTAAATCTTGATATTCAAGTTGTGGAATATAAAATGTGAAGCCATTTTTTGTTTCTGGAGAAGCTTTCGTTGCTCTTCTTTCTCTCTCTGTTTCTTTTTGTATCACTGTCTCAGTGTCTAGCTCATTTTTTTTCTCTATTTTTAATACAAAGGCAGCGAGTGCTCTGAGGTTGAGGTATGCAACTGCTTTGTTAAGGACCCAGGCACACAGCCCTGGAGACCAGTGACCCCCTGGTAACCACAGGCTGCTTGGGAACATCTGAATTCCTGATTGGCAAGCGGTTGCTTAAGGTTGCTGGCACTTGAGTTTGATTGCAAAGAGGTATACAGTGCTGCACCGAAAACCTCCTTGCAGTTGCTTTGGTTGCAAGCAGGTTGCTTTGGAAGACGCCGACTTGCATGCAAATGCTTGTCAACTACTCTTCGAGCACCAGTGAAACTGTGATAAATGCAACACAGACTGGAAATGGAGACCTTTTGCCTTTAAAAGGAAGTTGCACCTTTTGAAACATGTAGGCTGCAGCGGTGAGGCACAGCCTTAACCTTGAAGGATGTTCTCTGTTTCTGGTTTGCATCACGCTTTTTCGAGTTTTACTATCGCTCGGCTACTAGTTAGCAAATATTTGCGCACAAGTGGGCATCTTCCATGCACAATTCAGGACACAAAGCCAAGCTGCTAGCAACCAAATCACAAGGAGGTTTTTGGTGTAGCACCCCCCGTCCGACTGATTTCACCCGGCAACAACCAGCAACCTCCAGCAAACACTCACCACCGCTCTCTGTGGAATACACATTTTTCTCTAGCGATCAATGGTTGCCTGATGGCCTCTGATGAGTCTCAAGGCTGAAGGTATACAAGGTATACAATTTCTAACTTCCAGAGTTTATTTGTTAAATTCTAGAAATATCCTCCTCCTCCTCTATAGCTGCAATCTATTATAAGCTAACATCTGTTTGCCCTATAATAAGAATGAGGGGGGCATGAGAGAAGAATCAGTCTGCTCTGAGAAAAAGTGAATAAAAGAATGATTGCCAAAGTGTTTAAAATGTTTAGATGGTGACGACAGTCTCCCTTTAGAACACAGAAGATGACCCACTGGATTAAGCTTCTGAGTAATCATTCAATCCATAATAGGTCAAAAGAAAAAAAAATGGATACAGCTCATGTTCGACCTTTTTTGCCAGAAAAATTAGTTAAAGTCGGGTTGAGCAACATGTTTTTCAGCATATTGCCAGTGTTCTGTGAGGGAAACTAGATTTCTGTAATTCATCTGGCCTCTGTTGTCAGGCTTGAGAAAGTCTAGCTGGAAAACATTGTCCAATCACACATCAGGTGAGTTATGCAGCGTAATGACCAAAGCAGTTCATGCAAAGAGGCGGTGGAGCACCGGCTTAAGGACTTTCACCTGAAAGAGCAGATTTTAAATCATTGCTGAGAAGCGAGAGCTGCAGAACTTTTTCCAAGTTTCAGCCCAATGTGGCTTTAATTTCTTTATTGTTTATGAAAACTGTTGTTTAATAATTCTTTTGAATATTTTAAAGCGGAGAGAAACAGCTGACAGCTGGTTCATGCTGACACTCTTTAAGGGGGGTAAGGTGAAATCTGCTGTTGGAGCTCTGCACACTGGAATGATTTTCCTTCTTTTTTTATTTACCAAAAAGGTATTAATTGTACAACTACAGTGTTCTGACATTAGTATTTACAGCATACAGTATCTTAACATAATAATCAATACAAATGACTGTTGCTTAAAAAAAACTGCCAGTCATCATTTTCACTGAAGATTGCCTTCATATGAATCATTTAAAGGATAATAGCAGATGTTTTCGGTCCTATGATTGTAATGGATGAAGTGGAGTTGGTTTGTCTGCACTTATATCAAAAAATTATTTGTCCTTACAAATTTCTGTTGCTATTGCTTTACTTTGTAGCTAAACAGAAAGAGGATTAAAAAGCGTAACCAGAATCTTGACAAGTTTTAAAATCCACTACATTATATTAAACAGTTTTTCAGTGGCAATAATGTTGCAAAGCTCTCTTTTTCCACCATCTGCGCAGCTGGACCCCTCGCCCTCTCCTTCACACCTTCACTGGCATACATACTTCTTTATTTTCTATAAGGGTAACTGTGTTTGGTCATAATTCCTCTCTGGTCTTCTGTCCTTTCACAGCACCTACAGTTTACAGGCTTCGCCACAGCTAACATTATTTTAAGTCCTCTCTTTCCTCCTGACAGTTAATTTGAACATCCAGATTCATGCAAATATATAAAAAAAATTCATTTGCATGCTAAAAAGCTGAGACATTATTTACTCTTATTTTTCTGCTGTTCTGTTGGTTACACAAATAACCGTAGTCCTGTGGCTATCCCCCACTGTGGCTTGCTTTACCACTTGAATGTCGGTGCCTTAATTTAGAACTGCAAACAAATACATGCATCATAAGTGTCCAGATATAATATCTCCTCACACGTGCCAGACAGTCAGAATCCAGAAGCTTCAGGGGCACCTATCATGCCTGTGTGGGGGGCGTCAGTAAGAAAAAAAAATACTTTGGGGTGTCATAGTTACTTTTTATTTCATACACAAAGACACTGTCTTGCAGGTGCTCAGAGGTACTCACACCGTTTGACTTTCATTTTCTTCTCAGAGTAACATACAATATTAATCTCACCTGGATGCAACGTGACTCTCTGTTTCATTCTCTCACTTTCAATCCTTTTTCTACCGAACCGGATGCAAAAACAAAGCCTGTCTTCAAATGTGACTAATAACGGGTGTTTCCAGGTTCATT